>CM029371.1:14176939-14280648 GCA_017165825.1 Hepsetus odoe
AAGTGAAGAAGTGAAAGTGACAACCCTTGTCACTGCGAGGTCACAGCACAGCACACAGTGAACCACATTGAAATTGGACCTCTGCATTTAACCCATGCACACACCATGCAGCAGCTCCCCGGGCGTATGAAAGCACCCGGGGAGCAGTAACGGGGATGGTACCTTGCTCAAGGGTACCTACTGGTGAGGGGTTTAAACCCACAATCTTCCGATCCGGGGCGACTCCCTCACCAGTAGGCCACCGCTGCCCTATGTGTGTATTCATATGTGTGTAAGTAAATGTGTTTGTCTTTGTGTGTGTGTGTGTGTGTGTGTGTGTGTGTGTGTGTGTGTGTGTGTGTGTGTGTGTGTGTGTTTCTGTCTGTGAATCTGTTTCAAATTAAAACTTTAACAACATTTTAAAACTTTTAAATCAGATCATAATAATTTCACTCACTAATTGAGCGACGTCTGTGTTTAAGTCCAGGATCATGAGACCCAGTTCACATTACTGTGTTTAACACAGTCTGATCAAATAAAATGTTGACTGTTTAAAAAGCAAAAAAAACAAAGAAAAAAAGTTACAAATATCCTCAAACTGCCGGGATAGAAAAAAAACAACATTTTAACACTTTACTTTGTGGACAAGGGGCGCCTTCTAGTGACCATAACTGTGAAGTACAGCTGTGACTTCCTGTCTGTCTGTCTGTCTGTCTGTCTGTCTGTCTGTCTGTCCGTCTGTGTCTGTCTGTCTCCGTCTGTCTGTCTGTCTGTCTGTCTGTCCGTCTGTGTCTGTCTGTCTCCGTCTGTCTGTCTGTCTGTCCGTCTGTGTCTGTCTGTCCGTCTGCCTGTCTGTCTGTGTCTGTCTGTCCGTCTGCCTGTCTGTCTGTCTCTGTCTGTCCGTCTGTCTGTCTGTGTCTGTCTGTCTGTCTGTCTATCTATCTACGTGTCTGTCTGTCTATCTTAAAATGTAGGAAAGAAGTCCTCAAAAATCTATATTTTATTTAAATATATAAATCAGTGAAGTTCAGAGACCAGAAAACTGTTTAAGAACAATAACCGAAGAATTTGTCCGTTCTCTCCTCTTCACTGTCGATCTGTCTTCTGAGTGGTCATTCTACTGCATGTGTTAAGAGATGCATAGAAAGTTGTATAAAGTTATAGAATGTTATATGTGTGTGTGTGTGTGTGTGTGTGTGTGTGTGTTTATATTACGGTTATTTTGGTCCAGTTTGATCTTAAATGAAAAGAGTGTGGACAGTAAATCACAAACTGTGAATGAACCTTTATGAAACCTTTAACGTCCAGGAGGAACCTGTCCTGACCTTCGGCTTGCGTCCAGCAGAGGGCGACACAACCTCATAAAGGAGCAGCACTGACTTCAGGGAAGGAGGGATGAAAAAAAAGAATAAACGAAAATATGCGTTCGTCAAGTAATCGGTAAAATATAAAGAAAGGAAGGAAGACAAAGTATGAGAGATACAAGTAAAGAAAAGAAAGAAAGAACGAAAGAATGTGAAACAAAGGGTAAGAAAGAAAGTGAGAGATACAGATAGAAGAGAAAACAAAGAAAGCAGAGTGGGAGAGATACAGAGAAAGGAAAGAGAAACGAAGGGAAACAGAAGAAAGGAATACTCTGTGTTTAACACACACACCGTGCAGCAGGAGGCAGCTATTGAAAGCGCCCAGGGAACAGTGATGGGGATGGTACCTTGCTCAAGGGTACCTCAGGGTAACCTATTGGTCTGTTTGAATCCCAGACCAGTAGGTCTCCCTGAGCTACCCTTGAGCAAGGTACCATCCCCATCACTGTTCCCTGGGTGCTGGATATGGCCGCCCCCTGCTGCACGGTGTGTGTGTTAAACACAGAGCATGAACTTTGTTGCGGTTCACTGTGTGCTGTGTTTCAAAATGACCTGTAGTCACTTTCACTTTCACCAATTTAATTGCACCAGCAGTCTGAATTGAATCTGTTTCAGAATTAACTCTTTCAGTTTATTTCTAATTGAACGTTGTTACAATGCAGTTTCCTTCAGTCCCGTTCACTTGAATTCGGTTCAGCTGCAAAAAACAATAAAACACTCGTCTTCCAAAAATAGACAATACGTTAATAATTAAAGCAGAAAAATTAACTATGAAATGAAAAAAGCCGAAATTAAAAAAAAAAATATGTCCGCCACTTATTGCCAGCTTCCTGTTTTTGACTTCACTCTTTTGTCTGCTGCCAGATTCCATCTCATGAAGCAGGAGGAGTGTGGCCTCAATAAACAACACCACCCAAAACCCAGAGGACGACGTCATTGGCCACTACAGAGGCCCGGCGGAGAGGACTGTGGAGGAGAACTTTCGTTCTCATTTGCTGGAGGATGAGATGATACGCTGCAGTATTAAGAATAACCTTTATTCCTCATATGCTCCTAATTAACATTCAGCCAAGAAACTCCTGCTGAGTTCAGCGCTGTAGAGCTTTACTGAAGCCAACATCTCATTGTCTGTGAATTTATGGCGTCCTGTACTGCAAGAACAAAAGTGTCCGGATGGATTTGAAGGGGTTTCATGTTTTAACAAAAGCAAAACATCTGAGGTGTTACCATCTCTATGGCAACTCCTTTACACAGACTCAAAATAAATGAAGCGGGTTTGGACGCAGGAGGAGATTCGTGAGTGATGAGCAATGGAAAAGTGCTGTGACAGACTTGACATCTGGCCTCCCTTCAAGTGTCCACTTCCTCCTGGAAATTGTTTGGAGGGTCTTTGGCACCTTGGATTGGAATTGGAAGTATGAGAAGCATCAAATTGGAATCATTTGAAATTAAAGTAATGTGCTTTATTTACAGCACTTCTTTTCCCGTCTTCTGTTTCCAAGCTTTACATTTACGTTTACGGCTTTTGGCGTCCAGAGCTACTTTCATTTAATTTTACAGGGACAGTCTCCTTGGAGAAACTTGAAGTGAAGGGTTTTGCTCAGGAACCCAATGGTGGTGGTGCTTGTGTGGGATCTGAACCTTCAACATCTTGATCCATAGGTGAGCATTCTACCACAACACAGCCACCTAACCAAAGAGTTTCCCCAAAATAAGGTACAGTTTTTTCAGCATGGGACACATCTGAACTCCTCACTGCTCATGGTTTGCAAAGTTTGCACTGTTGCAAGTGTCTGTGTTTGCGTTTACATGATCATCACATAACATTTATGACATTTAGCTGATGTTTTTTCCAGAGCAACTTCCATTTCAGGTCTTCCTGAAGCAACCTGGGTTTAAGGGTTTTGCTCAAGAACCCAATGCTGATGGTGCTGGAGGTGGGATTCAAACCTGCAACCTGGGCCAGCGGTGGTCTAGTGGTTAAGGAATAGGCCTTGGGATCGGTCACAGTGGGTTTCAGGTCAACCTTGGACTTCTCCAATTGCTACTGCTATCATCTCAATCATCTGGAATCATTTGCACCTGTTTCTTCACTGCTTCATGTCTTAAGTAAGATGCTTTGTTCTGCTTACGCAGATCACTGTGTGGATTAACGAACAAAAACAATCAAACTGCTCAGATACAGAGACTGTACTGAAAATTAGAGACAAAACACTGTCCTTCAGGAAGATCTGGAGAACTGTTCCTCAACAATGTATTAAAATACAAGAAAGTCTGACTCTGGGTGGAAACTGTGAAGAAGTGAAACTTTTTTTATTCATAAGAAACAAAAATCATATTCAGCATAAGTGAACAGGGAGAAATATATTAAATGACAAAATGTGTTTCCCTCACTAAATGCTCTGTTTTTCATCCTCAAAAAAAGCAGTAAATTTTAAATGGGCTGTTTTTGCAACTTATTTAATTATTTATTTTTATAAAGGGCCCTTTAACAGGGAAGACGAAAGCCTTCCCAAAATATGTCTCAGTTTCTCCAACATTGTGGTTCCGGTAAATACATCAATAACGGGTTGACTTCGGGTCTTTTCCCTCCACCTCTCCATAGGTCAAATGGAAATTCTCAGAAAAGTCCAGGCAGTGGCCCAGCATGCTCTGGGAAGAATGTTATCTCACAAGAAAAAACAAATTTTTTTATAAGGAGATCTGGGATTGATCATGAACAGAATTGATTATACCTGTTCTCGGACGACAGATACCAACTCCAGCAATGGGTTCAGTATTATTTTATTTTCTCATGAGGGATGTCCAGATTTATTTATAGATATTTTTCCTTCCTTTAAACATCTACCCTGGAGACAAAGTCCATGTTGATTTAATACTGGACCAAGAGCAATAACATCTGGAGTCAATTAGCGCCTGTTAAAACTACACAATTTCAGATTAGATGAATAACCTCATGTACTGTGAATTGTTTGTCTTTGTCCCTGTCAATTGAGCAATGACTCAGGAATGGTTTTAACCCTTTGGTCTTTTCATCAGCAGGTAAAAAACATGAAGTGATATGATTATTTTCTACCTTCATTGAAAGACGTGGAGAAATTGTATGGAAAGTGGCAGTTCTGAATTTTGAAAACACATTTGTAGAGATATTTTATCATGACTTGAGTGTAATAGAGATTGGACAACTAGAGACATCAAATTGAAGTGACTACCATACGTTTTTGTTCAAAGCATCAGTGGAAGTTTGGGTCTGGTGGCAGATATCCTGTCCGTGGAGGTCTAAGATATTCACAGCAGTGGCCTAGTGTTTAGAAACTAGGCCCCAGGATCAGAAGGTCATGGGTTTGAATCCCAGACCAGTAGGTTGCCCTGAGGTTCTGTGAAGTGGAACCAAGAATGACCAGCGCTCTGCTCTCATTACGATCTTTATACCACTGAGCCAGTGAGGCACACCTGACTTCCTAACGAGGCGCTGGGTGTTAGGTGAGTCCCGCAAACCATGTCAGGTTCCCTTGAGCAAGGTACTGTCCCCATCACTGCTCCATGGGCTCTGGATATGTCTACCCCCTGCTGGACGATGTGTGTGGGTTAAATACTGAGGATGCATTTTGCCGGGTTTCACGATGACGAATAGTCATTTTCATTTCACTTTTCTAAAAGTTTGCACTATGAACTCTTCTAGACTTAAGTGAAGCTGTACTTGTGAACGCAAATGTCCAAATCAGCCAGACTACACACCAAACTGACTTTTTTCCCTTCCAACCAAAACCATGTTATTTCAGCCATGTCAGCCAGTTGAGTCCATGTGTGGACAGAAGAGGTTTCACAGTAAGCAAGTGATGACCATTCTTGTCACATACAGCAGGGGGCAGCTATTGAACACGCCCAGGGAGCAGTGACAGTACCTTGCTCAAGGGTACCTCAGGGCAACCTACTGGCCATGGGATTTGAACCGATGTTCCTCTGATCCTGGGGCCAACTCCCTAACCACTAGGCCACCGCTGCAGCTTTCAATGCAGTGTGGAGGGGTTTTCTGAGTGTGCTTTTACAGGCTGATGAATATCACCTTCCTGTTCATGCAGGCAGTCCATATCTCACAGTGTATTAACCAGATGCTCCAAATGCTTGGCTCCTGGACGACATGTTCTGTTCTGGTAGGGGTGTTCATGGGACAAAACATGGAGAGGTTTTATTTTTATTTATTTACTCTTGTCTCCCTCATTACTCACTCGTTATCTGCATATCCTGAGTAGGGTTACCCTGGAAACACCCTGGAATCCATTGCAGGGCAGAATCTCTAGTATTTACACACCGAAAAAAAATGACTTCCGCTCTATGTTTTACTGGGATTTTTTCGTTCCTGTGCTGTTATTTTCTGCCAGTGTATCTTAGGCATTGACCTCATCACTTAACTGTTGCCCACAGCAACCACTAGGGGGTTTGTCAACCAGTCTATGTCAGTCCTTTTTTTAGTCCATGGCTCCTTTTGTGGATCATAAGGCTTCCAGTCAAGTGTTTGGCGTGTGTTGTGACCATGGAGAAAGGTGATGTGAAGCCATTAAATCCAGGGTCGATGAAGTTCGTATGTGGTGCTGGAGGTCCTTCACACTCCTAACACCACTTAAGCAGGGTCACAGTAAAACGAATCTGCTTCAGCCTTGCAGAAGAACATGACTCCTTCTACAAGAGAACAAAAGCAAAATGTTTTCATGCTTTCCTTTCATGGATTAGTCCTTAAGAAAGAATTTCAACCATTTTTTTAAAACACAAAAGGGGTAACAACAGAACAGGTCATTCCGAATGGTTTGGAGAGTGATGTAAAACAAAAGTCATGAGGTTTTCCCCTCAAATGTATTCAAACTAAAGGAAGAAGTCTCTTAATGTGCAGGTAAATGAAACAAATCACCCCAAAGCAAATAAGCAAGGTAAAGGTACTTCTTCTCGTCTCTGGACACTGAAAATATCTTGCCCAGTTGACTGCATTTGTGGAAAATCTTTGGATTATGTTAATGTGAGGAGCAGCAGACAGATGTGGCCCCTTCCATTTACCAGATCACTTACATTCATCTAACATTTCATCACTTCCAGCATTGCGTTTCTTATTTAAGAGGTAATTCTGACAAGGATTAATCTCTGAAGCATTCCCCAGATGTTTGAGATATGGGCTTTCTGTGCATGTGTGTGTAGGTTTGAAGAGGCTTACAAATATTGAGTGCAGTAATAAGGAGGAGCAGACTCAGGAGTGTATATTGATCCATGAGCGTGTGTGTATGTATGTGCATGTGTTTGTGTGTGTGTGTGTATTTCTTTAAGCAGCTAACTCTTGGCCTCCTCTTAAACTCCCACAGGATCCAGTGGTGAGGTCTTCATGGCTGCGAGGAGCTCAAGGTCAGTTCTAATAGTAAAACAGGAAATGAGGCCGTGTGGGCCCAGTGTTGCCGCAGTCTGAAGGAGTGAATGAAAACATAGAGGTATTACTCATTACTCATTACATCACTACACAGATAAAGCAAAAATATCCTCATCTGCAAAATATAAAGACATTACAAAAAAAACCTTTTGCACAGTACAGTAAATCATCTTCAGGAACAGCTCTCCAGGGTCTTGAAGGACACTTCAGAGCTCTTCTTTGGATGTCAGCTGCCTTTGATCCATTTTCCATCCCCAAAAACAATTAAAAAATGAAAAATAATTTATATATATATTTACACACACACACACAGTACATATACACATATACGTATATATATACACACACACACACACACAGTACTGTGCAAAGGTTTTGCAGGTGTGAAAAAATGCTGTAAACAAAGAATGCGTCCAGAAATATAAATAATGATTGTTTATTTTTATCAATTTACAAAATGCAAAGTGAGCGAACAAAAGAAAAATCTAAATCAGATCAATATTTGGTGTTACTACCTTTTGCCTTCAAACCAGCATCAGTTCTTCTGGCCCCCACAGAGCCCTGATCTCAACATCATCCAGTGTGTCTGGATTACATGAAGAGACAGAAGGATGTGACGTGTGCAAGTGTACCTAGAAGCATTGATGCTGTTTTGAAGGCAAAGGGTGGTCACACCAAATATTGATTTGATTTAGATTTCTCTTTTGTTCATTCACTGCATTTTGTTGATTGATGAAAATAAATGATTAACACTTCCATTTCTGAAAGCATTCTTTGTTTACAGCATTTTTTTCCACACCTGCCAGAGTTTCCACACAGTCAGTCATTTTCTGCAGCTTGTCCCAAGCGGGGTCGCGCTGGAGACCGTCCTAGCTCACACAGGGGGAAGGACAGGGGACACACCCTGGACAGGTCGCCAGCCCACCGCAGGGAGGAGTGTGACGGGGATGGCACCTTGCTCAAGGCTACCTCAGGGCAACCTATTGGGAAGGGGTTATATACACATATATATATATATATACACACACAGTGTACAAGTGTACACTGACTACTTTACATTGGATTAAAGTGTTGCATCTTCAGTGTTGTCCGTAGAAAAGTCATAATAAAATACTCACTTCTGTGAGATACTATATATATATATAAGAAATGGAGATCTTGTAGAGTGTTCCTGGTATGCAGTGGTTAGTGCCTACCAGTAAACGGCAGCAGGATGCCATTTGGTTAAGGCTCACTGATGCTCTTTGGGAGTAAAGGCCAGTCCATATGGTCCCACTGAAAGGCCTATATACATACAACAGTATATACAAGTCGGGTTCTCTTTCTATGTATTCTGAGTTGAAATGAAAACCTGAATGCACGTTCATTGACAGATTTAGACCTAATCCAATTAAATTGGTACTGAACACAGAGAACATGTCGTCTTGAACATTGGCTTCTCAATTCTGCAATAATGTAGCCAAAGCCCTCCTTACAAGAGCACTTACTGTGCTTAGCGAATTACTGCAATTTGGTGAGATCATCTGAAGTGTTTAACGGCAACAGCCCAAGAGGAGAGGGATAATGAGTGAGCGACCTTCTTCTGAAGATCCAGAAGCCCCAGCTGAGGACCCTCTCAGCATCAGTAATGGCCAGATGATTGGATTTAATATATAATTATAATATAATTTCATAATATAATTATGAGATGCTGACAACGACAGCGAGGCTGTATACACACCCTCTACCCCTCAAAATACACACACAGTTACTCAAACACACTCCGGTGACCTCGATGTGAGCTGGTGTGTTTAGAAGGTGAACAGAAGGCCCCATCCTTCCCTGTTTGAGTCAATATTTGCCTTTTCTTCCAGTCATTCTCTTTTTTTTCTCCTCACTTACACTTAATACAGAGAAAAATGGAACTTAATAGATTGCACACATTTAATTAACTGTGAGTATTTTAATCATTTTGACCTCTAATTTTAAAATATATAGGAAAAAAGTGGAATTTGATTTACTAATCAAATGTTCAAAACTTCAGCATAATGCATTTGTTCAACTAGTTTTCATACACTGGTGGAAAATGGAACCGGGGGCCCATATAAAGCCATTTTATTGTCCAATCCAAAGCAACCAAACTTAGATTAAATAATTAGAGTTCAGATTTTTTGTTTTTTCCTGGTATTTTCCTCTAGGTATGATAAAATACATATGATGTAGCATCTTTTGTACCTGTTTTTTAAGTCCTGGAACATGAGACAGGTGTTTTAGGTCACACAGGCGTGTCCTGTTAGACTGACTGTTTAAAAATAAACAATTCCTGATATCTGCACTTGGTTGAAGTTTTGGGAAAAGCAACATGAAGATCAGAAATCTGTCTATGGAGGAACAGCCTGCTATTTTGAATCTGAGAATGATGTGAAAGTCCATTAGAAACACGTTTTAGCATCTTTGAATTTCCTGAAAACGAAGGAAACCACCGGTATCTAAATCACAGCTAATTTCTATAGAAGTAGTATTTTACATAGCATTCATCCGGCATGCTGGAGAATGTAAAATGTGGACGACAGAGGAACTTGAGAGAATTTATACCAGGAAGGAAAACCAATGTCAGAGCACATTTTCTTTATGTTTTCCCTTTTGCCATTTGTTGCCATTAATTGCAGCAAACTTCATTTTTGGTCTCCAGCTCTTTTACATGATGGCTGCACCTTCAGAAGTCAGTGCATTCAAATTAGCAGTAAAAGAATTTAAGTATAATAGTTCAGTTGCACCAAACCAGCACGTTTGCAACAAATCAAATTTGAAATTTCATTACAAGGTCACTTCAAGAGACGTTTTCCTTGATCTCTACGCTAGTCTGGCCATTCTGCAATGGACAATATTTAGCACCGTACATGCAAGTGTACAGTATGAAAGGCTTTAACTGTGTGACAGCTCTGATGTCTGTTTGCTCGGGCCTCCTCAAGCCTAAGCTCATTCCTCTCCCTGCAGAAAACCAGATTTCCGAATGCATTTTTTATGGCTGGAAAAAGAGAAAGAGAATCCGTTTTCAGTCAACACCTCAGCCTGCCAAAAAGCTAAATCCTCTTTACCGCAATAGGGCATGAGCCCAAATACATCCCTACAGGCTGCTATCTAAAGCCCTTCAGGGAAAGACCATTTCAGTGCCCTGCATGCAATCCAGACCATGTTTTTTTTCCTTTTAGAAACAGGACTGATTCATTTTACATGCATTGAAGATCATATGCGATGGCTTGTCATGCAATTTTCTCAATAATTCCAACTGAATTCTTTCAAATCTAGTCTTTTTGTTGTTCAGCTGTAAAGTTGAGGAATATGACATAATGAAAAGATTGTAATTACATGGTAAGAAGTCCATTCAACTTGAAATGTGTCAGAATTGATTACGATGGTGAAAAATGGAAAGTTCAATAAATATTTGGAATGATAAACTTTGTTGTAGCTACAAGTTTTGTGGGTTAATTTGTACATTGCAGATTTTTAAAAAATCAGTGTAAAAATCTGGAAGGTAAATTAACTAATTGCAGGTTAACCATCTAAACCTACCTTAACCTGCTGTTCATTGTTCTTTGGATTAAGAGTTAATCAATGTGATCAAATGAGATCAATGTGGAGAACTGATTATGTAGTAAAATACGAAATATTTGCCGATAATCTAGCTAATAAAGTAGATTTTATTGAAAAATAGACAGATTTCAATGGAAAGAGATGCAAACCTGAAAACACACTGCACTGGAGTGTGTTTTCTACACATTGAATCTGTTATAATTATATAATATTAATAATATAAATCAGCTCTAATAAAAAATAGGCCTCATAACCTGTGCTTCATGAAAGTCAGCATTGTTAACTACTGATATCTCATTGCTTTTGTTCTTGATCTTTTCTCAGATCTGGCGTCATATTCTGCTCACATCCTGCCTTGCATCATAATTAACAATTTCACCACTGCAGTTGTAATGATGCTGAGTCAGGCTTACATCCCATGAAGATGTACAGGGGCTATAAAAAAATCAGCAATCAGAATGATCCTGTGCTCTAATACTCTTTTCCACAACTGTCCTGTGATGGAGACCTGTCCAGGGTGTGTCCTCACCTTTTGCCCTGTGAGACCTGGGATAGGCTACAGCACTCCCTGTACGTGGGACAAGCGGCCATGAAAATGAGTGAGAGAATTGGCCAATAGGTTATTTTTTTAAGTTACAATGCAAACTGTCAGCAAACAGCGTGGACTGTAACTCAGGCTTGATATCAAAGATCTTCAGCTCAGTATCAGAGCTCTCTAAGCTCACTGAGCGCTAGCTTAGTGCTGTCTTCACCCAAAATCCCAAACACGAGACTCAGCTGGCTGGAGTTGGCTAATGGATGACCTTTGGCTAGAAAAAGAGAAATGTGAGCTTCAGGGAGCTGTTCATGTGTCAGGTTGAGGATGAACACTCAGTTGAATCATGGGAATGGCAAGAGAGGGATTTATAAAACATTGGCACTGTACCTTCCCAAAAATAGTAATTGGACCATGCAAATGCACAACATCCAAAATAGACATGTTTTGCACAATAGGTGTAGTTTATAGGACAGAGTGAAGAACATTATAATTATGTATGTGCTACAAAAAATGTAAATAGCAAGCTGTATTTACGTTGTATAAAACTGCAGCATATCTTTTAGCTTTATGTAAAAAAAATCAATAGTTTGCACCTGACCATATAAATCTTTATGCATAGGTGCATAATGAACTCTGATTATGTAAAAATGTCAAAATCTTTATTTTAGTCATATTATTGGGTGGCGGTGGTCTAGTGTTAAGGTACTTGCCTACGGACCTCTGGATCAAGAGGTCCCTGGTTCGATTCCCACCTCCAGCACTACCACCACTGGGTCCCTGAGCAAGACCCTTAACCCTGAGTTGCTCCAGGGGGACTGTCCCTGTAATTAGGACCTGTAAGTCGCTCTGGATAAGAGCGTCTGCTAAATGCCGTAAATGTAAATGTAAATTATTGCAGTATAACAGAGGAACTGGTATGTTTACCTCCATAAGTATTGTAATACTCATAATCATATATCTGTAATATTCATGAATTATATTAAATAAATTACTGTACTGGAAAACAAATGAATTTCTGAGGACTCAGTGGAGGTGGCAAAAACATTCAACATCTTTGTAATCAGTATTTATACAGCATGTATTTAGTGAAGTGGTTTGACTTTAATGTTCAGATTCTTATTATGAAATGAGTTGGTTAGTTACTCTGTACCAAGCCAGTACACCAGCCAGTTTTCTTTACATTCACCTTTAATAACCGCAGGAGCTAAATCTGGATAATTTCATTCCATCTTAGGCACAATCCGGAGGAGTAAATGTCAGGTCAGCTGAAAAAGAGCTTTGGCATGGTTTTAATTTGCAACTGATTTTTTCCGGCCACACGGATGGGGCCACGAGGCCATTATTGCAAAATGTCAGACCAATCTCCACTCAATCGGCAGCGATCACATGCAACTCAGCTGAACCCAGTGCCCCAGGAGCTGCTCATGTTTGCTTTTATTTTTAACAGAGAGTCAAAAAATAGATGCCCTGTGATGCACATCTCTGAAAAACCAATACATTCAGTTTGGGTCAGACGGGCGAGAGCTAAAAAGAGGCCAGACTGGGAGCAAGGCCTTCGAGCAGAGACGGCAAATCTGAGCAGGTTTAAGTGATGGCATGAGCTTAGCAATAGGATATAGGAAATGAGGCAGACTGCCTCAAGTCTACAGCCTGTACTTTAAGGGGAAGACTTGAAAATTGGAGGGGTTATTTAAAAAACAGCATTAGTTGCATCTGGGTAACAATGACAGTTTTTCATTCATGCATTCATTCCACATAAATAAATATTGTGCATCAGGATAATTATTGCAAAAGGTAAGTCAACTGAGAGCCACTCTGTTACAGATATGAGGGCTTTTTCTGGGTGAGTGCAAACAGGTGATGATTTATCTATCAGGTGAGCAGAAAAGTCCACAGAGAATTGAGCAAACAGGAGATTATGGTTATGGGTTCAATTCCCAGCCAGACTGGTTCTTTCTTTGCAGAGCTTGTTTCCCTCCCAAAGTCCAAAGTCCTGCACGTTAGGTGAACTGGAGATACTCATTTGCCTTCTTGGTGGGAATGTGTGTGTGTGTGTGTGTGTGTGTGTGTGTCTGCACTGTTATGGACTAGGTGTTTCTCCAAGTACAGCCTCCAGCACCCACAATACATGGTAAAATGGGGAAAGAAAACCGGAAAAGTAACATTAACAAAACCCTAAAATTAATATATGACTGTAGACACAATGGTAATATGTACATATATTTATTTTTGTTGCTTTGCACTTTTTAATCTCTTAAAAATAAACCCGGCAACTTTACACAATGACAAAATGTCATGAGGAATGGACAGAAAGAACAAATCTATTTATATGAACTTATACTGAAATCTGAACACAAAGTACATATAAAGTACTGTTTTCTGAGCTAGAAAATCTCCAGGAAATTCAGTGTATCAACATCTGCATACTTTTGCACAAATGCAAAGGTGCAGGAGGTGTCCACTAGATGTGCACAGTGAACTGGATGATGGTTTACAAAATCTGTGCAATTTTTGAACCATTAGGTAAAATAAAACTGGTTGATATCTTCACTGTTGGATTAGTCTGTCTATTGCTAAGGGTTACAGAGCTGTGTGATTGAAGAGGATCTAGCAAACTCAGATATCAATGCTGCATTTTGATCGATATGAAAGTGGGAACATGATAACCATTTTAATGTCTCCTTCAGGTTGAAACAAGGCCCAGCAGCACAGATTCAGAGCAATATTTTCTTAAAAAACATTGAAAATGCACAGAACTGAATGCAGCAAGTGCTGTCTGGTGCAACGCAAGACAATGAGTTCTTGTAGATGTCCACCAGCAGGTTAGAATGAAGAAAATGTTTTTTTAAATCCCATGCAAAGTGTGAAAATTTTCTGTTTAGTGTTAATAGACAGAGAGGCATGAATGAAAACCTAACATGTGCGAGTGCAAGGCTGAGAGGAGAACGTGGAATTAGCATCTTGTTGAATCTGGCACAGAACAAACGTATCACCCTCTCACTAAAACTGGCCAGATTATAATGTACCAGCAGTGTGTCTGTACTTGTGATGTGTGTGTGTGTGGGTGTGTTGCAGACAGGGCCTCATATTCAGCCAAAGCTGGCGTCCATACAGTGCACACATACCCACAGTGGAAGGCATGTCTTACACCCCTGTTACTTCCCTCACGTGGGGGTGCGAAAGGCCCATGGGCACTTGGGACAGCTTCCATGCCTCATGGCTAGAATACCCTGTCCAGTACCAGCAGGGGCAATCCAAAGGTCAAAGCTCTGGACCCTGTGGTTGAGAAATTCATGACCATTAAACCCATTTTTCTGCCTGGTTACCTGTCTAAGACGTTCCCTACTTTTTGCATTATGAACACTAGGATAGGCTACATCTTCTTCTGTATCGTTGTCCGCATATTGACTTGGCAAAGTTTTACACCGGATGCCCTTCCTGACGTAACCCTCCCCATTTACCCGGGCTTGGGACCGGCACGAAGAAATACACTGGCTTGTGCATCCCTAGTGGCTGGGTTTAGGATAGGCTACATCATATCTTGCCAATATCTCGTTTAGACAAAAAGCTCAGATAATGGATAGAAATGTTCATATGGACAGTGAAAGAACATTTGATTATTTCTTTAAAACGAAGGGGTAAGTACACTAATACGGAGTTCAGGAACCAAATAATTCCATTAATTGAAGGGCCTAATGGGCACACAAGTAATTGGTAGCACCATGGGGCACATCTAGCAGCAATTATTGCTCATCAGTCATTCTTCACGTTATGTGAGGGATTCATGATGAATGGATAATAATAATAATAATAATAGTAATGGTCCCAAAGTGAGCAGAATCAGAATCTGTCGGATTCCTGAGTGTTATACCTTCAGTATCAATGAGCGCAGTCCATGATGATGTTGTACTCATCCATCACTGGAAATACACAAGAGCAAAAGCTGGCCTCAGATAGGTTAAGATGCTCCTCCATCACTTAACCAACAGAAAACAATCAAACTGCTCAGACACTGTACTGAAAATGAGAAACAAAAACTTTGTCCTGCAGGAAGATCTGAAAAATTATCCTTAAACTGCAAAAAATATAAAAATAAAAAAATCTGAAAAATGTTTAATGATGTGAAAAAAAAACATTAGTGCAGTGCTCACTAATGCATAAACTTTATGGTTTATTTATCTAATATTTATTGTTTCTTGGGTTTCTTCATCCTAATGCCTGGACTGTGAAAGTGTTTTTTTTTTTTTTTATTAAAATAGGCCTGCATGGACAAAGCATTTGCTGTAAATTGGTTGCAGACCAGTTGTACCATTGATTTAAGTATCCCTGCAGTATTGAGGTTTGACCACTAGGGGGGAATGGCATCCTGCTAGACTTGACACTGTGGAGGTTATTTTTGTCCTTCAGTGATTTTTTTTTTTTTTGCCTGAAATGTGCTTTAACTAAACTCCTAAATGAGCAGAGCAACCTTCAACCTCACACCTAACTTTTAAAACATGATAAAACGCTGATACTACATGTTATGGCATTGTCTTGGAGGAAAGTTCACTTTATTAATCAAGGGTATTTCAGGGACACGCAGGCTCTGAAACTGTCCTGTAAGCGCTGAAAAAGTCCAAACATCGTGTTCAATAAGCTGTAGCTGTTAGTGGATGAAGGTAAGCCTCCAAGGGTGTTTGAATAAGTGCAGATGTAGTTCCTCAAGTGGAGCAGATCTCTCAAGCTGCGGGATGGTGTTAGCTGAAGATGCAGTATTCACGGTTGCCAGATATTTCTAGCGCTGGAGGGTCAGCCAAGGTTTTTTGGAGTGAAGGATTGGGGCGAGAACCAAAACACTACAATCATGGAGTGTTATTCCACTAATGAGGACCAAAAGGGGACAAAATGTAGGCAAACCAAGTGGAAATGAAGAGTGGTGGGAGGAGCAAGAAATGTCCAACAGTCTAATTTGTGAAACATCTCTTGTTTGTGGCATTTCTACCAATTTGGAATTACTTAGTGCAGTTTGGGCTTGCAGGGTGTTGTTACGATCAATTGAATCTGTTGTAGAAGTCCCCACTAGGCCACTGCTACCTTCGTTAGGGAGTTGGCTCCAGGATCAGGAGGCCATGGGTTTGAATCCGAATCGGGCATTTAATAAAATTAACCAATCAGATTTTTTCTGTGTGACTAGACCTATATAGCCTTCAAGATTTGGGATGGCAGCCAACCATGTCAGGTTAACTACCAATGTAATAAGAAATTATACTTTTCAATCCGTTCAAGGTTCCAGTTCTTGTTAAGTCAGACAGTGAACACAAGAAATAATCTAACACGTGGGTTTACGTCAGGTGGTAAAGGAGCAACTCCATCAGTATCCATAAGTAAATGCTTAAGACAAGGTTAATTCTACATCTTTTTTAAGCTTCATATGTCAGTGCTTAATCTAGAATGTCCGAGAAACCTTTAATGCAAGTGTTTATCTTGTGAAACATACAGTAGAAATGAACATTATCAAAGAGGTGTTCCATGTTTTTGCTTTGTGACTTATGACCTTGTGTACACTTAATTCTAGTGACTTCCTCATTGGAGAGTCCATTTTGCTTACTAGCACACCATGCAATTGCAATTACAGTCTTTGGAAAAGACTCCTAAATTTGCCTTCTCTCACCTCTGGATAATATTGGAATATGCTCTAGAAAAGATGCCATACATGATGGAAAGTAGGTGGTTTGCTCATGTTGCCATGCATGTATTTAATCAGTCAGTCAGTCATTTTCTGCCGCTTGTCCCAAGCGGGGTCGCGGGGGAGTGCTGGAGTCCATCCCAGTTTACACAGGGCGAAGGACAGGGGTATTTAATCATTCCCATAATAATTTTATCAGCAGCTGGTTTACACATTTTCCTAGACTAACAAGCCCTTATTCAACAACAGGCTCCTCCCAGAAGATTCTCAGGGTCCCTGGATGTCATTTAAAAGGTCTAATTGATGTCTCCTAGTAGCAATTCTCATTTTCAAGGCAGCACAGATGTTACCCTACCATTAATAAGTGCTTTCTGAGAAATCACTTCAGATGGAACTGTTGATTTAGGCTCAGAAAGCTCAACTCAAAAACATCTAAACAAAGTCGAAAGAGTTTTCTCTCGGAAATGGAGAACCTGGAGAGGCTTCTCACACACACACACATTCAAGCCCTCCCTGCGTGAATTGGAGTTATGTAACAGAAACCCATCCTGGAATAGATCTACTAGAAAATGATCAAGCAGGACTTACTTAATGGGGTCAGGAAAAATGAGCCAGGGGTGCAAAAAAAATATTGACTTTTCTTGAAGTCACTCATTAGAAGTTTTAACTTAAATTATTCCTGTGCCAACTTCCAAATCAATTAACAGTGAACATTATTATAGTCAATGTCACGACCTTATCCATTACCAGCATATCTTCACCAGAAATCAGCAGACAGCCTGCAGAGAAGAGATATTACTATACTTATACTTATAATTATATTAAGACAATTAATAAGATCATAGAATCAACTTATTCACTGTATTTGTAAAAGTATAGAGCAATGAGGGGCAGCACGATGACACAATAAAAAGGTTATGGGTTCAGTTCCTAGCTGGGATGTTCTGTATCTTTTCTGTGTGAAATTTTAATCCCTCTGCATCGGTTTTGGCCCTACAATACAAGATGTGCACTTCAGGTGCATTAAAGAAACAAAATTTGTCAGCTCTGCAATGGACTGTGAACCTGTTTGAGTTTTTTTTTTCTGCAGTAGACCCTGTGAACAGACCTGTGAACGTGGAAACCACGGCCACCCAGGTTGAATGAGCAGCTCGGGGAATGGATGGATGGAGCACTAAGTGCCCTAAAGTAGCAAGACACCAGGCATAAATATCTTTCAGTTACCTTGACCAGATTATTTCAGGCCTTTAGGAGAGAATTAATGAGAATTCAATTACAATTCATAGTTAAAAGCACCTGGATAAAAATAAATATTGAGCAGTTCTCTATTTAATTCCTTTTAGGAACCAATTCAAGGTCTTAAGAGGATTAAAGCAGACAAAATAACAATAACCTGTGCAACCATCATAGTGAATCACTAAAATAGGACAGTTTTGCCATTAAGGTGCAAGCATAGTCTCAAGGTTAACAGTGGCGGTGAATGGAGCCATATATCTGAAGCTCCTTCACAGAAAGTTACTCAGTGAAATGGTTATGAAGACACTGTACAATGCCTCAGATATTGGTGTACCAGCCTTTGGTATAAAACTAAACCAAGTTATGGTGTACATGGTGAGTGTTGTGAGGCAAAATGGTCCCCTACAAAAACTGATTGGATTCATTTTGCTATCAATATTCCAAAATGTAGGTTCATTGTTGCGTTTGGATAGAATGTAAAATTAAAAATGTATTTTTGTGTTGGAGACCAATCACCATCACATCAAAGTAATTTTAATTTGGAAACTTCTCAGCCACTAATTTAAAGACATTCAATGAAAATAGTGGTTTAAAAACACTTGAATGAAGCATATTTGCCATGAAGATATGTAAAATGGAAGAAGCGATCATCCATTATGGCAAATCTTTTGTCACGCCACTGTTCCTGGATTAAATTTGTGAGGTCAAGTTGGTGTTTTATTGGTAGTTAATGGCAGAAATATGTTACTACCTATGAGTCAGAACGAAGGTATAAGATGTCCATTAAAGACTTTCAGGGTCCAAGATCCATTAAATGTGAACTTCAGTGCGGTTGCCCTGCCGTGCTGCCAGTAGTTACGCCATTCTAATAAAGCGCTGGGCACAGCATCCTAGCTTGCAAGGCGTATGCATTCGCCCCAAATAAATCTCCCATGTCACTTCACATCTGAAAGCCTTTTCATTTTCTACCAAACAATTACATAACAGGCATTAAGTGTTCTTGTGCTGAGTTTTTGGGTCAGGAGGAACGCCATTAAAGAAAGTGCAGGGCCTCGCCCCCACTGAAAGCAGATCAGGTGAGACGAAATTAAAGCCATCCGTCAGGAATTCGCTCCTGCGAGGCTTGGCCAGGAAATGGAACCTGAACACTGACATTTTCCAAATGATGTGACTATAATTGGAATCCTATTAGCGCAACGTTCAAAGATATGCTTCCCTCTAGAGCTCCGGGCTGGTGGTTTTTTGGAGGGGAAGTGTGACTCTGACGTAAAGCTTGTGCATGCATGCTTCATGCAAGAGGGTCAGCCCGCAGGGCCCACAAAAATGTCACGTAATGTAACTCTTTTAGAGCCACTGACATTTTTGGCCAATGACATGAGTGTTCTTGGTCACAAACTCCATGACACAAAGCATGCGGTCACCACTTTTTTAAGACACGCTGCAAGAAGGTTATGTCAGTGCTCCTTGAGTGAAGAAGGAAATTGTGCCTTTTGCATTTTAAAGGTTGTAAAGGAGGGCCGAAGCAGCTATTTGGTAGTTTTGCAGAATTTGCCCTTCCATCCATTTCTAAAATGCATCCTTTTGAAAATACCCTCCAGGGCCTGGTAGATTTGGAGATGTCATTTTCATCCTGTAGTCTGGATGGTGGGATGGAGCTGTCTATCATCCTGATTGGCCCTGCTTGCCATATAAACCCAGATCAAGCATAGTTGCTGTAGCTCCAGGTAAAGCTTCTTGTGTAAATGTTAAAATATCATAATTTGCAGTCATTTTCTGTCATTTGCAGAGCAAATTTGGAAAATGAGCGGTACTTTGTGCAGATGTGATAGATAGTTGGCTACCTCGATGCTGAGGGTTGTTGAGCTTTTCAAGAGGAGTGCTATTAAGTACACCTTTTCTAGGACCTTCTCAGATTGGGGTAGCAGTGTGCCTCTGAAAAAAGGCTGCTCCATCACAAAGCTGCCGAATTTTCCTGGCTATAGTACCTTTCACCACTGAGAACTCGGCATTCACTGGGTCTCGACTCCAGCATGCGTTACTTCACTCTCAGAAGGTTGTGTAAGGGAGATGGGTTGAGGTGGGTGGGGTGGGAAATTAGTATTAATGGATATATATATATATATATATATATATATATATATATATATAATATATACACACACAGTACTGTGCAAAAGTTTAGGCAGGTGTGAAAAGCTGTAAACAAAGAATGCTTTCAGAAATATAAATGATGATTGTTTATTTTTTATCAATTTACAAAATGCAAAGTGAGCGAACAAAAGAAAAATCTAAATCAAATCAATATTAATTATGTTACTACCTTTTGCCTTCAAACCAGCATCAGTTCTTCTAGGTACCTTGCACAAAGTCAGGGATTGTGTAGGATTATGATCGATTGTGTGATCAACCAGTTTTAGCAAACAGGTGCTGATGATCATCAATGTCACACGGAGGTTGAAACACAGTCATATTTGGAACAACCTACCAGCCGAGTTCCTTCAAAAACTGTGTGCAAGTGTACCTAGAAGAATTGATGCTGTTTTGAAGAGGCAAGGGATCACACCAAATATTGATTTGATTTCATTCTCTTTTATTTATTCACTGCATTTTGTTGATTGATGAATAAATGATTAACTACTTCCATTTCTGAAGCATTCTTTTGTTTACAACGACCCTACACCTGCCTAAAACTACTTGCACACATTGATTATATATATATATATATATATAATCCAGTGTCCGGAAGAAGTTTGGTCTTGAGTCTTCTTCCAGAGGCACCACTTAAGTGAGGTGACGCCGCTGTTACGCCTGGCCAATCCTGCTATGGACTTCGGTGGTGGATGCCACTTTCTTCTCTTGGACCAGCAACCCCAAATTCTTGAACCTGCTTGATTTGGACTCCATTGAGGTGGACATTGTTCCGTGATCCATCTGTTGTCAGGACTTTGGTTTATCCGCATTGATCTTCAAGCCGTATGCCTGAGCGATATGGGTGATGGCATAAAGGATATCAGTAGCCTCAGCATCCGTGTCGGCAAATATGGCACTGCTGTCGGCGAACATCAAATCAGTCACAGAGTTGTTCTCGTCATATTGGACTCCACGCCTGCCCTCAAAATGCTTTCCTCTTGATGCATCAATCACCATGTTGAAGAGAAGGGGAGAGATGACGTCTCCTTGGCGGACTCCGGTTGGAATGGAAAACTCAAGCCATCATATGATGTTTGGAGGAGTTGGATGATCTTATGAGGCACATGTTCGGCCAATGCCCTCAAGGCGACCAATGGACAGAAGAGTCGAATGCTGACTTTAAGTCAATAAAGACGATGACAGTCCTCTTCCGCAGCGGATTCGTTCTTCCATCAATTGGTGGATGGCGAGGATCTGATGTCGCAGCAGCCGCAGTTGGCTGGAATCTTGCCTGTTCTTCATGTAGTTTGAACCCGATAGCTCTTTTGCGATGATTTCTTTTTGGCCAACATGGTGACCAGTTCACACATTCCATGGTGACCACGAGTTTCAACCCGGGTGTGAGTTTGTTTCTTTTGCCCAGTAGTCCACTTCACCGGCACCTAGATTCCCCAGTGCTGGCGCGCCAGCTACCCCAGATGCGTTAACATAAAGCCGCATAAATTTAATCCCTGTATACCGCCGGTTTCATAGTTTCATAGTCTTATTCAGGTTTATGGCCTTGGCGAAGACAACCCTCCTCCTTTACTTGGCAGACTTAGGACCGTTCTGGGCGGAGTTCTTCTTTTATTTACTTTTAATAATTTTCAGAATGTAAATTAATATAAAACATCTTATGCTCAACTGTTTACAGCATTCTTGTATACTTTTCAAAAGTGCCTCACTCCTGTAGGGAGTTATACTCAAAGTCATTTCTGACATTTTCAAATTAATTTGCCCCAAACACAGCAGCAGAAATGCTTTGAGACTCAGACTCAACACATGTAGATATTCTGGATGCTTTCCTATAATCTCAGATTTAAAAAAACATTCTGACACAAAGAACAACATTTTGGATCCTTAAAACACCCCCCCATTCCACCCTTTCTACAGGAAAACAGCATTGAGAAAGCCCTAATCCTTATTTTGCCCATCAAGGTCTCATTGTTACATTATCTTTTCCCTCTCCTCCTCCTTGTCCTTCATTCTGGTGACTTCTTTCATGCTGTACTTTGGCACTGTTATTACTCCTGGGGATGGTCATTCTTCCAGGCTTGGCTTGGGTCCTTCTCGATGGCATGCTTTCATCTCCTTGATCAAAGTTTTAACTTGACTTTATAAAAAATGGGGAGTTCTGATTGGTTGATTCACGTTTGATCCCATTTGTCTAGGTACTAAGCCCCATCAGAGAAGGTTTTGGGATTGAGCCCCAGACCAGTAGGTTACCCTGAGGTACCCTTGATGATGGTACCATCCCCATCACTGCTCTCTGGGTGCTTAATATAGCTGCCAACTGCTTTACTTTGTGGTTCACTAACTGCTGTGCTGAGTTCACAATGACAATTAGTCAGTTTTTCTTTTCAATTTAAAGGAGCAGCTTAAAGTAACTGGACATTAATTTATAAAATGGAGAGAAAAAACTTTAAAACTTTATAAGATGGGTGAGTTCATCAGATTCAAACAGGGACGCATCCTAAATCATCGGAAATCCCACCACCATAATGATCCTTCTCCTCCATTTGTGCTGCGTCTTAATGTTTCATTAGAACAGGTTAACAGGGTTGTGTTCTGAGGTCAAGTCTTTGGAGCACTTCTATATTCTGATTGGTTGCCATCAAAAAGGAAGAAAGCATCACAGCTTGTAATCATAAAATTCAATAAACTTAAACTTTATCACCCAAAGCCCTGCATGCTCAAATCTTGCTTGACTGTCTGGCTTGACTTCCAGTTGCTGTGATGCTCTTGCTACTCCAAGTATGAAGATATACTACACATACTGCACACCCCTCTCGCTTTGGATCAACTCTACCCCATCTTAACCTGCTCATAGAGTGAGGGACACTTCAGACTGTGTGAGAGGTCAAGAAGGTGAGCACAAAAAGAGGAAACTATCTTTATATGTAGCCACATTTGCACTCAAACAGAGATAATGATCATTATTACTGTTGCTAGGCAGCCGTAGCCCACTGTTGGTGTGTCATGTTGCTAGAGGGTGAATTTTATGCTAATTATTGATAAATTATGAATTTAACGTTATTGCATTTGATCATTATCACTATTTCTTATAAGCGATAAGCTACTCGAGTTTGTCTGCTAGTGATTTTATGCCACTTAACTGCCAGCTGTGATGTGTTACTTCTTTATTCTGTGAAATGAGTTTTGAAAAGCCGAGAATCTTCCAACTAAACAAAAACCCAACATTCCTCATTCGTCTTCAATCTGAGGAGCAAATGGAAGACAGACTCTTTCCCTGCCAGGCCTGCAGTGCCCTTTGGCCTCCTTAGGGAAGCCACTTATGAAATCTAAACGTCAAACTTTTATTCCAAGAAGCCTCACATCCTCTGGGAGCAAACAATGTGCAACGGATTGCAAACAGTTCATCTGAGAGGGAACAAAAGCATGGTCTGTTCAGTTTTCCCCCATCTCTCCCTCCGGAAGCCACTAAATATATAAAGGAAAGTTGTAACAGATGACACTGACCGTGAGGAAAGCAGCCTTGATATGATTTCAAATGCCCAAGGCAGAATAAGGCTCAACAGGCTTAAAAGAAGCAGTAGGGCAGGTTGATGATATTGAGGATAAGTTTCCATGTGCCATCAAATAATTCCTCAAATAACACTTTAAGCCGACGGAAGCAGATAAAACTACCATGCAATTCATGTTTTCTACATTATGCGTTCCCGTCCGTTACTCCTGGAGACGGAAAGGATGGGAAAGCATTAAAAAAAATATAAAGAGGAAGTATGAGTTGTAGTGCATCAGGAGCAGAGAGCCATTCAGTCATGGCTCATCTGTTGTATCAGTTAGAACATGATTCATTGGATGTGATGTTTGCTTCATTCTGCTGTGATGGACCTCAATTAGTTGAATAATTATCCTTAAATAAAGCAATTAGAATTGTCTGGGACACAACCTCGCATTCAGTCATATGATTGTCCATTGATTCTCCTGTCCCAGACAGAGGACTTTAAATTGAATTATGTCATTTATTTATCATTTTTAAATGATCTATTCCTCAGCTGTAGCTTATTGAAATGCAGATTGTGTGGAAAGTCAATATTCTAAACTTTAATTTCCAGGAAATATTTCATTATTTAGTTCCTTGGTTTTGAATATATATATATATTATATATACACACACACACACACAGTACTGTGCAAAGTTTTAGGCAGGTGTAGAAAAATGCTGTAAACAAAGAATGCTTTCAGAAATGGAAGTGTTAATCATTTATTTTTCATCAATCAACAAAAAATGCAGTGAATGAACAAAGAAATCTAAATCAGATCAATATTTGGTGTGACCACCCTTTGCCTTCAAAGAACAGCATCAGTTTGCTTCCTGGTACACTTTACAGTTTTTGAAGGAACTACCGGCTGAAGTAGAGTTGTTCCAAACATCTTGGAGAACTAACCACAGATCTTCTGTGGATGTAACTCCTCACATCCTTCTGTCTCTTCATACCAATCCAGACACACTGATGCTGGTTTGAAGGCAGAAGGTAGTAACTAATATTGATCTGATTTAGATTTCTTTTGTTCGCTAACTTTGCATTTTGTAAATTGATAAAAATAAACAATCATTATTTATGTTTCTGA
Organism: Hepsetus odoe; assembly: GCA_017165825.1. NCBI lineage: Eukaryota > Metazoa > Chordata > Actinopteri > Characiformes > Hepsetidae > Hepsetus > Hepsetus odoe. Next base: position 14,201,470 of record CM029371.1, read on the forward strand.
AAGCGTTTTTTATTTACAGCATTTTTTCACACCTGTCTAAAACTTTTGCACAGTACTGTATATATATATATATATATATATATATATATATATATATATATATATATATATGTGTGTGTGTGTGTGTGTGTGTGTGTGTGTGTGTGTACATAAAATAACTTTTCTGATGACTTTTCAAACTTTTTCATGTCTAACAATCTCAAACTCAGATGATAATGACTTACATAAAAGTTCTACAAACATCAGTGGCCTGAACACTTCCCTTAATCACACTGTTTACAAGGCAGTTTACTGGCCAGAGTAAATATTTACGCACATGTAAACCACCTGCTGCTGAGCCCCACCCTCAAGTGTACCACAGCTCATGAATATTCATGAATGCTGAGGAAGATTTCACTGCTTTACATCAGCGTAGATGGAGATAAGAGTTCAGAACAAATCAGATCTACCAAACACCAACAAACAAAAACAAACTGAGAGTTGGGGTGTACCTCCATGATGGAGTGAATGAGAGAGAGAGAGAGAGAGAGAGAGAAAGAGAGAAGGAAGGGGAAGAAGACAGTAGATATGTTTATGACTCATATGACCCCCCCCCACCTCTGGAAACAGAACTTTACTACAGCAGGACCAATTTCTATCCAGTTTTATTTCCTGATCTTAGACACATCTGAACCGGAAACTGAGTTTATAAGCAGAACAGGAAATAATAACAGTCTTAAATAGTCTCATGTCCCAGGTTGGAAATGCTTCTGAAACTTTTTTCCATTCTGTGGACACCAGTCTCCTTAATGTCCGATGTTCTCTGGTTCTCATCACATTAATTCATAAGTGTCAGAAATTAAATGTATTTGCTTATTTACATATAAAGTTGTACACAGATGTTTAGCCCCCCAAGTCCAATTTCATGTTAAACTTCTCAAAGTTAAAGATGCTGAGATTTATGTTGGATGTGATGAGGATGGACAGGATTAGAAATGAGTATATTAGAGGGACAGCTTATTTTAGATGTTTTGGAGACAAAGATAGAGAAGCAAGTTACGTTGGTTTGGACATGTCCAGAGTAGAAGCGAGCATTACATTGGGTGGAGGATGTTGAAGATGGGGTTGCCAAGAAATAGGAAAAGAGGAAGACCAAAGAGGAGGTTTATGATTGTTGTGAGAGACGACATGCAGGTGGTTGGTATGAAAGAGGAAGATACAGAGGACAACAAGAAATGGAACCGAATGATGCCCTGTGGTCAACCCTTGACAGGAGCAGCTGAAAGAAGAAGAAGGAAAAGATCTAAAAACACTTTGTTTATATTTTAATGCACAATTGTTTTCTACTTGCTGAAGCTGATATTGAGAAGAAACTGTTAATATTTCTTATGACACATTTATCTTTGAGGTTTCTCTTATTTCGCTAATATTTTAAACTCAGCAACTGAACAAGATTGTACACAGGAGTTCATTTAATAAATTATGCAAATGAGATCTGGCTAAAGTTGAGTAAAGCATATTTATAGCCATCAAATTAAACGGAGCCTGAGCAGTGAACCAGAATGAACAGCAAATCAAAATGAGCTATTTTGCAATATGGTGGGGTGCCTCAAGGAGATACACTGGGTCCAGTATCATTTCCTCAAGCCTACCCATGTGCCAAACAGATAAATGTCTGGCAATCACAACCAGCCTGGTGAGGGTTCATCGGTGGGTGAAAACTCAGGGCTATGCAACGTTTTACATGCCTATCATAACTGATCTGAAAGAAAGGAATGGTGTCTTAATCTGGTCAGAAGTTAACATCACAGTGATGAAGCTATTTCACAAGCTACATAAACAAACTATGAATGTAAGAAAATCCCATCTAATGCTGTTGAGAAATAAAATCAAACATTCACAACATGCTGTGAGCCATCTGCTATTTCATGGCCTTACACAACTTTTATATTGCTTTAAGGGAAAGGCTCTGGCGTAACCCAGCATTCTAATAAGAATTAGTGGATCAGAAAGTGGACGGATGGATGGATGGATGGAAGGATAGATTTAGGCTATCACTGATGACCTATTAGTAGATTTCTATAGAGAGAGTTATACATAGATCACATAGATTGGTGCCACGCCCAGTGAAACTAAGATTCTGATTGATTGACAGACTGCATAGAGCAACATGGGATTGCTAATACAACCATTAAACAATAAATGTCTCCAACACTTAGAAATTGATCAAAAAAGGCAGGAGACATGTTGGGTCAGTCATTATGGGTGTGGACTCCAAAAAGAAAGTGCAAGGTTGGATTATGAAGCTTCTAAAAGGGATTCAATCAGACCAGACTTCTATTAGAACAGCACAAATCTACCCAAATCTAGCACACAAATCTTAATGTGTCTGTATGAATAAAGGCATGCAGTGCTCCACAGACATTTAGTCTATTAAAAACAGCATCCTCAACCAGAGAAGGTAAACGAATGATCAATGGCACGTCTTGAATGTGATGCATTTCTGGTTATACCCAAGTTCCTTGCAAGGTTCCCAAGCAAGAAAGATCACCAAGTTCAGCACAGACACTTAGGCACAGTGTGGGTCAATAGACACTTCAAACAGCATGGGTCAATTGATATATCAGACACTCTGGTACAGCACGGATCAATTGGTGATTGAAAATAATGGCAAAATCCATGAGGATGGATTTGTAACCGGCAGTGGTTGGCTGAAAAATGCCATCAATGGCTCTCTCCTCCATTCATTCTGACGGCTTCACGAATGAAACAGTAAGTGGGTCACGTTGACTTTTAGCGATTTCACATCATCTTCCGCTCGACATAGATAAGGGAAGCCTGAAAAAATGTATGACTTTTGGAAAGAGAGACAAAGAGCACACCACGTCCTACATGCCCTTGATTGACTGGAGTGTGTACTTTTCCCTCGACTTTTCTTCTGGGCTGTGTGTGAGCTTGCATGCGTATAGAGTCGGCTGTTATGAAACACTGCAGCATGGTTATTCATGGAGCCCCTCACTAAGGTCTGCGTCTGTGGCCCAGTAATCCAGCACTGAAAACACACAGCCAGATATTCTGGATATTTCTGCTTCACAATAAATATTAAACACACCAGCAAAAATCTCTCTGCAAGTGTGTGTATCTTTCTGTAAGTGCACATATGTGGATCGGTTCTCATTGTCCAGGGCAGGCCACTTGAAAGTGCAAGTGACTACTCGTGCTGTGAAAACACAGCAAATGCTACGCTGCAAACCCATACACACCATGCAGCAAAGGGCAGTGCCCGGGGAGCAGTGATGGGGGAGGTACCTTGATCAAGTAACTTACTGGAGGTGGGAACAAACAAACATCCTTCTAGTCCTAAACCACTAGACCACCGCTGATAGTTACACCATAATCCGTAGCAACAGGGCTTCCTGGGCAGCCCATCCCAGAGAATTAGGTGGCAACGAGGTACACCAGGATTGTCAAGAGCCAATTGCAGCAAGGCTATGTCTACAAAGAACGGCAACAGTGGCTATGCAACCTAATCTGCTGCTTCTTTTAAGGTCATGTGAAATTTTGTTTTGCATTTTGGCTCTCAAGCCAAACATTTTCTTGTCTTCATCACCCCTTCTTTAAGGAAAAAGGATTGAAGCTCACAAACAGGGGCCAAACGTTCGATTGCCATCATTTAGAGAGCTGCCATTAGCAGCAAAATCACAGTGTTCAGGACGTGCCGTCTTTCATCTTGTCTTTCTGAAGCTCTTCGTGCTTTAGTGGCCCAGCTGCTGTTTTCTGTTAGCGCATCTTTTATGGAGTCCACATCTTGTGTGTAAACAAGCCAAACCTCAAAAAGAACGCTGCCGAGAAATGGAGCAAGCCCATTCCTTTTTTCCTCCCCATCCTCTACTCTCTTCAGTTTTTTTCTTCATCCAGATGATGTCAGAATTAACAAGGAAGCAGGTAAACAGCGTTCGCATTGTGTGAGCGCCAAAAAACAGCCCTGCAGGGTTCGTCCCATATGAGCCGGAATAAATATTAAGCTCTTTCATTTGGGGATGATTCACAGGTCCATTCTGTCCACAGATGCTGTTGGGTTTCAGCAGGGAAGAAAGGGGTGTAAAGAAAATAAGGGGGAAAAAAGAGCTAGGCTTTGCAAAAATTATGGTATCATTGATTCACAGGTTGAGTCTGTTCCAAGAAGCAAGAAGACACACATACGACCACGTACACACTCATTAACTCATGACAACAGAAACCAGATTTAATAATCATCATGCACACTCTCACCTTGTATCTCCTTCTACAGGGTTCACTGACTGGCCCAACAGTGCAGCCTGTCCATCACACTCTGTATGATGTTAAAGATCAAATTTAAACATTTCAAAATCATTCTTTTCAGTCTTTTTCTTTTGTTGCTTAGGAGCGCTAAGCAAAGCTAGGTTTCATCTGAAACTGTGAACTTCCATACAAGGAGCTGTTTTTTGTAGCTACCCGGATTCACCAGTGTCCCATTTGCAGCTGGAGGTTTTCTAAGGGTTAACACGACATGTGATCTCTAGCTCTGCAACATTTTTTCCCTTCTTTTCAAAAACAGTTAAGCTAATTTCAAGGGGGTGGATTTAGCATTGAAATCGAGACCACGATCTTTGGGAATATCACTCCTTTTCTGGGTCCATACATTAGTCTTCGGTTAAAAGCATTTTATCCACAGCTGTGAACCTTTTTGGTTCCTTCCTTTGCTGCTTCGCAAAGCCACTGAACATTGAGTCTGGAGAGAGTCTTATGTTATGCAATTTGTTTTCAATGGCTGAGGTCAGGACAATGGCAGTGGATGATTCTTCAAATACCTTTTCATTTCCTAAATCACTGCTTTAAGAACTTGGCCTAGAGCTTGGGTTCATTTTTGAACCTACAGTCATTTCAGCCAAAAGGAAAGTGACTGTGTCCGCTAACTATGCCTGAATAGTTGTAAGTTCACCTTTTGGCCTCAATTCTCAAATCCAAGGCCAAATCCATATCGGCAGATACATGAAGATGGCACTAGCACTCTGCAGCGCTGGGGAGGGTCAGTGGGTTAAGTCTTTGAAAAAAGGAAAATCTTTTAACCTAGAATTTAGATGCACATAAGGATTAAATTGATGTGCACATGCAGCCTGATTATCATTTATTAATTTAGGATCAGAAAGACATAAATCATTCTGATGGCATCTGGTGCAATTGTACAGAAAAGATTTTGTTAAAATAAAAAAAATAAAAATAAATAAATAAATATAAAAAAAATAAACATTTAATATCCACACATCATATATTGCAATATATAAAAATACTTTTTTACATTGATTTTTAAATTAATTATATTGAGTCTTTAGAAAAAGTAATATATAAAAAAAAGGATTTTAAAAGCATTTAACACCTCCAGCTTTTTGGGGCAGCGGTGGCCTAATGGTTAGGGAGTTGCCCCAGATTGGAAGATTATGGGTTTGATTCACTCACCAGTAGGTTGCCCTGACGTACACTTGAGCAAGGTACTGTCCCCATCACCGCTCCCTGGGTGCTTTCGATAGCTGCCCCCTGCTGCGCGTGTGTGTATGGGTGAAACGCAGAGGTTGAATTCGTGTTGTGCTGTGCTGTGTCTCACAATGACAAGTGTAGTCACTTTCACTCTGCCTCCTATCTTTTCATCACCACCACCGTCTCCAACCCATACAACATAGCTGGTCTCACTACTGTCCTGTAAAACTTCCCTTTTATTATATTAAATACATCTGATTATATATAAACTATGTCTGTAGGAAAAGTACTTTTGTCCTTTATAAACTCTTATATAAAATATACATCCGATAAACTGGTACTGTCAACCTGGTAAATAAACACTGTGTAGTTAAGTAGTGAACTTAAAAAGGTAAATAGTGTATGACTGAATGTTTCATGAGATGCATTGGAGCCTGAAGTATTGCTCATGATTATTTTGCGCATAAGAAGATAATGCTGCATATTCTGAGAAGTAGGGAAGTTATTGCACATCTGAGGACTTAAATATTAATCTAAAACACAGAGAGAAAAGCAGACAAGTTATTGCACATATCTGAGTAATATAAAAGGTTTAGGGAATAGTGAGGGAAGGAGAAAGAGCAGCTTATTGTGTCGGTGAGTGACGGATGGAAGAGTTATGTAGTTTGATGGCCGTGGGGAAGGAAGGATTTTCATGGTTATCAATAGAGTGTGTTATGCAAGTCAGTCTTAAAATTAACTAAAAATATAAATATGTATTTATTAAATACACATCTACAAATAAAAATACTGAATGAATGAAGGGAATGAATGAAGTATTGGAAAAGGGCTGGTTGGCACATTTTCATTTCAGTGCATTGCTTAGAGACTAAATTTAGATACTACGTACAGTCAAGCATCCCCAGTTCATACCCAGATCACCCCAGGGCCAGTCTCCCCACCCTCCTGTGTAGAACAAAAGGCCCACCTCTTCGAAAGAGCGTGGGGTTTCCCTGTATCAGTCTATTTACAGTCTGCTGAAGCTCATATGAGCCTTGCTGATCACATGTAGGTGGGGGTGTAATGGCATGTGCCTGACCATAGGTCAAACATGGCTCAAAGATTAACACAAACACAGGCCCAGTGATGGAGGTCAGCAGTAAGCAGTAGAAAGCCCATGGTGGGGGAAAGAAGTCTGGATGGTGTTACTGTCAATACCCTGGGACGGGACATTTATAGAAGACAGAGACAAGAAACTGCTCCAGGTCATGATGAGAAGGTTCTGGGTTTGATTCCCAGTCTGGGTCCTGGGCATGTTCTCTGTGTGTCCATGAGGTCCCCCCCTTAGTGTATATCAGGAGGATTAGAGATGAATTTGTGTGTCTGCCAAGTAATGGACTGCTGAACTATCCTGGGTGTATCCTGGCCTGGGATTGGCTTCAGCACCCCCTATGGCCCTAATCTGGATGGATGGATGGATGGATGGATGGATGGATGGGTGGATGGATCATAACCACTTTTCCTGACTTGGGTTACAAGGAGCCTGTCCCACCACTCATATAGTGAAAGGTAGAAAATGATCTGCGACAGGTCAGACCATCACAGAAAACAGTCACATCTAAGGAACAAGATGTGGACTGCAGGAAGAAACTGGAAACCCATGCAGACCTAAGAAGAACAAAACTCCACACAGTCTACAAAAAATAAAGTTTTACCAAAAAAAATACAAATAAAAAAAATTATATGTTATGCAATATAAGTGGCTGCTTATGTTTCAGCTAATATTTTTAACAAACAAACGAGGTAACAACCAAAAAATGTCACTAAAATGTTCTTATGAGGAATGTATTGAAATCATCGTGAGAAGTTTTATTTTGGCTTTAGACATATTTCAAACTCCTTTTCATTTCATTAAAAAATCCCTTTGCAGCACCTACCGGTTGTTTTGGCCACCAGTCAGAGCAGTGCTGGACATGAAACCAGGCTCATTTGCTACCCAGTTCAATGTGTGAGTTATGTAAAGTGACTCAAAATAGAATAAATAATCCCAAATGTGGCCGATTGTGAAACACTCCCCGACTTGGCAAACTGATGAAGGAAGAGAAAATAGTTTCAGGCATAAAGGAGGGCCCGAGAGCAGGGCGATGATGTGCCCCCAGCTCAGCCGAGACTTAGTCACACTGAGGAACATATTTAGGGACTAGGGCCCAGGATCTCAAAAAAAACACAAATCAGTTAACAGAAGAGGAATATCAGAGAAAGAAGAGTTTGAGTTTCAATTTTGGGGTTAGGGTTAACCCTGGGATGCATCCCTACCTGTCCCGGAGTCCATAATGGACAGCTTGAATTTAGGGGACAGGCAGATTTAAGGCTGCGATGGGAGATCATGTCTAGAGTAATTCTGAGAGAAAAAGAAGCCATAAAGGGCTTTAAATATGAGCAGGTGTTTTTTAAACTGAATTTATGAGTGAGCCAGTGAAGGCTATGGATGATAGGAGTGTCTGATAAATTTGTTCTTGATGCTGCCCACACTTCGTCAAATCTCAGCATCATAAACTCTGACACCTCCAGCTCCACCGCCTGTCTCTTCATCTCCGTCTCCAACCTGTATAATATAACTGGTCTCACTACTGTCTTGTAAACCTTTACTTTTGCTCTCGCTGGTATCTGTCTGGCACAGATCACGCCTGCCACTCTTCTCCACCCATTCCCACCCGCCTCTCTTCTTCACCTCTCTTTGTCAACTCATGCAGAATCAATGCTCACCTAACATATTAAATGGATTTTTTCAGCAGCTGTAGAAACAGAGGCCATGGAATTGAAGCATCCATCAAAAGCTCATGGCCTTCTCTCATAGGACAAAATGTGGACCATAAAACGGCACAGCTGCACGGCTTCAAGGATAAAGCCAAAAAACCAATGACACATTCCACTCATGAGTGTGTGTGTGGTGTGGAATATTTGCCTACATCACTTATGGTGTCATTTAACCCCAACACATTGTCCTTGTGGAAGAAATTAGAGAACGGAACCAGAAAATTACTCTCAGAATAGCATTTGCAGAAGAATGATCAAGATAGGGGTGGGTGTGTGTGTAGGAATGAGTGTGCATGTGAAGTAGAGAACAGTATCCCCTGTCAAAAAGTGCCATACGCCATGCCTCATTATATAAATTGACAACATTCAAATAAACATAATCCCATCATGCCTCCATCTGATGAGAAATAATGAAAGTATAATGTTATCCAGCTGAGAATGGATTCAAGGCTGGAAAATGAAAGTTTTTTGGATGTTTTCCCCCCCAGACGTGACCAGTCTCAGAGGCTAAACATAGCAAATGGAGTGAGAGACAAAATAGTACAGTTGTTTTCTTCTAATCCTCCTCTGGATGACCATCTGGATGACAAAAAAGGCAAAAAAGAATGTAATCTCATTCCTTATTTAGCAGAGCTGCACATGACCGGATTTTGTGTTCAACTGTTTAATCTGGTGCCATTTGAAGCCAAACAAAGAGAAGTCATATACGAGACACAGGATTTTTAAATCCTCCACATTAAAATACATTTGATATTATGCAGGATTTACGATCACATTCAAGTCAGGTCAATGACTTTACACATAAAAATAGAAGTGGAGCTGGATTACAATTAACCCATAGAGGACCTCTGACATGGATCTGGGCAGCAAATACCACACATGGTAAGAAATCTCTGTGGTAACACCAAGCAACTTCTTATATGTATGTTTCAGGGACATGTTGTGAAGGTTAAGGCTTCAGACCCACAGAAGACCCAAGGTATTCAGGCTTAACTGCCTTTTTTTTTTTTTAAAGTAATTTGACTCTAGGAATTGTTAGTGTTTAGTGCAGGGGTCACCAATATGGTGCCACCAGGATGCCCCCAAGGAACACGTGAGTCGCCAGCGGATCTGTTCTAAAAATAGCACAACTCACCTGTGAGCAGCATCTAAAATCAAAACTAGTATGGCTCAGTACCCATGAAGTAGCTCTCTTTCAAAAAGGTTGGTGACCCCTGGTTTAGTGTCTTCATTGCAGCACAACTTTTAGGTTAGAGTCTTCCTAGGAGACTCTAACTGTCACTCTTCTTCTTCTTTTGGCTGTTCCAATGTTGGGGTCCCCACAGTGTATCAGTCCTCACCATTTCTTCCAGTACTCTGCATCTTCCTCCTTCAAACCAACCACCTGCATGTCCTCTTTCACTACGTCTATAAACCTCCTCTTTGGTCTTCCTCTTTTCCTCTTTCCTGGCAGCTCCATCCTCAACATCCTCCTCCCAATATAATCCTCGTCTCTCCTCTGGACATGTCCAGACCAGCGCAACCTTGCTTCTCTAAATGTCTCCAAATCATCCAACCTGAGCTGTCCATCTAATATACTAATTTCTAATCCTGTCCATCCTCGTCTCACCCAACGAAAATCCTATCAATCATCGCCATTAGGTAATGAAAGTGGAAAAAGTGAAAGTGACTATTCATCGTTGTGAGAACACACAGCACAGCATATGGTGAACCACAACAAAATTGGACTTCTACATATAACCCATGCACAAACACACACTGTGCAGCAGCGGGCAGCTATGAAAGTGCCCAGAGAGCAGTGATGGGGACGGTACCTTGCTCAAGGGTACCTCAGGGCAACCTATTGGTAAGGGGTTTGAACCCACAATCTTCCAATTTGGTGGCCAACTCCCTAACCAATGCAGTAAATGTGAGTGTAATGGAATGAGCATAAGGAACCTCTGCAAAGTTTAAAAAGACCTGCATATACAGATGTTCTCAACTATTTAAAGATTTTCCCTGAGCCACCTAAGAACCTTTATTTCAAATAGCCTGCTTGAGTCATACTTCCATTGACGTAACTGGAGAATGGCTTTAGGCTTTCTAATTTGCTTAGAGAAACATCAGCGCGTGAAACTCCTGACCAGAGCCAAAGCCATTTGTTGTTGAAAGGGACAAAAGAAGAGGGCTTTGGGTTTGAGTTAAGTGCATGAGTGCTCAGTGGAGCATCTTGCCGATGCATTGAGTTAATCTTTGTCTCCTGGGGAAAACAGCCAGCTTTTAGTTGCTGTGCCCAACGACCCGAGACGTGTAGCTACATCATATCACTGTTGATTTAAGGCATCAGAGCCCCTTTTAGCTCAGTGAGTGAACAGCATTAGAGCCCAAAGTGGGAAAAAATAAACAGCTCCGATTAGTCTGCATCAGCTTGCAGTGAGTTTAATGTCGCATAATTAAAAACTCCAGTGATTTTGACCAACAGAATAGGACACTGCTTTTGTCCTGAAAGCACTTCTGCCTGGGGCATTTCTTCCCTGAAAGCCCCCTATTCATTCCCCCAAGGCCATCATTCTGCTGCTCCAAAGCCGCCAGCAATGCAGAGTATTAATAATGCCTAGAAAAGCATAATGCACAGATGAAGCACTCGCAACTCTTCTGCAGCCCTGTTACGCAACCATCTGACGTGAAATCACAAGAGAGACAATGGGGCACATTCCCAGCGAGTCCGACTCTGGAGAGAGAAAAGGATGCAGTGGGATTTGGAGCCGGACAGGTTGTGTTTGTATTTTAGGCAAATGCTAATATAGGGGTTACTGAGATAAGTACGATGGTGCAGGAAGCAAGACATTCATACTGCTCATTTCTTCATATTTCACTTCCTAAGACTTTCCTGCTTTATTAAAGTGTTGTTTTTGTCTCTCATTTTCAGTACAGTCTCTGTATCTGAGCAGTTTGTTGTTTGTTGGTTAATCCACACAGTGATCTACGTCTGAACTTTCAAGCAGAACAAAGCGTCTAATTTAAGACATGAAGCAGTGACGAAACAGGTGCAGATGATTCCAGATGATCAGGTGATTTGTTTACTGCTGATGCTGAACACTGAGTGGTTGGAACCCCTTTATCTAGAACCTTGTATTTTTAGGCACTTTGCAGTATGGAGCACTAAAACATTTATTTACTATTTTATTTAATACTCTTTTATTTATTACTCAGTAGCTGATATATCAGAGATAAGACAGTCTTACTGACATTTATTAGTATTTCTGCACCATAGATAGATAGATAGAATATTACACATGGCATAATATTATATATATATACACATGGTAGGAAATAAAGCACGTGCCATTCCATAATAACCATAAATAAATTCATATTTAAGGCAGAGGATAATGTTTCTTTTTCCATTTCTCCTGGAGAGAAGGCACTGATCAATTTGATGAGGACACTGGCATGTCATCTATTTTATTATCACTGCAGACACCCAGATTTATGGAGGGCAGCTTGGAAAAAGAGTTAATAAAAGCTGTACTGACAACGGTGAGATTTCCTGTGGATGAATTCCAGCTGGCTTTCAAAAAACCAAGGATGATGGAAAGCATTTGGGAGGGAGATGAAAGAAGTTAGAGTGGACATTAGTCCTGAAATCTGGCCACAAACCATCTCCATTCTGGCTGCCTGCAGCCACACAACAGCACACTCTAAAACTTCAGCACCAGGGCTGAATATCACCTGCATTCAAATAAGGTCCTCCACAAAATATAGAAGGTTCCTGTCGAAGGTTTCCTGGAAAAGAGCCACTGAAGAATCATTTTAACCTTCAAAGGTAACTATGGGTGAACAACAGGAAGGAAAACCTCCCCCTTTTCTGCTCTAATCAAACGATGAAGCCGAATGTAATCTTGACCTATTTACTGAATGACTGTGGTTTAACTCATCCTGTCATTTCGCCAGGATCACAGCATTCCTGGGATTTAATCCAGGGCAAAGCTGCTTTAAATGTTTGTCTTTGGGAAATGATCTATGCATCTGCAGTGAAGTGCAAAAGTTTGCAAACCCTCAGTTAATTCTGGGGGTCATTCAAATTTCTAATGTAATTATGTTGAAGTGGAACACATCCTCTTATCTATCTATCTATCTATATATATATTATATATATAATATATATATAATATATATATATATATATATATATATATATATATATATATTAATTAGTTATGAACATTACATCTCATACCACTATTTATTTAAGGGCAACCTACTGGTCTGAGACTTGAACCCACAACCTTTCAATTCTGGGGCGTAGTCCCTAAACATTAGGCCACCAATGCCCAGTCTCAAATGCACACCTTCAGAGATATACCCCCTCCTGGACCTTCTTCTTTAAAGTAAATCCAAGGTCCTTAAACTTACAGAACATTTCTTCCATCAAGTGCAATAACAGTCTTTTGTATTAACTCACCACTTTGCCCTACCACTGGGATTCAGGTTCAACAACAAGTGTGCCATGCTATCCTTGCGATGATCCTCGCTGTGTCCTTCTCACCAACCTGCCTGCCCACTAACATGGGCATAGATTAATTATATATAACATGCAGAACTGGAAATAAACAGGAGTTAAGTTACTTAATGATCATCTCAGGCTGTTTCAGATGTACACATCCTTTTATTTGCTGCTTTGCAAGTAGGAAAGTGCGATGCGTACTCAACTAACCAGGCATAAAAGATCAATATGGGATTTCTCTCTCTTGTCTCGCTCTTTTCATCTCATCTAGTGGGTGGCTGGAATCAAGGTTCTTTGTAGTGAGGGGTAGAGGAAGCAAAGTGTTGCTAGGCATACAGAAATGTAACCTTCATGGATACTGTGCAATGAGAGCAAGCAACGTTACTGGCAAAAGTGAAGGTGTATCCGTGCTCTGCTCACTGTTGATGTTAGATTGGACAAGTTTTAATGAATTTTGATCCAATTCTGATTTGACCTTTAAAAGGTTTGGGGTACATTCTTAATTTCAAATGATATTTGTAATGATACTGCTCAGGGACCCTAACTTGCAATCCTGACTAATTACTTGAGGTCACAAGTAAACACAGGCCATAGGTCAACAAATTTGTCTCTTTTGCAGCCCTTTTAAAATGTGTTTGGCTAAATAGGATTTTTGCCAAATCTTTCCAACCTAACAATACATACCACCATCATTTTAATCAACATGTCAGGATTTGACCTTTATGGGGTTCTGAAGTGACAAGCATTAGGAAGTCAGAAGTTCAATCCCTGGAGATGACTTGAGTCTAAAAAAACACTCTCTGGTAGGATAGGATGGCCCAACCTCTCCCCAATCCCTCAACATGATGCTTGTCAGGAGGTACCCTTGAGCAAGGCACCATCCCTATTACTGCTCCCCGGGTGCTTTAAATAGCTGTCCCCTGCTGCACGTTGTGATGGATTAAATACAGAGAAGCATTTCATTGTGATTCACTGTTTGTCTTTACAATGACAGTCACTTTCATTGTAGCCAATAGTCACTTTCACTTTACTTTAGATTTTGATGTGTACTAATCTTGTTGAGTGTTAGAGGCAACAGCTATACCATTAATATGTGTCTAGTCACCAGTTTCACCCTTGATTGCTCATGTGCAATGGGAGCTGTTGTCATGACTACAGAAGTGGAGATGCTGCCATCAGCTAACTGATGCACCTTTGGTGCAAAAAGGATGAGCTTCAAGATATAAACTCCTTCAGGGATTCATGTGCAAATATGGCTGATGTTCTGCAGGCCCTCTTATGTTTTCAAGGTAATAACTGGAATATGTTTTTGAGCTAAGATCGGCTAAAGTAGGCACCACCACCATCACAGCCTGCTGCGCTAAATGGCTGTTGGGATTTCCAGGGGTCAATCTCCTGCCCTGAAAGAGAAGAGTCTGACTAAAAGCATATACATTATAGATGTCTTCACGGATGGCTGGCATTACTGGGGTAATCAGAGGCCACTTCAAAGCTTCTGCATCTATTCCTCTGATTATAGAGTCACTGATTAAACTCTCCATCCAGTTTGATAAGTAACTAACACGGCACCTTCAAGGAGGCAAAGTCATTGGGTTTCACATGATACAAGGGGGCAGTACTAATTTAGCCATCCTTGCCTCTTTGAATTGTGCTCTGAGGAGCAGGAAACCAATGCTAAAATGGGGAGAACAAACTCCTTAATGAATTGACCTGGGGTGCTCCATCTGAGAATCAAAATTCAAATTCAAATGGTCTCACTGGTGCTCAAGTCCAAGCGCTACCCTCTGCACCACCAAAATATCCCTTCCCGTTTCTGCACCATGGACTCCTAGATCATGTTTTGCAAAACAATAAGCATGTGAGGGGGCTGAAATGCAACTGTCAATTAGTGTGAAATCTCAGGCAAAGTCTCTGCAGCAATCAATCAGCTATGCCTGCCTTGTTCCCTCCCCCCCGAATAATCACTCAGCTTTGGTCTGACGTCATTTAGCGTCACCTATTTTTGCACCAATACCTTTTCCTTCTCCACTCTCCCAGAGCCAGCTAGCTGGTTTCACACCAGGAGCCTAAAATAGAAACATGGGGTTGATGGGAATGGTCAGAGGGAGGGTTAGAGACTATCCATGTTTTCCCACAAAGCTATGTATTTCAGCTGCATTTGAAAGGGATTAGGTTGGCCAGATCATCCCACACCATCCGGTCAGCCGATCATTTGCTCTCGTCTGGAAGGGAATGGAGGGATACGACAGCACCTTCTGCTGTAATGAAATCCTCATGAGTTGAGAAGCAGAACATGCAGCCTAAAGCATTTCATTACCTTGAATGAAGGTAATTTAATAAAGGAGAGATTCAGAAACAATGACCCAGTTGAGAAGCACCTTTGCAGTTACATAATTGACTTTCTGAAAATCTGATGAGTAATTTGAGTTTCTTTAATTACCTCACAGCTGAATAAGGCTTTCTCTCACCTTCACAGTAATGTTTCTTCTGGGCTTAATTTAGATCATCCTCCTCTTTGAAAGCTGAGGGTATAGAAGAATGGAGGGATGTTGTCTACAGCCTGGGCTGAGAACAGATGAGTTTGAGAGATGTTAGCCCAGCTTGAGAGATGTTATTATTTGTTAAGGCACAAATACAGACAGTACAGCATTTATTTATTTATTGGTCTATTGTTTTTCCCCATTTCCAGTTCCAACATGAAAAGAGCCACTTTTTCCTAAAATCTATCCCTATTTTGCAGGAAAAAATCAGAGATTTCAATTAAAACAAGCAAAAAGAGCGAAATTTGACATTCCGAGAAAATTACTAAATTAATTTGTTAAGTCAAATTAAAAAAACGTTCAGGTATGAACACACAACATCTTTTAATGTAAATCTGTCTGATATGCCACAGAAATCTGAGCCAAACTCTGAGATGGTTAGGAACAGTTAGTCCTGCCTAAGGTAAAGATTAAACATGGAGAGGCCACGATTAGCTATTATGCTGCTTTTAAATCAAAATCAAACTTGTTGAGCCAGCCTTTCATTCTAGCTTAATGACCTGAATCTCTTTTTAAAATCTGCTTTAAAATGGTTGATTTCTTTTTTTAATCCATTTTATGTATACTTTAATCATGTTTCGCTTTCATTTTCCTGCTGTCTTTTAACTTTTAAAGCTTTGTTTTTGGCTCACTATGAATTGCTGCACTGTATGAAATGTGCTTTATATATACACTTGCCTTGCCCTTAGCCTCTGTGTCTGCCCTGTAATTGGCTGGCAACATCTTCAGTGTGCTTCTTCTCCTTTTGCCCTCTAAGTGCTGGGATTGGCTCCTGCACCCTTGCCAACCTGGCTAGGATAAACAGCTGGATGAAAGTTACATTTAGCGAAAGCCAGAGATTTGACACTCTTAGTTAAACGATGATTTTCTGACCAGAAAAAAGTAAGAAGCTGGAACATTTCAATGCACTGTTTATTTGCTGAATTTAACATTCTAGGAAAAACATTAAAGCATGAAATGTGGCCTGGCATGTTACATAAAGTGAAAATAGACCAAGCTCCACACAGGAGGGAACAAAATACACACAGGCCTTGCAGGCAGGCAAACCGATCGCTATACAATACAAATGTGGCCAACGAGGCTGTTTTAAAGGAATGAATGGCCCTGTTCTAACCTTGTTTTTCACACTGTTTTACAGCATGCATACAAACATTATATAATGGGATTGCAAACTCCATGCTCTTCCTGAGCATCACTTTTTTCTCCACCTGCTGGCACACATCTACATATCTGATAATGTTATGCAATCTAATCTCTGATCTGATCTGTCCTTCACCTCTTTTCCTTCTCCGTCTTTCGGCACTCTCAATGCACATCTCTCGGAGCCAACGCTCCTTGCTGTTGCTTGGCAGTAACTGCATTTATAGATTGTTTGGCAGCCACCAAAAAATGCTGTGTTTCTTTTGAGCAATGCTTTCCATTAAGAACAGTTTATAGTAGAAAAATGTTGAAAGACCTGCAACAACTTAATATCAGCGTAGTGCATAATAAAGTTAATATAAAATGAGTTTCCAGCTTCTCAGAATGAGCCAGTTTATTATTGAGCAAATGTTATGCATTGTTGGTGCAAAAATTGTAATGCTTTAATTTTGTACATTTGCATATTGAAGATTAAATGAAAGAAATGGGAGCAAATGTTTAAGTGCTCCAGGCTGCAAAGTGTCTAACAATACAAGGTTCTAGATAAAAGGGTTCCAACTACTCAGCGTTCAGCATCAGCAGGAAATGAGTCACCTGATCATCTGGAATCACCTGCACCTGTTTCTTCACTGCTTCATGTCTAAGTTAGACGCTTTGTTCCGCATGAAGGTTCAGACGTAGATCACTGTGTGGATTAACCAACAAACAACAATCAAACTGCTCAGGTACAGAGACTGAAAATGAGAGACAAAAATACTGTCCTTCAGGAAGATCTGGATAATACATTAAAGATTCAAAAATACTGGCTTCTTGGAAGCAAAATATGAAGAAATGAGGGGCTTTTGATGTTGGTTGTCCTGCAATCCGTCCATTGGGTCCTTCAAAGCCTGGGAAAATAAGTCTGTATTTCTTGGCCAGAGTCTTTGAAATGGAACAGACTAGTGATGACACTTTGACACATATAGTGTTGTAGTTGTAGATTGACATGCATTTCAACAAAATCACATTTGTTCAGTATTAATTTTAACGAATGAATATTGAGATCAATCTTGGTGATTATACTCATAGATATTTATGCCAAAGAAATAAATGTAGCTGCAGTTCTGGTAAGTGTTCACTGACCTGATTTCAACAACATGACAAAACAAAACTAAACTCAAGCCCGGAAGGTAAAAAGTAGGATCACATTATGTAACTTCTCTACATCCTTTATTCCGTTTGTGTCATTTTCTTTATCAATTTAACACTCTGTTTCATTTGACTTGCCTGCTTTATTCCACAGCCTAAGCCCCAGATCTTTATTTATTAACCATTCAACATGATGTGCTTATGCAATGCCTAATTTTCCATAGCCTCACCATTTACCTCTGTTCTCATGAGTCGAACTGCGTTCTAAATGGCTTGGCCTGTTTTTTCAGCTTCATATCTGATGTAAGTGTATCATTTCTCATTCTGTGTTAAGAAGCAGCTCATATTTCAGTGAGAAGTTGGCATGGGAGTTGAAAAGAAGCAGCACCTCCTCCAACGTTCAGAATTTCTGCTTCAAAAGCATCACTATCTCATCTTTCCATCCTTCCACTCTAGCCTCAGATTTCACCTGATAAAACTGAAAGAAGCCTCATTCTGAAGGCCTAGCAATGACCGATCTGCTATCAGAGTGGACATGGATAGTTTTCTTTTAGTGTAAGAGTTTGTACTGTGACTCTGTTGTCCGATTAACTTGGACACAGTTGGCCGTCTGAGTTTCTTGGTGACTCTGTGCTGCGCTGAAGCTGAAGCTGCTAGTGAGGTGGCGGGTAGCGTTGGTCTCGTGGTGGGTACTTGCCTACAGACCAATGGCTCAGGAGGTCCCAGGTTTGAATCCCACCTCTAGTGGGATTCGAGCACTACAATCACTGGGTCCCTGAGCAAGACCCTTAACCCTGAGTTGTTCCAGGGGGACTGTCCCTGTAATCAGGACATGGAAGTCGCTCTGGATAAGAGCGTCTGCTAAATGCCGTAAATGTAGTGAGCAATGAGGGATGACATTGGGCAATCTTTCTTTCACAAACTATGAGCTGTGAAGGAGGTTGAAGCCTATATTTGTGGATGTTTCATAATTTTTGGAGACCGTAAATACTGCATTTAAGGGTCTCCTAGCTCAGATACTCTGGATTCCTCCCACAGTCCAAAGAAATGTTTGTAAGATGAGCTGGTGATGATTAATTGCTTCCTAGTCTTCATCCTATCTGATGGACTGGTCACCCAACCAAAGTGTTTGGTCAACTTTTACCCTGTGAGCACTGATATCTAACAATCCACTACCCTGGTTTGGAGAATCAGCATGCATAATGGATGGATGGAAAGGTGTGGTTGTTATGATCATTTCTCAGCACTTTGCATTTTATTGCACTTTTAGTTTTTGACTTACTGATGTTGGAAGGTCAAAATAAAAGGTCAAAAAGTAAAAAGAAAAAAAAATTCCATTCTGTTATTATAACACTCCAGATGAAAATCAAAAGTTTGCTTTTAAATTTCAGAATAATTGCTAATTATGTCATAGTATGGATATCAATTTTGAGAAAATATAATTATTTCCACCAAATATAGCAGAATAAATCAATGTCCAGATGCCAAAATTTGGAAAAACGCTTCCTTTAAATGAAACGAGTGTGAAACAATGTTCAAGTCATAAAAATGTTGGAGTTGTTTTAATCAGCCATCTACACAGTAAACAGTGAAATGAAACAACGTTCCTCCAGGCTGTGTTGCAACATGAAACAGTGCAGGACATGCAGACCGGACAACAAAGAGTGTGGAAAGATAACACTTACAATAGAGAAGTACAGGACAGGATGATGCAGAGTGGAGTTGAAGAGCTAGTGAAGAGAAGCCGGTAATTAAAGGTGCAAAATGGAAAGAAAATGAAAAAAAATGCCAATACAGAATAAATAATTGTGCAAAAAAATAGCAGCAACGTGTGTGTGTGTGTGTGTGTGTGTAGAAAGCAGTCCAGGAGTGTGTCAGTACTTGGGAAGTACAGTTCTGATCTCGTTCTGATTTACAGGTCTGATTGCCTGGCAGGAGAAATTATTTCCTGTCCTGGCAGTGAAGGCTTGCATGAGCCTTTTTTCCAGACGGCAGGAGGAAACAGAAAGTTAAGGAAGGGTTAGTGGGGTCAAACACAATGCTGGTGGCTTTGTGGACAGACCATGTGGTGTAGATTTCCATGACAGAGGGGAAAGAGACCTCATGGAATCTCCTCAAGGTGAAGTGAAATGTCCTCAGTTTCTGCAAGACAGAGACAGCAGTGGTGTTGAGGATCCATATGAGGATCTAAGTGATCTGAACACCAAGGTGAAGTCTAAAGAACCATTTACTTTTAGTTCACATTTAGCTTTCCTCTTCATGCACCTTGGCTGTTGTTGCTAGAGCTGCACGATATGGAGAAAATATCAGCACTGCAATTTTACATATTACATTACGTTTACATTTAACAGTTGCTTTTGTGCAAAGTGGCTCATGAGTAAGAAAATGCATTCAGGTTCAGGGACTCAGCTGGAAGTTTGGAGAACTGTTCCTCAACAATACATTAAAAAATACAAGAACTTTTTGTTCTTTGGATGCAAAATATAAAGAAATGATGGGTGGCTTTTTGCTTTTGACTTTTGCACAGTAGCGTATATGATTGTAACTTCGGATCCATATGTAGGTCCTATCAAAATTTCATATCATATCAAAAATTCCTGCAGTTTGTGACGTCTTTGCAGGAAATGGTGATTTAATGGCAGCGACTCATATGCAAAGTACTGGTTGATCAATTTTATGATTTTACCCATGCTTATAGAAACAGATTGAACAACACCAGAAGGTCCAAGTAACTCAAAGCAAAGATGACAAAGCATACAGATCCTGCTGGAATGAACGATATGTCTGCTGGAGCATGCCTTCATTTATCTTTCCAAGATATCAAGACGCCCTACTTTCTAACTAAATGCAGCCCAGATGGGGATGCTCAAACCAGAGCGACTATTTTTAGCCTGCACTGTTAGAGGAGGATGGAAGGACAAGGTGAGAAAAAGGAGAGAAGGGGAAAAAGTGAACAGTGTGGAGACTGAGCGTTGCATTGGTTTTAGTGAAATGAGGGCAGGTGGGTGTAATGATAATGTCCAAAAATGGTGCATGAGACACAGCTATTGCTTTGTCTGAGCTGTGTTGAGGGTTGTAACATAACAGTAAATGAGATTGCGCAATGTTCCGAAACAATAGCTTGAGCAAAACACGAGAAATGGTCAGACGTCTCTGGTAAGTTACTGGTTGTTTTACCGCAATTCATTACTGGCAGAGATGCAAATGTAAACACATGCTTTATGTAGAAATGTACTGAGATTATAAAATTTAGATATTTGGCATTTAGGGACAGTCGCCCCTGGAGCAACTCAGGGTTCTTGCTCAGGGACCCAGTAGTGGTAGTGCTGGTGGTGGGATTCGAACCTGGGACCTCTTGAGCCATAGGCCTGTAGGCAAGTACCCTACCACTAGAGTATAAAGTAAAAAGTACAGGAATGTACTGAGAGTAGAAGAAGAAGAGTAAGTAAGAGTAATTCATTATCAGTTTGGCATTTAATGAGAACAATTCTGCTCCCAGGCTTCACTCTGCATTTTTACTTTTCATTTCGGTCTGCGTCTTTAAAAATGGAAGAGTTTGGTGCCGCTCCTCTGGTCAACAGCTTCCTCTAGTATTCAAAGTAAGCAGAAATCTTGAAGCTGAGATAAATTCAGCTTTATTTAGGAGAATATTGGTGATAATAGAAACAAGGGAGAAGACCTAGAATGTTTTTTCTTCGTTTTAACTCCAAACAGGTTTGATGTGCATGTACTCAGGTTCTTCATTCATCAGACTCCACTGAAGATGAACAGTCTAATGTGACAGATCTGCTTTGCCAAACTGCTGTTCCAGAATTTTTTTTTTTTTTTTGCAAAAATCACTCCTAAATGAAGAATTTGTCCATTCTTTCGGTACAATGTCTATACATCAATTGTATTACCTTTTGCTTGGGTGGGCCTAGCAAATGAATGGGAAAAACCCCTGAGGGCCAAATGTCCCATCACCCTGCATGTTTTCTTATATTCTGATTGGACAATCAAGTCAAGCTGGCTTAAGCTAGTTTCTATAAACAAAATGCAAGTATGGACAGAGCAGGGATGGGTGGGTCATTCAGCTACATTCTTTTTTTTAAACTGTATTTTACATACATTTCCATGAATGCAGCAATTTCTAGTTATCAGCACCATTTGCCTTTCATTACACACCGTGCAGCACACGGCAGAAAAACTCACTTCCAATCATGAAATGCACAAATCCTGAAACGTGTTTTGGGCCTAAATTTAGAGCTCAAATATCCTTGAAAGATAACAAATCCATCTGTGGGTAAAAAGCACAAACACACACACACACACAGAAAG
Source organism: Hepsetus odoe (assembly GCA_017165825.1). NCBI lineage: Eukaryota > Metazoa > Chordata > Actinopteri > Characiformes > Hepsetidae > Hepsetus > Hepsetus odoe. Next base: position 14,223,352 of record CM029371.1, read on the forward strand.
AGGAGGAATTATAACTAGCTTTCCTATTGGGCGGTGGGATAAAAAAAGTATAATCATAATCTAAACCAAGCCAAGATAAAGCGCTGCTGGGATGTCGCATTTTGGAGGGGGGGAGGGGGGATTATGGGTTAAACGTGACCGTGTGCTAAGCCGTCGACGCGTAGGATTTCCCAGCTTGATTCGGGCTGGATTTTTGAGAATTAACCTCATAAGCTTGAGTGCTCCTGATGCAGTTTGGGGTAGTAATGACTGTAAATGGAGATTATTGTTCTAACCTTCTTTAACCTGCAAGGAAACTGCTGCAAGTCATATTTTGAGACAGGTTAAACATGACTAAAACCTAAATGTTTACCATCCTGGAAGTCCTTCAGCTTTCAGAAGGCCTTTCACAGAGTGCCAGTCTGTCCCAGAGCAAACACACACAAACCTAGGGGGCAGTCTAGCATCCCTGGTCTGCCTACAGGGGCAAAAACCCACACAAACACAAGGAGAACATGTCCACTCCATACAGTAGGGACCCGAACTGTTCCGTCTGGGAATTGAAACTAGAACCTTCTCGCTGTGAGGTGACAGCCCACCCACTGCACCACCATGCTTCCAGTTAATGATGGTTTTCTTTTTACTGTGCAGGAAAATGCTTTTTCAATAGTTAAAAAAGGTCAAAATGGTTATTTTAAAGGAAACAGGACTAAAGGCAGGTCATTCGGTCCACTTTATCTGCTCCACTGACCACACAGGCACTTTGTACTTTATTATTACAGTCTATGGTCCACTTGCTTCTCTGCATTACTTTACAGCCTTTGCTCCTTTCATTAATAGTCAGGACCCTCACAGAAGCTTTGGATAGTGTGTATTGTTTACTTGCTGGAGTGGGTCCTTCGTTTCCTAATTTTTGACTCTATATTGCTGAGTATAATTTAGGGAATCACCAAATCTACAATAACTTTGTTACAGTGCTTCAGTTACGTCTTCAGTAGTGCCTTGAATATTCGTTTCCTTTTTACTTTTATTCTCTACATTTTAAGCAGAATCTTTGTACTTGCTTTTCAGAAAGCTTCCCGACATCATGACCCAACCTAAATGGGAAAACGCACACAGAAAAGATGTCCCATGGTGTATCCATCAGTTCAGGACGGGCAGAAGGAGACGTAAGAGAGGAAAGGGAGATAAAAGACATGAGGGCTACTTATATATGAGACAAGACTGTAAAAAAACAAGGAACGGAGTGCCAGACATGGGAGGAGACATGGGCAGAGAGGGGAGGGTCAAGAGCCAGCAGAGGATAACAAAAAAGAAGGTGTGCATTTTAGAGCATTTTTTAAATTTCCTGAAAAATAAAGCAACCAAATGTGTATCCAATGAGCTTTAACATATAAATAAATCAGCATGGACTTCAATAAACATTTATCATAAGAAGCTTAAAAAACACTGTCAATTGGACTTTAAAGGAGGCTGTTTTGTGTGTGCAAATGTAAAGCAGCGCAGGAGGGTGTGCTGCATATTCCATGTTACACAACCAGCTGAATGAGAAATGATTTCAACATCCCCAAGTGCTATTCTTAGTACTGAAGAAGCTTTCACTGCACCCTTACTCTGCAGGGGGGCTGTACAGAATACAGAGCGGTGGGATGACTCATTCAGCTGCGGCATGCCGCTCCCGACAGTCGCAGGTGCCTTTCCGACCCGAAGGGAAAAAGAAAAGTGTAGATCGAATGTCAACTGAATAGAGTTGCTGGATCAAAGCAGCGGAGTGCTTTCTGGACAGCAATGACAACTTGATATCAAAAGTCTGACTCAATTTTTTGCTCTCAGAAATGCTCGCTTTGCACTTTTGCACCATTCCTTTCACTCCAGGGGTTTGAGGATGAAGCTCCCAACCTTGTTGCACCATTCAACTACTGGTTTAAAGCTGGTCTGGAGTAGCCAATGGTCTTATGAACAGCCAAGGGTCTCTGAGGTGCCCCTGAGCTTCGAGCGCCAGTGCCGAAAGAGCCGCTAATCCAGACAGGGATCGGGACTGATGTAGCGGCCCATAAAACCCTCGCTAAGACCAGCTCTCTAACTTTTATCGTGCAGTAACACGCACGTATATATATATCCGTTAGCTCAAGCTCATTTACACCGTAGGTGCAAACACTTTTACATCAGCTGTTCACTTTGTGTAGCCTGAAGCTCATCTAGTGATCCACAAAAGCAAGGCTATGTCCACTTCGAGTCCCACCAAGGGGACTATCACACGGTGACAAAATGAAAGGACAATGAAAATGTCTACATTCAACTTTTGTTGTTTTTGTTGTATTTTTTTATTATTATTGTCCTGTTCTGCCTATCACACACACATTACGTGACCTTATGTCTTTTTCATCTGACCAGAATTTGGATTCATGACAACACACATGAACACAAGTAGGCAGATTTAAGAAGTTTCCAGTGAAAATGAATCTCCAAATGTCAAAAGAGTGCCAAATGAATCTCCATCCAGGGTTCCAGAGCCGAAATCCACTCCTACTCCATCAGGGCAGGAGTATTTATTTTGGTTTGCAAACCAATCCAGACCAAAAGCCTGTAGAACTACTATTGTGTGTGCACTGTTATTCTTCAGCACAGCGTGAACTCTCTTATACAAGCTATTGTCATTTCTTTAAGTCGACTTCAGGCTTATTGAATGATGTCCCAAAGCTATTTTTGGATGCTGCCTTTCGGTTCATTGTAGGGCAAGATGATGTATGTGATTTTGAGCAAAAAATTGGAATACATTCCACGATTTCCATCATCTATCATCCCTATCTATCAACATTTCAGCAATCGCTCCACAGATAAAATTTCCAGTGGTCACCACACAACCAATCCCAACATACATATATACATACATACATATATACACACGCATGTTTATATGATTTCCATTTTCCCCACATATGAACCCATAACTGAAATGTATTTAAAGTATTGCTGTTGAACTAGTTCGGACTAAAACACTTAAACCACACACTGTAGTGTTTATTTATTTATTTATTTATTTAGTAATATTTATTGCTTTCTGCCATAACTTTGGTTTTCTGAACTGCCCTTTTATATGTGAAACTAAAATATTTTAATAACACTAATATGACCAGAGTAGACCGTGAGTAGTGCTGTTGCCTCCCAGCAAAAAAAGTCCTGGGTTCAATTCCCAGGCCAGATGGTCTGGGTCCTCTCCCATCTAATGACATGTTAAATCACCCTCAGGTATGAGTGTATTTGTCTGTTTGTCTGCCCTGTGACGGACTGACGGCCTGTCCAGGGTGTTTCCCTGCTTTTCACCATGTGAGTTCTGGGATAGGCTTCATCACCCACCGTGACCCTGATTAGGACAAGTGGCTATGAAAATGAGTGAGAGTAATGTGAATGAATTGCATGAAGTTCAAATATGAGCTAGATTAGTTTAACACCATCTTTAAGACCACAGTATTTGCCCAGAAAAAGTAAGATACTCAAATTACCAGCTATGCCACATTGACTTCATTTAGAAGCAGGTCAGTGTCAGGCTGTGTGACTGAATATCATGCCGAGCATGATCCTGGAACCACTAGCAGGTATGATTAGGTACGCATTCTGTCAGCTTTGAGCAAAGAGCCTCACGATTCAAGACGAGACAAATGAAGCATTGTAAAGACAGACCAAAAGACTCATCACATAATTATTCAAACTGCAGTGGTCTTTTCTTTCCACAACTGAGTGAATCTGAAGCCCACCCTCCTCATCCAGAATGCATGAATCACACAGAAATTGGTCTTTATTATCTCCCAGCCTGCGCTATTATCTCCTTTACATAAAAAATAAAATTTACTTAATTAAACGCCCCATAAATAACACAGATCTTGAGATTGTTATCAAATTATAGTGCAAATTGAAATCAACAGAGGAAGTGGTTTCAGAAGTTTCATGAAGTCAGGAGAGTCAAATGGGAAAATCGGGGGAATCTTCAGAAGAAAAAGTGAAACTATGGAGGCTTAGTGAGAGAAATACTGACACTTTAAAAAGGCATGACCTTTCAATGTTTCATCAGAAGTGCTTGATTGATCACCTGTTTTATACCAGTGCTGTTAATCAAGGGGTAAAAACACTTAAGTGATTGTACTTAAGAGTTTTTCTGGAGGCTTTATAGAGTCACCTTATTTTTATTTTTATTACGTTCAGTTTCTCATCTGCTTTTCAGTGGTGGTGCTGGAGTCAAGCCCAGGGCACATAGGGCATCCAAAGGCAGAAGAGCACCTTAAACATGTTACCAATTCATCACAGGGCACAGACACCTATAGAGGGGCAGTTTATTGACATGCATGTCCGGACTTTGGAAGAAAACGTAGACACTGCAAAAACAAACTCCACACAGAAAGATCCCGGGCCGTCCCATCCCTGGGAATTGAACCCAGGAGCTTGTAGCTGTGAAGCAACAATGGCTCCCACTGCAAGAAAAACATTCCTACTTGCCCAATTTCTTTTAAAATTCACTGAAGGTCGCAGTTGGAGCATCCTTCTGAGATGTGCATTGTACCTTATGGGCGTCACAGAAGGTAGGCTGGATTTAGGCTCAGTATGGAAAAGAACTGAACATGATACTAAAAAAAAAAAAAAAAACTAGGCCAAAACAAGGGACTTGACTATAAACACAAAAGCCTGCAACCCATCTCCAGCCAGGGGACAGGGAGACCCAGCAAACACTGAGTCACACACAAGAGTAGTTATACAAAACAAGGAATGAGGGACACCTGATGCAGGGAGGGGATAAAATTGGACACCAGGTGAGCAGGGGGCAGGGTGAAGACCAAAACAAAAGCACATGGCAAAACAAAAAGAAAGATACACTGCAAGTCATGCCTGTGGGATGAAATTCCCTTTTAGATATAATGGGATATAAGTGGATTTACTTAATCGCATTTATATGAGGAGAAGAAAATAAACAAAATATATTAAAAAAAGGATGGTTATTAGAAGTGTACACCTTTTTTTTTCTCAAATGTTTCTTAAACCTTACATTCATGTATTTTACATGCTCTGTGTAAGGCTTTCTAAATAGATTTTAAAGATTGAGAAAGATTTTTTTAACCTTTTAAAACCGTTCATTTAAAAATCTCTTTATTGAGCAAATGTTAAAGTAGTGAATATGATCAACCAAACAATTTCCAAGCCTTTGTCTGGATTCTTGCCAGGGTGCAGACCTTTTCAGGGTTCAAGAACATCTTCTTGGACTTTGGTTCAGGAAAACATCTTTGGACTCTTTCCTAATTTCTACTAATTAAAGACTAGAGCTGGAAGTTGCCCTAATATTGGCTGTTACAGTGTTTTCCATCTTTCAGTCTGGCATCGGTCCTGTGTTCATTATTTTAGCTGGAGCAAATGGACAAAATAAATGCGAATGAAGACATTTAGAAATAACAGCAAACGTCTTTATTATTCAAGCGTCCCAGTGAAGAATCCCTGAAAGAAACCTTTCATGAAGAGTGATAATGTAGAGCTACTGACACAAACCAAATCATAAGGCTGCAGCTCGTATTCACCGTAAGTTAGATGTCTAGAACTTCCAGAAGGCCGAGAGTGATGTGATGAAATTGGTACAACCCATTGCAAATCAAACTGACTCCTTAGTTTTAGTGGTGGTTTATTGAAGATACCTGAAAAGCCAAGGTGAAAGTGACTACTTGTCATTGTGAAGCACAGCACACAGTGAACAACAACAAAATGCAGCCTCTGCAATTCACCCACACACCATGCAGCAGGTGGCAACTATTTAAAGCACCCAGGGAGCAATGATGGGGACACTACCTTGCTCAAGGGTACCTCAGGACAACCTACTTGTCTGGAATTCGAACCCATATCTTCCGATCCTGGGGCCTAGTCCCTAACCACTAGGCCACCACTGCCCCTCACACTGGTAGTGAACATACACAGTGTTGGGTCACGCTACCATGCTTCAGGGTACCTCAGGATAACAAATTGGTAAAGTATTTGAACCCACAGTCCTCAGATAATGGGAACTAAACCCAAACCACTAGGCCACCACTGCCCCTAACTCGCTGGAGACGTAATCATTTCTGCCTAGTTGCCAAAAAAATCTAGTAAAATTATGTCCCATTTCAAGAATGACACTATTATTTCCCTATAACTTTCAAAAGTAAAGTAGGAGCAGTGCTGTAGTACTAAAAAAAACTAAAAATAACAACAGAAATGACCAGTACTGCCCTGATCTAAAATCAAACACACTCCATGAATGACCACCAAATATGTATCAGATAAAGCCCCAGTGAGCGGAGTTCCCTACTTTTTACAGAACACGTTATTGCTGATTCATTCCACCAAGCTTAAATCATCCGCCTTTTATGAGGTTAATGCCTCACTGTTACGCAAATGCTAACTCATCCCGTTCATCTGCCATCAAATCCTGAAAAAGCCTTGGCATTCTCAGCATATGCCAAGTGCTTATAGGCTAACACTGTAGAGGGGGGGTCTTAGCATTTTTGTCCTGACAGCCACGCTATTCCAGAAGAGTCTAGCAGAGCTACATAAAAGAAAGCTCTGTGTGGTAATCCACGGATACACAGCAGTACAGATTCATGACTGCATAGTTTAAGAAAAGCATTTTATTTTAACTGAAGTTAAAGACTCATAAAAGTCTTCCCAGGGTAATGTTTCATGTGTATATATTTTTAGCAAATTCACTGGTTGGCTGATCAGAAAATGATAATGATAATCATGCCCCTTTACAGTCAACATCCTGCTCCACGGGTCCTGATGTATAAAATGGTCAAATCATTTTTAGGCACGGTGTGTTAATGTGGCCTTACAGTTTTAGAGATGTTCTTAGAGATGTACGTTTTAGATTTCTGAAGGTACAAACACCGGAAAAGAACCTTCAAGCGGACAAGCTAAATTGAAAGTGAAAGTGACTGAGTCATTATGAGCACAGCACAGCACAACCCAAACCAGATTTGTATTTTGAATTTTTTTAGAACAGTAAAACAGAAAGCCAAATTCAATCCGTTAAGTTAAGAATGAAACTGCAGAGGGACACGGTGGAATTATAACTAAAGATACTGAAGGTGCACCATTTATGGGACCGTCCCAGTGACGCAAGGCATAAACAGCCTTCAGCAGACATTTTACAGACAGTGTAGGTCTTAGAGTTATAAATCCCAAACAGATGAACCCTGATTTGATTGGATAAAATCAGTGAACCTTTTGCCAAAAGGAGAGACTTTCTTTTTGTTTCTTTCCATTTCTTATAAAACTCCAGACCTCAAACATCTCTTGGCTGAAAAATTGCTTGGTTAAATTTAGCTCCCCACAAAATGATGCCTTTAAGGGCCCAACATGATGGTGCTGCATTTTTCAGCTGCCATTATCGGCCGCCACAAAAAACAAAGATGTTCTTTATCAATGAAATCTGACATACTGGTGGAAAAACGCATGAATGAAGAGATAGCGATCTTTTCTGAAACACATTTCTCAGAACAGCATGTATTCTTGGGGTGTGAGGGGGTTTTTTTTTTTTTTTTTTAGAGGATGCGACCTTTTGGGTTTATCATGAGGCGAACTCGGACCGGAGCAGATCAGAGGTGTGAGTCACAGTCTGAAAAAAGGAATCAGCACCACGAGGCAAGATAACTGCGAAAAAGGTTATGCTAAGATGCACAAGAAGCCACAGCGTGCTAAATAAAGACTTCAGCTAATTGACATCTGGATCATCTGATAAAGAAACACAAGCTCTGATCTTTTTTTCACTCCAGCTTTGCAGATTCATCTCAGAATAGAACTCTTTGCTGTGAACAAACAACAAAACAAATTACATAACTGGGACGATTCAGCCTGTTACAGAGTACAGTAGCATTGATAAATTATAACATAAAACCACACAGACAAGTCTTATTCCTACAAGGATCCATTGTGTTTACACTTTCTGTGCGGAAACCGATGAAAAGAAGTCTTTATAAGCAAATAAACCCCTGTGAAGTGCTAATGTAGCCTCATTTAATTATATTAAAGACAGATGTAGGAGTCATGCAGTGGGTCTGATGCCACGGTGAAGTGTTTCCAGTTTATATATAACCAGTGTTGGACAAAAACTCGTATCTCCATCATGGAACATTTAATTGGCTCATGATCTCATCTTCTGGTGTTTGTAATATTGACTATAAAATTTACAGTTTTGTAATTTTATAATAAAACCAAGAAACGTGAAAACTCAGTTGTAAAATAATATTATTTAGAATCATTTTTATTTTATTAATGTTTTACTATTTTTTGTGAACACACAGTGACCCACGACAAAAGGTATACTCTGTATTTAACCCACACACACCGGGCAGCAGGGGGCAGTTATTTAAAGTGTCCAGGGAGCAGTGATGGGGACAGTACCTTGCTCCTGGATACCTCAGGGCAACCTACTGGTCTGGGATTCAAACCCACAACCTTGTGATCCTGGGGCGTACTCCCCAACCACTAGGCTACTGCTTCCCAAAATATTACATTATATTATATTATATTTAGTTACTATTATGAAATTTAAAAAGACTAAAGGGAATCTATTGCGTGGATGCTTTGGCAGTAAGACTGCCTCTCCATCCTTCAATAGTTTTTTAAATAACTTGTATACAAGACACTGAAACAAATCGAGATAAACCGATGACATCATTCTTACTCCATCATCGGAGTTTTGCCAGTGCTTGCTCACACACACACACACACACACACACACACACACACACACACACACACACACAGAGCAGAACACAGACCTTTTCAGCATGAACAAATAAGAAACTGTGATTCAGAAACGACTCCACTTTGGCATTATTTGTGGACACAGTACCTGGTAATGGATTAAACTGTTCACTCACTTTCTTTACTTTGTATCTTCATGTTTTCAGTTAGACTTTGTTCTGCTTGAAGGTTCAGATGTAGATCACTGTGTGGATCAAACTGCTCAGATACAGAGACTGGACTGAAAATGAGAGACAAAAACACTGTCCTTCAAGATCTGGGGAACTGAGAAAGGGTGGTGGTGGTCTAGTGGTAGGGTACTTGCCTACGGACCTTTGGATCAAGAGGTCCCTGGTTCGAATCCCACCTCTAGCACTACCACCACTGGGTCCCTGAGCAAGACCCTTAACCCTGAGTTGCTCCAGGGGGACTGTCCCTGTAATTAGGACCTGTAAGTCGCTCTGGATAGAGCGTCTGCTAAATGCCGTAAAATGTAAAAAAATGTAATGTTCCTCAACAACACATTAAAAATCGAGCAGTCTCTTTGGGAGCCTAATATGTAGAAGTAACAAGTGGGGGATCAAGACTGTATCACAGTATTACATGTAAATTAGCTCTGTTCTGATTGGCCCAGTACTGCCCATGTAAAAATACTCCTCATAACCTTAACAGCTGTGGGTGAAAGTGGTAAATACATGAAAATGGGTTTTTGTTGTGTTTTTTTTTTTTGTGTGACATCAGAAATAAACGTTCTATATATACAGTGCCCTCCACAGTTATTGGCACCTCTGGTTAAGAGGTTCTTAGGCTTCTGATAAATATAAGCTCACAACACAAAAAAGAGAAAAATACAACCTTTAACTGAAGTACATTTATTCATTGGGGGAAAAAAATACCACATTAAGAAATACACTTTAAGGGGTACCAACAATTCAAATCAAATACATGCAGTTGGAGCAAATTTTAACTTTTAATTAGTAATGAATGATTTCCTGTGTCCCTGGGGTATAAATATGATGTGGCACAGAGTCCTATTGCTCTTAGCCACTCTTCAGCTTGGGAAAGACAAGAGAAATCAAGTCAACTTTATTTATATAGTGCTTTTTACAGCTGTTATTTTTACATTTACAGCATTTAGCAGACGCTCTTATCCAGAGCGACTAACATTACAGGGACAGTCCCCCTGGAGCAGCTCAGGGATAAAAGGGTCTTGCTCACTTTCCCACTTCGTCGAAAATAATTTATTAGAAGCCTAAAAACACACCTTAACCAGGGTGCCAATAATTGTGTAGGGCACTGTAGGCTTACAAGGTAAATAAAAGTAAAAGAATCAAAACCATGAAACGTATTTAACTTTACACATGAAATAATTAAATGAGTTTTCTCCTTTAACTTGCTTTGAAGTTAAAAAGTAAAAGTAACGGATGTGTGGATGAATGGATATATATGCCGTTGGTGATGAATAAATGCATTTTAGCTCATTTTTATAAGTAATAATCCTCATTTTAAAAGTAAAAGTAAAAAATTGACCATTTTAGAAAATAAATGTGATGTGTGTTAGTTCAGCTCTACCTTTAAATACATTTATCCCTTATTTATAACTTAACAAGCATTCGCAGGCCTGCACTAATTTCCCACTTCGTCGATTAACTAATGGGTCTAAGAGACAGCGACCACAGAGAGTCTGAATGGAAAGATTGTTTGTAGCCAATAAGGCGCCACAAAAGGAGCTTTTACTCCATTTTTTCCTGCTGCCGTCACACTGCTGACAAACGTCCGGTGGGAAGCAGCCAGACAAATGACCGGCTAAATTTGGTGTTGACGTGTTGGACGGCCAGCTCGTTCATGATGATTGTGCCACCCACTGGGTGGCCCGAGAAGGAAGCCTCTGGAGAAGTTTGAGGTCAGGCCGAATGAGGATGAAGGAACAAGAAGGCATTCAGTCAGAGAGTGTGGCGGTGGGATCAATGGGGTGGGGGGCGGTGTTGTCTTAAAGGCCAAACCAAACCAAGGGTGAAAGTCAAAGGATCATATAATGCATACAGGCAGGTATTCCAACAATCACCCACCCTTTACTCCTCTTAATTACACACCCTTTTACTTAATCTGCTAATACTATTAAATAGTATTTAATAGTATTAGTAATAGTAATAGGGGCAGTGGTGGCCTAGTGGTTAGGGAGTTGGCCTCGCATCGGAAGATTGTGGGTTCGATTCCCTCAAAAGTAGGTTGCCCTGAGGTACCCCTGAGCAAGGTACCGTCCCAGTCACTGCTCCCCAGGCGCTTTCAATAGCTGCCCACTGCTGCACGGTGTTTGTGTGCATGGGTTAAAAGCAGAGGTCCAATTTCGTTGTGGTTCATGGTGTGCAGTGCTGTGACCTCGCAATGACAAGGGTTGCCACTTTCACTTTCACTTATATAAATAACACTAAAGATAATAAAGGTCCCCTCCATGTACTTAATGGAAAACAGCAGATCAAGGATACTTTGCCAAGAGAAATGAGCCAAAATTGAACCATAAAAGTGCAAAAATGGTGAATTATTTTATAAGGATTCATGTTTTTTGAAGATTGAGTTCATTTTTATGTTTAATTTGATTTACTTATAATGATTTTGTTTATAGAAGACCCTATAAGTGCTGGGATTGGCTCCAGCACCCTTCATTACCCTGGTCAGGAAAAGTGGCTTAGGTAATGGATGGATGGAGTTCTTATTTCGAAGTATAAAGTAAGAAAACAGTAAAAATAAGAAAAGTAATATCTGTACTCAGTCCGGGAAATTATTATTATTATTTTTTAATATTACATTTTTTATATACATTTTATATAATACAATCATTAATATTATTTTGTTTTCATTTATGTTAAATATTTAGTTTAATTTGATTTTATAAAAGAAAACATTGCATACTGCAGGTTAACGCTGCTGTTAAAGATATTGTCCCTGTCCTGATTTCAAATTTCAGTTATGGGCCATTTAAAATTTTTAAAGACATTTTAAACTGTCTTTTGGTCTGCTCACCATAAAAGGACAGGTGTTTTACTCGAATGAGATAAAAATAGGAAGACTAAAGGAACTAAAGGAACGAATGGGCTAAACTCAGACCACCTGTGCCTGGACATGAAGATGGCTGCCTGATTAGTCTCTTCCACCGTGGACACGACGAAACGACACACTTCCTCCCGTTCTTAGTAATGAAAGTTTGTCTCCTGGGGCTTTCGGCTAACCCACTTACTGATTATGCAAGCCTTTACCCTTATGCAAAAGTGACATCCAGATGACCCTTAATTTACTTGCTGTGGCGCAGAAGTCGGAGGAGCGCTGGGAGCTCATGCTTTTAGAACATCCCAGTTGCGCAGCAAAATGATATAATAAGTTCATAAATAACCTGGAAACGAGCTAATTGACTGAATCCCTTACGACCATTCACTTTGTAATACACTTTTACTTCCACACACACTCACACACACACAGAATAGATGGAGGCCTTCTCCAATGCCAAAGGCTTTCATGGACCTTTAGAAGTCAGTTATTAACCGTTCTTTCATTTGGCCAAACTTTTCATGTGTATTGGGCTGCTACGACTCTGTCCCAGGATCACTGGTTGTCCCCCTGTGGACAACTCAATGAGGGTGCCAGTCCCTGCACATCATGAAAAAACTGGTCACACTTTGGTTCGAATGACATTCATTTGTCTTGTTTCCAGCTCATCAGAGACCCACATAAATAGATGGAAAGATCCACCACAGCACACACATTTAAGCAGTTTAATTATAAAGAAATTATTTTTATATCATATCAATGTATTTCAACCACTGGGCAGCAGTGACCTATTGTTTAGGGACTAGGCTCCAGGATTGGAAGGTTGTTGGTTTGAATCCCAGACCAGCAGGTTGTCCTGAGGTACCCTTGAGCAAGGAACCGTCCCCATCACTGTTCCCTGGGTGCTGGGTACAGCAGCCAACTGCTGCACAATGTGTGTGTGTGGGTGACTTTCAGAGGATGTATTTGGTTGTGGTTCACTGTGTGCTGTATTCACAATGACAAATAGTCCCTTTCACTTTCATTTTCCAGAAATCGCATGCTGCCTTAACTGGTGCAAAGATCAGTCTCATGAGTCAGTGGTTCTGATGTTGTGGTTGACTGGGGTGAACTAATAGCAGTTACATGATCTTTCTGCTTACAGGAGATAATATTAGAAGCAACCTTCTCTGTACCAATAAAGCTTATGCACAGCTGGAGAAATCGTGACTTCACACATGTAGCATGTGTGATGTCTCTCCCTCTCATTCCTGCTATCACTTTTACACACACACACGCGCACACACACACTCTTCACATTTCCTCACCACCGTCTGCCAGTTCTTCTACACTTCAGTCCGAAAAGTCCCCCAGTCTGACTGATCGTGTTCCATCTTAACTCACACCACACACGGTTATAAAAAAAAAAGCCGAAAATGTTTTTTGAAGCTTTAGTTCTCACATGTTTAACAATCAGCAAACCCTTCAGTGTGAAAATGGTACACATAATAGACAAACACGTCCCTGTTTAAAGACTGTCAAAAGTTAGACTTAACAAGCCTATATGAATGTAAATGTAGGTTTTTTTTGTCCTTTAAAAAAAAACTTTATAGATGTCATACGTCTCACTACACAAGAATAAAGTTTTAACATAACCATAATCTATCTATTTTTTTGTGGATAAAAATGTTTTATTTATGTTACATTCTTTCATCAATATGTATTTTAATAGAGTCTCATATTGTAAAATCTCATGACTGTTGCATTCAAAGCAGTGTAACGCATGTGAATGAACCTTAAGAGAGTGAGAAAGTGTTGGATCCACCGGGTACATAATGCTCTATATAGTATTCCATGAGAAATGAGATTTTAGACTTTTGGTCCCCCGGGGTGAGTGTTTACTAAGCAAAGAACCCCGTGACTCCTTGATGTTTAAATATAACGTGATCTGGCATTCACTGAAACCTCAGTATAGCTCTTGTTGTAGCATGCTAATGGAGCAGGGGAGACTAATAATAATCCTCGTGGCCATCAAGAAGCTCCACAGATGCCTTCGAGTGTCCTTGTGAATGGAACAAGAACATTGCTTCAGTCAGACATGCACCACCATGTTCTTGCATTTTGTGCTTTGGTCATTCTCATTAGCAGGCAGGCACATAAGCAGAGCTAAGAAATGGTACAAACTCAACGTCTGACCAGTCAGTACTGGGAGGATCGGTCAGAAAATAGTTCTTGTGAATGGTAAGTGCGATTACAGTCAGCCATGACATTAAAACTGACAGATGAGGCCTGTAGGAACACATTATTTTGCCACAAATGCTCAGATTATTGGTTGTGAAGTCATATCTGGTCTGTCTTTACTTTGTGTTCACTTTGTGTTTTAATTCTGTTTAATAATGTCTGAACTCCAGCTGCTGCCAGAAAATCTTTACTTTGTGGTGTGAATGATATAAAGAGCCGACTGCGGGCCGAACAACACTGCAGTGTCCAGGACTGGGAGCTGGTCTTGTGGACGACCAAGAGTGATTTTCATTGATTTGGAGGAGGATGAGATTTTCATTGAGTGTGAGGATGGACAGGATTAGAAATTAGTATATTAGAAGAACTGTTCAGGTTAGATGTTTTGGAGACAAAGTTAGAGAAACAAAGTTGCATTGATTTGAGCATGTGAAAATGAAAAGTGAAAGTGACTACCCTTGTCATTGTGAAACGCAGCACAGCACAACATAACAAAATTCAACCTTTGCGTTTCACCCATACACACACGTGCAGCAGGGGGCAGCTATTGAAAGCGCCCGGGGAGCAGTGACTGGGACATTACCTTGCTCAAGGGTACCTCAGGGCAATCTACTGAGGGAATCAAACCCACAATTTTCTAATCTAGGACCAACGCCCTAACCACTAGGCCACCTCTGTGGAGAGACAGGGATTATATCGGGAGGAGGATGTTGAAGATGGCGCTACCAGGAAAGAGGAGAAGAGGAAGACCAAAGAGGAGGTTTATGGACGTGGTGAGAGAGGACATGCAGATGGTCGGTTTGAAGGAGAAAGATGCAGAAGACAGGAAGAAATGGACATGGTTTATCCTTTGTGGCAACCCCTAAATGGGAGCAGCAGAAAGAAGAAGAAGAAGAAGAAGAAGAAGAAGAAGAAGAAGAAGAAGAATGGAGAAGTGAAGGGTTTTTGTGGGGTGATGGATGAGGTGAAAGGGCAGCACAGAATGTGTTGTTCCTACAGTGAAACATGGAGGTGAAGGTTACGGTCTGGAGGTGTTTTTGCAGAGAAAGGTCCAGAGATTTAGTCCAAATTAAAATGAAAAAGAGAATTATCACTCAATTTGTCAACATCACAATTTGCTCTGGTGTACACATCATTGAACAAAATTTCATTCTTAGTCCAAATAATAGTCCAAAGAAAAGCAAAAGCTTCTGAGCTTTACACCTTGTCCTCCCCAGACTCCAGATCTTTGTCCTATTCAGCTGCATGGGATGAGCTGAAGTTTGAAATGAGCGTTCACAGACAAGTGCTCGAAAGGATGCAGCAGCAAATCTGTGTGTGTGTGTGTGTGCGCGCGTGTGTATGTGTGCTGGACCTGGTGGTACACCTGTATACACACTGGTGGAGGGCTCTCTGTCCCATCTATCCCAGACCTCTAGTTTGTAAATAAAGCTATCCAGCTCTACCCATATTCACCTCACCATATCTCACAACTGTTGCTAGGTTGGACAAAGTTTAAGGAATAGTGAAACATATCCCATTTTCCTTACAGGAAACTGTAGCCAACTTGTAGTTTCATGCCCAAACCGAGCCAGACTGGAATGTTGTCTCTACCAGAAAACAGGCAAATTGAGAAATCCCACCAATAAACATCCAATCTCTCCTTAATGTGACTGTTAAAACTCTACCGTATCATCTTCATACACTAAATGTAGGTATTAGATACAGCTCTGCTCATTGGTAACCATAGTGACCCTGTAGATGTATTTTAAACAAAAATCCACCAACAGACTTTTAATTAAAAATGAATGGGAAGGCCATGGTAGTCACCTTTTATTTTATGGGCACAGTCTGGACTGGAACATGTTTTGAAAGGTTTTAAACTGCTTTAAAAGACTATTAAGTAACAAAAATGAAAGAATATATGAGGGGAACAACTTGGTTGTGTAAATGGAGTGTATGTAGCGTGTACGTGTGGGGAGGGCATCTGTTTGGGGACCTGGGCATCAGATGGGCTTGTTCTTTCCTTGCTCACTGCAGATGGGTCCACTGTTACACAATGCACACACAGACACACACACACACACTGGTGCAGCCTGGCATCCGGTAGAGCATCTGGCTGTAACGATGTGCTAGATTGAGCTCACTGATAAAGGCTACCAGACTATGAATAACACCTCACAAGTTTGTGGCGAACACTTCAGAACTGTTAGAAATCTCACACTTAGTCTCTCTCTCTCTCTCTCTCTCTCTCTCACACACACTGTCTACCACTCTCACCCATATCCTTACCAAGTCATTGAGCTGTATCATTTTTACTGGGTCTGGTCCCTGTTTTAAATTCAGTAATTTTAAGCAAAATCTAATTTCCCCACTTTTTTCCAAAAGTACTCAGTCCGACAAGTAAGTTTGCTTAAGCTGTGGCCTAGAGGTTCAGCTCAAGGCTCAAGGGCCCAGGGTCAAGGGTCAGGGACTAGGCTCAGGGATTGGGACGTATAAACGAATACATAAATAGATATAAATATATAAAAGCATGAAATGATGCAAAATCAGGGTTCTGAATAAGGAAACTCATATTACAGGGACTATAAAATGTACACAATGTGATAAGCATACCCATTTGGGATAAAGAACATCTGCTGTTTCAGAAATATTTGATTTCCATATGCCGATAATGACGGGCACCATAAAGATTTGCCCAGAGTTTCACCTGAAACCATCTCAAAGGGCTTTTAAACCTTAGTGGCTTTTAAATTGGTGGCAGCGGTGGTCTCGTGTATTTGAATCCCAGACCAGTAGGTAGCCCTGAGCTACCCTTGAGCAAGGTACCATCCCCATCACTGCTCCCCATGCACTTTAAATAGCTGCCCCTGCTGCAAGGGTGTATGGCAGAGATTGCATTTCATTGTGTCTCTCTGTGCTGTGCTGTGTATCACAATGACAAAATAGTCACTCTCACATCATGTTAAGTGGGTGTTAAAGGTGGAAGTGAAATCAGTGGGTGTGCAGCGCCGTTCACTTTTATAGCGATGACCATAATTTTATAGGAATATGTTCTTTTCCTTTACAATCATCATCTCCACCATTTTACTGGCTGCCAAAAAGGATCTCTGAGTGGCCTTGGATGCTGAATGTGCAACAAACAGACCAGGCCTTGCATTAAAAAAAGTCTTAGAAGCAGAAAAGACCTTATGAAGGTCATGTGGAGTTATCGTAGCCAGACAAATGAAGGGCTTTTGAGCCTCTGTTGCAAGAAAGAGATTAGTGCTTTGAGAAAGTTTGGACAAAATCCAAAAAACTGTGTTTACAAGAGTGATGTGCATTTCTGCAAGTGACTGTAATCCCAAATTCAAATGGGGAAAGATGCCTGGAAAGGAATCCGTCTGCTGCACGTGGTCTAGACCTCATTTATTTTGCTTTTTATTTGGAGTTTAATAAAGTTTTATAACAGCACAACATACAGTGTACAAAAAAGTGGTGGAACAATGCAGGCAAATATAAAAGCTGTTTCTCCAGCACCCCCACTACATTACCCCTGACATAGTGGTCCCATCAAACATAGGATATACTTCTACATTTATTGTTGCTGTTTGTGCCAAACATTGTATCTCCACCTTTTCAAATTAAGTCATTTGAGTCACTGAGTCCAAATGTTCTGTTCTGATACTGTATATTTGCCCTAAGCATGTTTGTCTGGAAAAAAATAGTTAATTGATAAAGGAAATAGAAATATTATCCATTAAGGCCAGACAAGGGCTGATCTAATCACCATACTATCCTCAATACCCTGCATGAACCAGCTTCATGCAACACTCAAGTGGAAATAGACACTGAAGTGCAGGTAGTGCATCATGCCTTTGTATCTCAGATTGGATGTGCATGACGCCTGGTGGTCCGCAGGACCCCATTGAGCTCAGAGCATGCCACAGCCATTGACCTGAAACTGCAGCTATTTTAGCTCCTTTCTGCTGCTTAAGTGGCCTACTTCTCTCCAGGGGGGCTGAGAGAGAGAGGAAAGAGGCAGGATGGGCAAAAGGAAGGGCTGAGCACTCTAAAAGGCAATGCAAAGATAATATTCATACAAAAAAGCAAAAGAAGAATGATTTTGCTTTGCTTCCAATATATTGAAATATGAAATATATATATATATATATATACGCTCTTCAGTTTTATTTTAGTTTCCTTCGAGCCGGAGTAAATACTAAATACTCAAATAAGTAAATACTTATTTGAGGCTCAATACTTCAATAAAACTTTCATCCATCCATTCATGAGGTACATTTGAGCAAGGTTCCATCCCCATCAAAGAGCTGTACGTTTTATATCATATCAATGTATTTTAACCATCCATGACCTAGTGTTTAGGGACTAGGTCCCAGGAAAGATTATTGGCTCGAACCCTGGACCAGCAGATTGCCCTGAGGTACCTTTGAGCAAGGTACCGTCCCCATCACTGCTCTCCGGGGTTGAACGTTGTGTAGCTGCCCCCTGCTGGACGTAGTGTGTGGGTTAAATTGAGTGGAAGCATTTCGCTGTGGTTCACTGTGTGCTGTGCTGGGTATTCATAATTTAAAACAGTCACTTTCACTTCACTTTCATAATTCCAGGATCAGTGAAATAAACATTTGGATCCTGCGTTCAGAAATCAATAAAACGAGGAACTAAAACACGGAAATAGCTCTGTAATGGAAAGACTTTGCTAAAACAAACCCAGGAGTATGTGGAAGAGTCCTGAAATGAGCCACATGTGGTGATCATGGCTGGGTGGAGCCCAAGCAGCTCTGAGCCGAAGCCAAATGAGTCCACGAGTCTGTGATGTGTTTAGAGGAATCTGTCCATTTTAAAGAGCAAAACCACAGAAAATGAGTGTGCACTTCAACAAGACAATGCCAGACGCCACACAACTCATCTGGAGGGGAAGTGGTGTGAGATGGAGGAAATTTAGGTGAATTCATGGCCAGATTTAGACATTTGTGCAAGTATGTTGCCACCGCTGTGGAGAGCGTGGGAAGCATTTCCTCTTTTTTTCAGAAGCTGAACAGAAAAAGGTGACGGAAGAATGACAAAGCTGTTAGCCAGCCATATATTTCCTCACCCCAACCGTGTTGGTCTCAGTTTGAGTTTGGGAATGTGTGATGAATGTGTGATGAAGGGAAACTCTGACAACAGGATTGCAAGTTTGCTTTTAGGTTTATTTGAGTTATAACAGTAATTATATAAAAAATGATTTTTACTATCTATCTATCTCTGTCTACCTATCAGTCTGTTGTCTGTCTGCCTATCTATTTATCTGTATGTCTGTCTATCTACCGATCTATTTTTTGACTGATTTACATATTGGAGCTTGATGGCACACTACTTGTATATTGAATGAATTAGTTAGCTAGTTAGTTAGTTAGTTCCATGAAGGGATACAATAGTCTGAATGTTTGGAATCCCAGTGAGAAGGTCCAGGTTCATTTCCTGGCCTTGGCCCTCGGGTGTGGAGTTTGCATGTTGTATCTCTGTCTTCCTCCCAAATGGACTGGACATGCTCTCCTAGGTATGACTGTGTGCCATGAACTGGCGATCTGTCAAGGTGATGCTTTTCTGCTTGCTGCCTTACGAGCGCAGGGGCAGGCTTGGCTAAGCAGCTCAGATAATGGATGAATGAAATCATCATACCTGGACCGAGTGACTGGCACTAAAATCTGCACACAGTCTGTGTTGCAACCAGTGCTGTAATATAATATGTACTGCCAATACCTAGATTAGTCATGGTGATTCTCTCTCTCTCTCCTTCTCTCTCTCACTCTCTTTAGTGCCTCCTTTCTTCCTCCTTCATGTTATTTTTGGCACCTTTAAGAACATCTTGCAAATCTTGCTCCATTGTTGGAGGTAATCTGCTGAAAATACGTCTGAGGCTAATAATAAGCACATGGGGGGGAGTGATATTCAAAACCTCTCAGGTGTTTGGCAAATATTTTGCTGCAGATTTGGCTGCCAGCACTGCTTTTCCACTTCATAACTTCTGGTGTGGAAAGCTGACAATGAGCCCAGAGCTCAGATAGTGTCCAGGTGAACTGGGGGGAGAAAGATGGCAAATCATGTGAAGTGTATATCACATCTGGCAGCATGGTACTTTATCTATAAAGGCTCATGCTTCATGTGGGCAGGCTTGTTTTAATGCCGAGCGAGAGAAGTTAAATATAGACCATGGAGGATTTGCCATTACACAGCAGGGCAACAGCAAATCTGAAACAGCTGACTCATAAAAAAGCAGCCACAAAAAAAAAAAAAAAAACCCTAATAAGTCCAAACCAGCTTGGAAAATGTATGAATCCAATCTGGATGAGAACACTGCCAATACAAAGTAGTAATTAGTGCAGGATTTGGCCTGGTCCTCTAGCAAACCACTGTCTGCTCCCATTACATCTGAATAGAAACAGTGCTGAGATCACTGCCCTCGTTCTGAGGCTTTTTCAAAGCCTTTCTCCCAGGTTTTCCTCCAGAGTTGGTCTTTCATCCCCTCTTGAGAGGAAGGACTGGTGGATCGAGTCTGGTTTTGTTGATCAGTTTTCATCTACATTAGGTTGAGGTTAGGATTTTTGCTAATAATGGGGTCGGGTTTACCTAAGTACTTTAGGCTGAGTTGCAGATTTAGGCTTGTTATCTATATTATCTATACAGCCTACTTGGAGCATTAGGAACTTGTTCAAATATTGTACATTTTCCATTTTCTGAAAAATGTAAAAATTTTAATATGTGAGACATTCTGGAACACACTGCAATAAAACCTCTTTCTCAATGTTGTACAAAATGTTTTTTAAAAATCCACATTTTGTTGCATAAATCTTTTTTTAAAAATCACAGAATGCCATGAAATAGAACTGAATTAAAAATGCAAAAAATATCAAATGCACAGGATATAGAAAATAAATGTATTTAGTATATGCTATAGATTTAGATAATAATATAACTTTAACATTTTAACCCAAATATCTACTTTCCTTCCATTTTCAGAAAAGACTACCTGAACATATTTCAGGAGAATCATCCATTATTTTTATTCCTCCTTCCCAACATCAAGGACTTTTTCAACCTAAATGGACAAAATCAGGGGCGGCGGTGGCCTAGTGGTTCGGGCGTTGGCCACACGATCGGAGGATTAGGGGTTCGAACCCCTTCCCAATAGGTTGCCCTTAGGTACCCTTGAGCAAGGTGCCGTTCCCGTCCCGCTCCTCCCTGCGATGGGCTGGCGACCTGTCCAGGGTGCGTCCCCCGTCCTCGCCCTGTATGCGCTGGGTTGGACACCAGCACTCCCCCGCGACCCCGTTTGGGACAAGCGGCAGAAAATGGATGGATGGACAAAATCACAGAAAAGACGTCTCTCTGTGTGTCCATCGGTGCAGAGATGTAAGGAGAAGACGAGAGAACTAGTAGAGACGTGGATGAAAGTGAAGCAGGGAAGTTAATGTTCATTATTTTCAGTAGATTGTTTTTATTGGAGTTGAAGTTCGAGGCTTTAATAGTCTTTGAATTCTATTAATATGGCATCAGTTCACTTTCAGCACAAACAGACGCTACAAACGTCCTTTCAAATTATGTCGAGAACTCCCCAAATGACATGTTCAGTTGATGTTCTAATTGTTTTTTTTTTTTTATATAATGGAGAAAAATCATATTTGGAGAGTTATTGGAGAAGAATAATCCTATTTTAGATTAACTTCAGCAAATAAACAACAAACATGCATACAAGTGTACACACACACACACACGCACACACACACACACACACACACACACGCACCAAATCATATGACCATTGCCTCCGAGAATTTTCAGCTTTCCCACTCCAGTGATTACTCCGACCATCCAAGTAAACATTTCACGTGTGTAAGTAACTAATTAACATTTTTGGACCAGAGATGACAGCCCTTCCTCAGAGAGAGAGAGAGAGCGAAAGAGAGAGAGACAGCGATGAGTCAACAGCGGGTCAAACAGTGGCCTCAGAATCGTGTCACCGTGAGCAGTGAGTGTGGAGTGAAGTGGTGGAGCTGGTGTGAGTAAGAATGGAGAAAACCCAACAGTCTCACAAGTCTGTGCTCTCGCTCCACCAGTCATCTGGAAACTATGAGCTTCTGACTGAGCAGGAATGGTCTTGAGGGGAATGTTCCTCACTGAGGTCACCCGAGGTGACATCAGCGCTTGGAAGAGTGTCCCATGTTTTCTGTCTTTGGACTAAGTATGGGCTCCACGCTGCTGCCAATAAACCATCGTTGGGCTTTTAGAGAAGAAGTTTAAGATGGAGCTGAATCCACTGGTGACCCATCTTCATTAACCTCCATTTGTAGAGGTTTATGTTACTAATTTTACAACTAAACTTTTTTTTAAACATGAACACAAATAAAACTCTTGAAAAAAAGTGTCTGCTTACATTTATTCATTTAATATTTGTCATTTCTGATTTTTCAGGGCATATATTTACACATTACCCTACATTTTATCAATTTTTTTCACTGTATTTGTTTTATTTTTATACTTTTATGTAACTTATTAGCTCATTATATTTTTTATTAATTATTTATTTTATATATTTCACTGTGTTGTTTCTTATTAGTTTTTTTTTCATTTAGATCATTTGCATGTTAATGTATGCTTAATCCAATATTTTATCTTTTTTATATTTCTTTTATTTTCCAGTATATTGCCTTTTCATATTATATTTATCATATTTCTATTTTAAATATATTAGGAATTATTTTTGCGGATGATTTGCATTGAACTGTGATAATCTTTTTATTTCATAATATTTGGGTATTTATATTTTTATTTTAATTCACTTTTAAATTATTGATTAGTTATTTAACGTCATAATTATATGTGATGTCAATTATTTTCAATAAGGAACAAGGCTGTGATTGGATGCATCATTACTGTCCCGTTTGTTTAAAGTTTAAGGTTGAGATTATCTGGTACGTGGAGGGAAGGTTTATAGGTTCTTTCTGGCTACCATTCATCTTACTCCTGAGTGTAAAAAGTACCAAGTTCTTTCCTTTACTCATTCATTTATATGACTCTGTGTCAGCACTGATTGGCAGCCCTTCATTCTTTCCTCTTCTTTCTGACTCACGACTGAAACCTTACCTGGTGGTGCCAAACGGATTGTGCCAGGCCTTTACCTGGGATACATATTGTCCTGCCAAGGAAATGTTCAGCGTGAGCACAAATACAATTGAAAGTAATTTAATTGTGCTTCTCCTGCTGCCTTTGTTTTTCTCAACCGAAAGCATTTAGGCGGCAACAAAGGCACAGTAACCCTGTAACCATGGCAACGGGTCAGCACACAAAGGGGCATCTTCCAGGAAAATGATAACACCATATCATCCAAAGGAGGCATTTGAGACCTCACACTGTTAACCCCTTAAAAGGCCAAAGACGGTTCAAAGTTTTATCAAACATTAACAGGAGCTCGATCTGCTCTGGCGGTCTTTGCGTTCTTCACGGTCCAGTCACACATGTGGGGAAATTTCACATCGAAAATGACGTTCATTCAATCGGAATTTGCTGTGATGAACATTTTTTCTGTATGTACACACTTCTACAACAGTTTTGGCATTTTCGACATGTATTTGCTGAGATTTCTTATGCCAGACACATAAGAGTAACTTTCACTTTACTTCAATATACATCACAACATTAACACCTCTGGCAGGGGACAACAGTTGTTCTGTTACAGTGGAACCTTTGCAGGGAGGGTTTATTAAGTGAATCAGTTCTTGAGGTGGAAGCAGGAAGAATCTGAGAACCAAACTGTGAGAGTTGGAGCACTGGGTTCAGATTCCAATTCATGTCTGGGATAGTCAGCACCAAAAGTCCCCCAGTAAGAATAATAAGTGAACTGACAGCAGGGTTGTGGTCCTACAGAAGAGGCACTGTATTGCTAACCGCTGGAAAAGTTGTTGGATCTGATAGGAAGGTGTTTTGGCAACACCTACACAATATCAAACCGGTGATTTTAATGGTTTTATGGCTGATGAGTGTATTGTACTAAGATTCACAGCCGGTCCCACCAATACTGCCAACAACAATCCACTATTAATAGATATTCACATCTTCTGTTATAGGAGTTTAAAACTAAATTTTTTATTTAATTTATTTTTTTGCTACATTATCTATAGAGTGGCACGAAGGACCAGTGTGTAGTGCTGTCACCTCACAGCGAGAAGGTCCTGGGTTTAATTCCGAGTTGGGTTAGTCCAGGTCCTTTCTGTTTGGAGTCTGCATGTTCTTCCCATGTATGTGTGTTTTTCCTCTGGGAGCCTCAGTTTCCTCCCACCGTCCAAAGATGTCAGGCGGATTGGAGACGCTAAATTGTCCCCTAGGTGTCTCTATGGGACTGCCCTGCAATGGACTGGTGGATTGTCTAGGGTGTTTCCCTGCCTTTTGCCCTGTGAGAGCTGGGAAAGAACCCAGCACCCCCTGCAACCCTATTTACGACAAGTGGCTCAGAAAATGAGAGAGATATATTATCCATCATTTTAATATCCTCTTTCATAATATTATAGTTTTAATATATAATATATTGTTATTATTACTACTAATAATAATAACAATAATAATAACAATAACAATAATATTATTATTATTGTCATTATTAATGCTTTCTATGAATATGCTGATTATGTCTGGCTCCTGATCTTTAGCCAATTTCTTCAACATAGTCCTATGAGAAAGATGCTCATGTTTTAAAAGGTCTGCGGAGTTCAGAGTTTCCTGGGCAGGTAAGCGAGTGGCGTGCCGAGAAATGGCAGATTAATAAAGCTTTCTGGGAAGCAGGACACGTGCTGCTCACTTGCAGCGCTGTCTATTTCCAGTGAACAATCAGACTGGATTAATAAAAGTATTCCTCCAGCTGAGCGTTGAACGTTGAGGTGCCATTCCTGTTTTTATTGCCCATAATGCTATTGCTCCGAAGTGACCATCTCCACCATGTGCCAAATGTTTCTCTCTTTCTTATTTTCTGGCAGCATAAAGGGGCTGGAAAACAATATTCTGTGCTCTGCTTGATCTTCCTGGACATCAGATCTTGGTCCTTATGACTGGCTGTATTCACATCAGAAGTGGACATATGTAAAACTAAACACCGAAGTAGGAAACATAGTAGTGGAGAAACAGCTAACCGCAAACCTTCAACCCTCAATGAAGACTTGTTCCTTTTACATCTCTCTAGAGGTGGTAGGAAACATGGGGGCATAGCAACACAATAGTGTAACTAAGCAGAGGCCACACCTACATTGCGCCTACAGTCAAAACACCTGCCATGTGAGCAAGGCTGGCGCCAGGAAAGAAGGAATGTGGGCCGTAGGAAGTCTGAGAGTTTCTACAGCAAACCTGAAGCAGTGAAGTGCCAGGGGAGTCACATATAGCCATGCACAGAGAGTGTTTTACAAGAATACTGTCTAACCTCAAGTCCCTTGGTTACTGTTGCTGTGTCTGGCAAGCTTTCCAGCCAATCCATGTAGATGTGTTTTGAATGAGCCCTGAATTAGAAAGTAATTTTAGCCACATAGGTTGGACTAAATGATGCCATTTCTTAATTTTCAGAAGCAATTCAAATTAAGACTACAGATAATTTTATAATATATGACTCTGGTGGAGTAGATTTACTGACTCAACTTTTCCCTCACCAGTGAAAAAGTACATGTACTCAGGGTAGAAAAGTAAAGTGTACAGACCGTATTCAGAGTAGAAAAGTAAAAAGTACAGGAATGTACTGAGTGTATAAAGTAAAAAGTACAGGAATGTACTGAGTGTATAAAGTGAGACGTGTCTCCTCTGAAGGACGTTTGTAGCATCTTTGCTGAAAGTAAACTGAATCTCACTCCATATTAAAAGAATTTAAAGACTATTAAAGCCTCGAACTATAGCTCCAATAAAAACAATCTACTGAAAATAATGAACATTAACTTCACTGCTTCACTTTCATCCACGACTCTCTTATGTCTCCTTCCGTCTGTCCTGCACTGATGGACTCACAGAGGGACATCTTTTCTGTGATGTATTTGTCCATTAAGGCTTAAATGGGATTTCAAATTCAAATGTAATTCAAAATGTATTTATTTTAAAGGACATATCATAGACTCAGAGAAATGTACAGAAGTGGAACGTGTGACATGGAGAAAGCACATGGTGACAATAAACAGCTCACAACATTTTAAACAGATTAGAGAATCCAGTAATAGACGTTCCCTCCCCTTCATCACTCCCAGGAACAAAAGCAGGTGAAGACCAGAGTGCTGAGAAAGACAACAGTTGAATGAAACCTTCTGGGAAGCTGTTCAGGTCAGATGTGTTTTGTAGTGGTATCTATTTCCAGACAGACTAAATTAATACATAGATTTCTCCAGCTGAGCATGTTGTTGTTGCACTTGATCATAGTATTCAGTCACATGACCTTCACAAAGCCCCAGAGAAATAATTCATCAACAGTACCATCCCTGCGACAATTCTGATAAAGATCAGACTGAATACAGTCAATAAATTAATTAAATGTTTGCTCTGGTTGTCATTCTTTCATTCCCTACCCAGAGACAGAGACACGTCTAGGACAACCCCATGGTCTCCTCCTCTGGACTTTCTTTCTCTGCTGGGATTGGCGATCAAACTCTGTTAAGGACAAAGACCAAGGTGAAGTTTTGACATCATTTATCACCACTTTTTTTTTTTCAATGCAGCTTTTTCTCCCTTAATGAGAGTTTTAATGAAAGCAAGTGCTATGAGCAAATAAGGAAATTTTATATAATCTAATATAATATAATGAAGTAAAATCAACAGCTAAAGAAAAACACCCCGTCCCAGGGTTTCAACTGGCTGGAACAATACAGTGCATTTTAAACCGAAAGCCCAACAATATTAAGTGAAACATGAGTGTGAACTAACTTTAATTTATACAAAAATGGTTAGAGCAGAATTAAGCTTAAAGTGAAACACTGCAGCTGTTATAAGTTGCATAATGTTAACAAGTTGAAAAGCATTTGTGAATCTAAAAGTGAATCATTTATGCAAAAATGTTGATTGAAAAGTGATTGAAAAACCCTCTGGGATTCAATTCTGTTGGAAGTGTAGCATTAACGTTTGACAGTTTAGAGCACAAAGAGCAGCCTAATAAGATCTGGCCAGAAGTGATGGACTCTTTCCATTCACAGACAACACTACCCAGTACCAGATATTAGCCAGTTGCATTTCAAGCTGGTCCAGCTTGGTCAATGGCCCAAAATATCACAGGAGAAAGCATGGATGGGTTGCTTTGTATATTTAATTTTCATGCTACATCTCCAATAGCCTAGCAACCCTGAAGTCTTTTAAAGAAAAACAAGAAAGAGAAGCAGAATTACTGCTCCACAGTCAAAAGCAAACATCTTGGCTTGGATGAAACTGATACAAATAAATTACATTTACTTCTATATTTTTTGTGCGTCCTCAATGTTGCCAATGGCTTTTCTTTTTCAAAAAAGTACATTAGAATCCATCTTTGAGATCTTGGAATTTGGTTTATCCTGTTCACATTCATAGAAAATATGCATCAGACACCACAAAAGTCTGTTAAAGAATCCAGAACTTGATAGATTTCAGGGTGAAATAATTGTGCAGTCTCTTAGCTCCAGTGCAAAACTAAAGAAGCCCATTTCAGACACTGAACATGTTGAAAACTACAGTCCTGATAAAGCTTTGAGCCCCTCATTTCTTCATATTTTGTTATGAGTGAGATTTTCTTCTTCTTTTTCCTGAAGGACAGTGTTCTTGTCTCTCATTTTCAGTACAGTCTCTGTATCTGAGCAGTTTGATTGTTTTTTGATAGTTAATCCACACAGTGATCTACATCTGAACCTCAAGCAGAACAAAGTGTCTAACTGAAGACGTGAAGCTGTGAAGAAACAGGTGCAGATGATTCCAGATGATCAGGTGATTTGTTTACTGATGATGATGAATGTTGAGTGGAGAACCCCTTTATCTAGAACCTTGTATCTTTAGGAACTTTGCAGCATCACTAAACATTCTTTATAAACGTTCTGTCTGTGGATCTGAATGCTGTTTTTGTGAATGTCATTTTAGTTCGCAATGCAAACACATGCAAATACTTTAAACAACAAAGGTAAAAGACTATTCCTGCAATAAAGTTATCCCTCTCTTATCATGCTTTTCTATGCTGAGAATCCATAAAAACAAATCGCTCATCCGTGCATCTGAAAAGAAGAGCCAGAGGAAAAAAAGGAGACAAAATGAAAGTTTACCACATAGTCCATCCAGTGAGGCATGCAATTTCCTGAACTGAGCAAACCAAACAGCCAGTGCAAGGGAACACACAGTATGTACAAGATAAGACTATGTAGATTGTATCACTGCTCAAAGTGTCAAACCTGCAAACTAGTGCAGAAAAAAAGGCCAAAAATAACTCCAAAGCATGAAGACGACTTTTTCCCCTCCCCTTCCAGTTTAGGCTCTGCTATATGCACACTCTCTGCTTTAGACGCTGATGATATATGGAAGGAGGTGAAAGGGAACTGGTTTTTCAATCTCGGGGCTAATTTGGAGCCGGCCAGGAGAAAAACAAAAACCTTCCTGGCTGGACTGGAGGAGATAAACCGAAGGTGGTTGCTAAGAGACGGATAAATGTGAACATCATGTGAAATGAAGGGGAAGAATGGCGGGTGAGTCAGTGACCAGTGAGAGCCATCTGGAAATCTGTGTTCATTAAGAAATGAATGGTGCCGAATGGAGTGGGCCCAAGCTCTCCTGAGGCCCATTAGCTGGCAAGCAGAAGTGGTGGACCTGGACCTTGTCCCCAGTGCAGCCCAGATGAGAGACAGCAGGACTTTTAAGACTTTAAGTAGCAGAAAATAAATGGTTCATTTTTGAGAATTTTTGAGATTGAAAATTAGTCATTGTGAAACACAACACACAGTAAACCACAATTAAATGCATCCTCTGTATTTAACCCACACCCACCGTGCAGTAAGGGACAGCCATATCTAGCACCCGGGGAGCAGTGATGGAGACGGTACCTTGCTCAAGGGTACCTCAGTGCAACTTGCTGGTCTGTGATTCGCACATGATTATGGAGCCTAATCCATTTACGCTAGGCCAGTTTATTTAGATTTTATACATTGAAACTATTCCAGTCTGAACTGAATAACGCTCCCTCTCTTATTCTGCAGGGATCCTTGTCAATGGGAGGGAAATACAAATGAACAATCAGTTCTTGAAGTTGGCATGTTGGATGCAGGAAGCATAAGGATGTGGGCGACTTGAACAAAAACTAAAGCTGTGATAGCCTGACCCAGCTTAAAGAACTTGCATCTACTGCTTGGTGCCTGATATCAAAACACTTTAGAAATGTTGTCCATGTCTCAATGGGTTAGGGGTTTTTTGGCACATGGGGGACCTTCACAAAATAAGACAGGTGTTTATAATGTAATGGTTGAAATAAGTCCAAGTCAAAAAATCCACACATGAAAGGCATTTCAACTATCTAGGGTCAGAGATTGGAGCATATCAAAGGGTGAGAAACACCCTTGACAGGTCACCAGTTCAGGGCATACACACACACAAAGTCCCACCAAGGGGGACAATTTAGCATCTCCAGTCCCCCTGATGTGCATGTCTTTGGACACCTGAGCATTCGGGATAAAGCCCATGTAAATATGTGGGAATAATATATACACACATACACAGTACTGTGCAAAAGTTTTAAGCAGGTGTGAAAAAATGCTGTAAACAAAGAATGCTTTCAGAAATATCAATAATGATTGTTTATTTTTCTCAGTTTACAAAATGCAAAGCGAAAGTGAAAAGTGAAAGTGACAACCCTTGTCATTGCGAGGTCATGGCACAGCACACATGAACCACAACGAAATTGGACCTCTGCATTTAACCCATGCACACTCAAACCCGTGCAGCAGTGGGCAGCTATTGAAAGCGCCCGGGGAGCAGTGATGGGGACGGTACCTTGCTCAAGGGTACCTCAGGACAACCTATTGGGAAGGGGTTTGAACCCCTGATCCTCCGATCATGCGGCTAACGCCCTAACCACTAGGCCACCGCTGCCCTAAGTGAGCGAACAAAAGAAAAATATAAATCAAATCAATATTTGATTTGAAGGCTGGTTTTGCCTTCAAACCAGCTTCAGTTCTTCTGGCCCCACAGAGCCCTGATCTCAACATCATCCAGTGTGTCTGGATTACATGAAGAGACAGAAGGATGTGAGGAAGCCTACATCCACAGAAGATCTGTGGTTAGTTCTCCAAGATGGGAACAACCTACCAGCAGAGTTCCTTCAAGAACTGCATGCAAGTGTACCTAGAAGAATTGATGCTGTTCTGAAGGCAAAGGGTGGTCACACTAAATATTGATTTGATTTAGATTTCTCTTTTGTTCATTCACTGCATTTTGTTGATTGATGAAAATAAACGATTAACACTTCCATTTCTGAAAGCATTCTTTGTTTACAGCATTTTTTCCACACCTGCCTAAAACTTTTGCACAGCACTGTGTGTGTGTGTGTGTGTATATATATATATATATATTCATTTACAAGGCTTAAGGGGATCATTTTGTGCACTAAAGGACAGCAGTGCTGTGTGTGGTCAGCCATCCTGCCTAGATGAAATGACCTTTCCCCAAAAAAACCCCACAGAAATGAAACTACAAAACAAGCCACACAAGGCACGGAACAACAATTGGAAAAAATGGACATGGTTTTTCAGGTTGCCCTATTGTTAGTTGCCCTTAATAGCGGCGGGAGAATAAAGTGGGCCGCGGAGAGGAGAGCAGGTCGGCCTGTGTATCAGGAGAGTCCTAAAGGCAGAGTAACGAGCTCTCTATCATTCCAGCCACGGCACACGGAGTGGCCAGAAATAGTGGGAGCAGGGCTGGTGGGGCTACATCACACACTGCACACCGCCGGATCTCTAAAAGCCCCAGATAGAACTCCATTCTCATTAAGTCTGGAGTGACGCAATTCACAAGGCTGATTTATAATGCATGACTGGAAAAAACAAAGCCCTGCCCATGCTGGGTAATGTCCTTCAAGGGTCTCAGGGTTTCTGCTGGTAGCAACAATGGCTTTCATTCAGTGTGGGCCATTAATTTAATGATAAAAAGGCAACATTTCTTCCTCTTGACCAGTAGAAATAGAGAAAACACATGAGACTGTGGACTCCAGTCCAAATTTTCCATGTTTCCTTTCTTCTACTCTATCCATGTGCTCATCTGTCATTTGTAGTTCATCAAAGATAATATGCATTCAGTCCCAGCTTATCTCTCATTGTTCAGAACTTGTCCTCCAAAAATAAAGGAATGGGTTTTTTCCAGAGGTGCAAGCACAAGCCCTATCACCTGTTTAATCCTGATGCCACACTATGAAGTGAAAGTGAAGTGCAAATGACTATGTGCCATTGTGAAACAACACAGCGCTCAAATGCATACCCTGCATTTTACCCACACACCGTGCAGCAGTGGGCAGCCATACACACAAAAGGGTGTAGCTTTATGAATGCTACAGCAAAGTGTTATGAAGGTCCTCATACTCATGTCATGTTTTTATAAGTGGCTCCAATGGTTTCTAAAATCGCATCACTAAAGGAACCAAACCTTTCATGGATTTATCTTAATGTGTTTTAAGTGGTAATGATTTGCCTCTTTGGAGAAAATATTTCCATGATGTTCAGTAGACGTAGGTGCTCTTTTAACAAAATGTTCCTCACAGCGTTGCTGCGACTGTGAGCTGAGGTGTGTGTGTGTGTGTGTGTGTGTGGGTGGGTGGGTGTGTAGGTGTGCGTGTTTGTTTAATTCTCCAAGGTTTGGCTAAAAGGTCACACATGCACTCAATGGCAGTGATCTTTCCACTCCTTGCCAGCCTCTTTTACACCTACATATGCACACACACACACACACACACGCGCACACACACACACACACACTGACCAGTCTCTTCACACACTAAACTAAATTTTATGATGTCACACAAATCATCTTTAAAAACGTAGTGCATCCATTTATGTGGGTATTTTACAATAAATACCAGAATTGTCTCATTATTTCTCATTTCTAGCTCATTAAAACAGATGTGGTGAGAGAGGACACGCATGTCTTCAGTTTGAGGCAGGACAATGCAGAGGACAGGATAAAAAATGGAAATGGATGAGCACCCCAATACTTCAACTTCCTTTCAAAATTAAGAACTTTAAAAACTTTTTTTAATCATTTTGGAGAATGGTACGTTCCAATTACATTCAGATTCCGGCTGCAAAACAATCCTAAACTAGATCAGGAGGTGAGAAATCTGTGCCAGTCTGTGCCCTTCACTTGCTTTTCTTTTTTCAGTGCCAACTGTTTCCTCCAGCTCCCCTAAAAGCTGCATCCCAGAGACCAGAGGCGAGAATTAGTGTGTTATAACCTCAGCCTACATCCGTTTTCATTCCCTTATTGGCCACATTAGCATCTCCTGACCTCTTGTAGCTCTTTAAACATCTCCTGCAGCGTATCTGAATGTGGGAAGAGGACCAACTGGGTGTTCATGATAAGCTTTCCATAGTTCACTACATCCCGTCTGTGAGCGTGTGTTTGTTCTGTCTGCTTCATTCATCCTCGCTCTTCACTCCCCACTTCATCTTTTCCTTTCATCTGCTGCTTGTTTGCCTTTAATAGCCATGCTGTGTTCACAAGCCGGACTCGCTGTGTCACAACAGAGCCTATCATTCACTGCGGCTTTGAACTCCCAGGATCAAAACGTCCCCTATCTGAGAAAAGCAGTCCCAAGACCACCGCTGTCTACAAACAGGACCTCGTTCGTCTTCACTCTGTACGCCTCATACCCCACTGCCCCAGGACGGAGGACAGAGACTGTCCTATTCAGCACAAGTGGAGCAGCATAATCCTTTCTGTCTGTCCTCTGAGCCAAGCTTGGGAACGTACAGCAACAAACACCATCCTTACAGAACAGGGGTTCTCAAACCAGTCCTCATGGTCCATCAATATAGTCAGGACTGAAGGAGTCCCTGAGAACCAGTTTCAGAGGCTTTTGAGAATCACTGGGCAAAAATATGAGCCATGGAGACCCCTAAGTACCTGGAGAACCACAATTATACATCTTTTTAAATCAACGGATGCTTTTTCTCAGATAACCATTGTAGTAAAAGATATGTTCGAGGAGGAATTTACCTTTCTAAGGTTTAAAATTCTAGACATAATGTAAAGCTTTTTTGAAAAAGCTCTTCAATGTTCTTTTTCGTCACAAAGCTTTCTGTTTCGGGAAATTTTAAAGGTTCTTTGCATATGTCTGATGAATATTAAACAGCATCATTTGGAGAAGGAGATTTTTCCTATTGCTCATAAGGCATGGTGGAGAAACATCCTGGACAGGTTGCCAGTCCTTTGTAGCATGATGCTAAATTTCTACTAATATTTTAGTGTTTTCTAATGCAAATCGACTATTATAAAAAAATGCATTCAGATGTTTCAGATTTCAGATTTAGAAAACCTATATAACATAGTTCACTTTCCAAAGGCTCTCTCTGTAACTCAGATTAGCCAGGACACTGTTGGCTCTGTGTAAAAAGGAATATATTGTCAGCTGCTTTCTACATATAAAATATGCGTACTGAACATTAAGAAGTTTTTTAGTACAATATTGACCATTTTACTCACCAACAGAAAGATATTTACTGATCTTGCTGGCAAAATGGCTATTGCTTGGTTTGTGTTAGTCTAAAAGCCTAAGTTAATTAGCATCTGAGAGGACTTTTTTTCAGGGTATCATTTGTGGCCAACGGGAGCGCCCACATCTTGAGAGCCCCAGGCATCAGCATGATATGTGAGGTGGTAAACACTACTACTGGTCTTGAATCTCTTTCTGGTCACAATGTGCCTATTTTAGAGTCAGAGCACAATGAAAGCAGCAGTGCGGTCATCCACACAAGCAAGCCTTGACCACAGGGAGGATGTGCCGGTGAACCAGCTGAATGAGGGAGTGGATGTGGGTCACCATTTTTGTCTGGATATGCACTAAAATATCCCTCACACAGGGCAGCGTCCTAGCACGAGAATGTATTCAGGGATAAACAGGAGATGTGACAATTGCATGTCATGTATTCTTAGAAACGCCGGAGAAGCCAAAGACCTTTCTGGTTTTTCAGTCAAACCAAATGAGCATCACAGCTTCAACTGAGATTGCTTTCATGCTGTGTCTCATCTCTGACCTTTACGAGATCTTTATTTGCATCACACCCTCAAGAATGAGCCCTTTGGGCCCCTCTATGACCTACTATACACATCCAGACATACACTCTGTTCATGATTCTTCATGTTGTGTGGATGTGTTTGCATGACTGAGCATTAACAAAGCTTGCAATGTGTATTAGATGCAACCACCTGCATATTCTCTCTCTCGCCACATCCATAAAACTCCTCTTTGTCCTTCCTCTTTTCCTCTTTCCTGGCAGCTCCATCTTCTACATCTTCTTCCCAATATAATCCTCGTCTCCCCTCTGGACATGTCCAATGCAACCTTGCTTCTCTAACTTTGCCTCTAAAACTTCCAACCTTTGCTGTCCCTCTAATATACCCATTTCTAGTTCTTTCCATCCTCGTCACACCCAACGAAAATCTCCACATCTTTAACTCTGACACCTGCAGGTCTACCTCCTGCCTTTCCATCAGCACCACCATCCCAAACCTGTATAGCATAGCTTGTCTCACTACCATCCTGTAAACCTTTCCTTCCACAGATAAGATCATTTAAATGCTTAAAGAAACTCCAGCATTTTCAGCAGATTACATTGACTGAATGAAGTTATTTCTTTGGAGTGGCAGTCAAAGGAATCGTCCCCATTTTGACAAATCAAGAACCGTCATTAAATTGTCAGTTTGAATGTAGGCACAAGTTGTGAAACCAAAAAGAACATTATTAAAAAATAAAAAACAGCAACCACAATAAGAGTGTGTCAAGCCAAACACAGAGGAAGAAATAACAAGTCCAATCACACAACACCTGGGGCAAAGGCGGAGACATGAACATGACAGAACATAGACAAAGACACATTGATCTGAGAACATTTATGTCCTAACCCACCAATAATCTTACACATCGCTGAGATTTTCTATGTAATGTTTGTATTTGTAAAACAGGGGCAATTCTGAAAAAATGGGGGCTATTTTGCCTCACAACACCCTGTGTAGGACTAAGAGAGAGAATGGCTGGAATTCCTTAACTTGTTTAGTAAGAGTGTCCAAAAATGGCAGTCAGGCAGCCAAGATGGGAGATGGAGAGATTTTACAAAAAGCGCTCACTATCTTTCTTAGCCGCTTGTCCTTATTAGGGTCACCCGGTTGCTGGGGTGTAGAAGAATACACAGGACAGGTTGCCAGTCCATTGCAGGGCAGACAAACAGACATGCACATCCACCCACATCTAGGGGGCAGTTTAGCATCTCCAATCCACCTGAGGTTCATGTCTTTGGGTGGTGGTAATAAACCCACACAGACAAGGGGAGAACATGTCCACTCCACTCACAAACAATCCTGAACGTCCTACCTGGGAATCTAACTCCGGACCTTCTCACTGTGAGACAACAGTGCCAACATACCACCCTTATAAAAATCCGTTTAAAAATAAGAAGTGAAGGTTGGAATTTGTGGTGTCAATGCAAATACCAAGGTTCAGTAACTTTTGCAAAAGTTACTTTTGTAAAGTCTTTGTTTTCTGAGCAAGTATAAATTTAAGGACCTAATGAGTCCCGGCTGTACAAGGGAAACCTGCAAGGGGGGTGTGGCCAAATCCAGAGCACCTTCGTACTCCAGAGACAAAAGACCAGCAACGACCAACAAGGGGCGTCATAGCCCTCCTTTCAGTCTGCATGTACCCCTCCACCATGAATGAAATAATATTATTTAGCACTGACAATGTAACAAAACCTGATTCCGAGATGGGATCGGTGTGAGGAGGGTTTGTCTGTGTAGTCTAATCCAGAAAAACTAGAACCTAAAATCTAAGATCAGAGGCTTTATACCATCCACGCCTCTACCAGCTTCATCTAGTGTCCTGGCAGTAAGTCAGGCCTTGATCTCATCCCCACCCATGCTCCTGAGCTTGAAAAGGTGTGGAGAGTGGGGCAGGTATTTCTGGGTGAGCGACATGCTGCCACTCTGCCCCACCAAACCCAAGGACATTTTTTTTTCGCCCAGGCCTCGAAGGCTGGTGTGTGTCAGCACCCTGGGCTCTGCCGGTTGCCATGCGAGGGTGGCGGAGTGTTTGTATACACCCAAAGAGAGTACAGCACATCATTCGTTCCATAATGGGACAGCAGTAGAGTCATTGTTACGAAAGTTACCCTTAGAGACCCTCTGCCAGTTAATGTAAACCAAGAGGCTGCTGTCATGGTCAGGACGGCATTGACATCAATAAGTGGTTACTGGAAGATGCAGCTGATTGGCAGGAAGTCCACTGACGATGGTTTGGTGGGGGTAGCATTTATCATGTTAATGTGTTGTGGTAAGTGATGTCAGATCTGGTAATGGGCCAACTTGTAGCTGATCCTCATGAACAGATAAGTCTGTCTATAGGAGACCCCATGGCACCATCCTGGTCTTACGTTCCTTAGGAAGCGCAATTACAAGCAAGCCCAGCTTATAAAGAGCATGTTAGGGATTTACAGGCAAGGCTGAGTCAAATGCACAGTTATGAAGCCACCACAGGCATCTGAGCAGGACTGTATGACCTGGAGTTTTTGTTTGCAGCGGGAATAACAAGAGTGACGGGTGAGTCGGGGAAGAAAATTGCATCAGCTGAACATGTCCACTCACATTTCCATCTTTTCATAAAGACAACCTGACCAACAGCAGCCTTAAGTAAACAAGGCCAAAATGTCTTCAGTATTAGTTACCAGTCTCTGTGATTTCAAACCAATGTGTCAGTAACTTTTTAAAAAGTTTCTCAAAAGGTTATTGTTTAGGACATAACATGGAACTAATCCCAGATTCATAAAATAAATCATTTTTCACACTGATGCTAAATGTTTCATTTGCATTAGAATTGAGCATTTTAGGCCCGGGGCAGGGGTGGTCCAGTGTTTAGGGAACACACCCTGGACAGGTCACCAGCCCATCACAAGGTGGAGCGTGACGGGGAAGGGTACCTCAGGGCAACCTATTGGGAAGGGGCTCGATTTTTAACCCCCGATCCTCCGGTCATGCGGCCAATGCCCTAACCACAAGGCCTGCCCCCTTGGATCAGAAGGTTGTGGGTTGGAATACCAGAGCAATCTACCCTTGAGCAAGGTACCGTCACCATCACGGCTCTCCACGTGGTTTAAGTAGCTTCCCCCTGCTGCACGAGCGTGTGAAAAGTAGAGGAAGTATTTTGTTGTGTCTCACTGTGTGTAACACTGTGTTTCAGTAGTCACTTTCACTTCAATAGTCACTTCACTTTACTCATTTATTCTGAGTGCCTAATGCCCATTTTAATAAATAAAAACCATTATGACAAACTGACCAGTATAACTGGCCTAAAATGGATTACTTTCATTACAATTACCTCGACCTAAACTGCATCCTTGGCATTTTGGAGATACAAGGTTTTGTTCCAATGGATCTGTGGGCTACTTTATTCTAATGCTACTTTCGTCCACTAATTGAAGTTCGCTGCAAACAAATGGAACTAAATAGCAAATTTTTAGAAACATTTTTGATTCTGGGCTTCTTTTCACATCACATTTCAAAGCAATAGACTTATTTTATTCTTGATTTTAATGAATATGGATATTTTTGTTCATTTTTTGGCTTATTTTTTTGCCAAGTCATCTTACTTCATTTTTAAACTTGAATGGAGTCCACTGGTTTGAGTGAAGAGCAAATGAACATAAGCATTAAACAAGCACAACCTGGCGGTTTACTTTCTACTGTTTAATTGTGTTCAATGTGACAACATTCTTTGTCCAGTTGAGTGTGAGGAGCTCACTAATGCATGTGAATGTCCTGTTCACAAGATTAAATACACAAAATCAAACATGTATCTGCAAATCCTTACTCACTCAACTAGAAATTTAGTCCTGATCCACATCGAGTGGCCCGTCTTTGATTTCAGAACGAGAATTAGCCATATTTTCAGATTTTACGCAGTTCCAGACACTGGTTTTGCTAATTTAAGCCTGGTGGGAACCGATGTGATGATATAAGAGGTAAAACTCAATACTCGTGGCGTTACATCTAATATCTACTGGAGGAGTTTCCTCCAGAGTCACTGAACGTCTGTTCATTATTAACGTAAATGGCTGTGACATTGTTTTTATTATCTCATCCATGTGCAAAACGCGATCAGATGGTGGAAAGAGGCGCAGAATTAGTGGCCTTTGAAGTCTAAATCCTCCAAGTTTGGCAAAGTCTGTTTGGAATGGTGCGGAGAAGCTGTGGGGTCAACATTCTGCTTCGTTCCCTCGTTTCGAATCGTGATCACTTTGTCCTGACCAATTCTGGGATGGGACGAAAGATTGTCGTCAGGTCCCTTTGAGACCTTGTGGTTGTACGTGGAGATTCCTCTGCAGAGGCCTTTGGATAGAAACCTTCTTGGATTCCATGAGGCTGCTGTTTACTCAGACAAAGTCTTTGCTAATGCCCAGGTCAGAGAGCTGTTAGCCTATAAATAAACACTTTTCTATGCACGTCTGCACAAGTGGTTCCACATTTGGACGCCGGTGTTTTTACGAAGCAGTACTTATTGCTGTAAATACAGTCCAGCTAACAAAACAGCTGTTTGGACAAAGGCTGTACTTTCTAACAATAGATGTCACATATTATAATGAAGCTCTTCAGCCTGGTAAATAAAGTGTTGTTTTTCTTCATTCACAATAACCCATCCATGTTTTGACAACATGACTTTGTCAACAGTGACATAATATTATTTTGAATTTTTATTATTATTTATTATTATTTATTATGTTAATAATAATTATTATTAGATATGGACATTATGAACAGAAAAAAGCAACTTTTCAAGCAGATCTCTGTCTGTCTCTCTCTCTCTCTGTCTTTCTACATATGTGTCTGCCTCTCTGACTATCTGTCTTTCTGTCTGCACATAATTAATTAGATAGACAGACAGACAGGTGAATATGTTACTGCCGTAATATATTTTATAGGTGTGGAAATGATGATTGTGATGTTTGCGTTTGCAGTGAATAAGGACATTTTGGAGTGTGTATCTCCGCGGGGTGTGTTTGCACACCTTTGTTTAAATAATGTGGGTTGTGTCCCAACATGCTTAAAATTTCTGAACCTTCCACACCTTGCCCAACTTCACTGCAAAAATAAACCTGTTCAATGTGTCAGTGAGCCACAGGAGACACTGAACTGAAGTGCTGTTGTGTGTCACCATTGAACGCATTACTGTCACTATGGTTACAAAATATAGGCGAAACACACAGCTGGATGCCAGAAAGATATACAGAACACTTTGGATGTCATCTAGGTTGCATCGGTGTGTATGTGCGTATGGTTGTGCGTTGAGCATAAAACTACATGCATATGTTTTGAAATGAGTCGCCATGGCAATAAGGGCTGAGATTAAGCGAGCTAGGCCTGCTGTAATCCAGTTACTGGAATGATTTCACTCCCTGCCCTTTAAAGCAATGCAGCAACATATTGTTTGAACCCCTTTGAAGCCTTGCTTTAATTAGGCCAAAATCAAAAGAATGACATGGAGCATTGACATTTGAGGAAAAAAAGAGGGAGGTGTATCCTAGCAACCACAACAAGCATAAAGAAGCCCTTCCTGTACTTATAAGCCATAAAGCAACTTATATGATGAAAGGAGAGGTTCCTCCAAAAATATGTCATGTCTCCAAAAATGTAGTAATGTCAGGACAAAAGATTAAATGCATGTAAATAAGAAAATAAATAAATAAAAAGTTTACTGTCGGACATGGGAAAAACGAAAAATAAAAAAAAATTCTCATGCAAATTGCAGCATCATTACAATAGACATGACCATTGGTCCAGTAGGAATTAGGGGCTTTGTAGAGTTCTGAAGGACAAATTTACTAAACATCACTCCAAACCTCAAGCACTAAGACCTGAAAAGACCTGAAGCAACTCTGTTAACCGATCTTACAATAATAAAGTGGAAACTTTGTGGAACTACAATGGACTCTCCCTGGACAAGTATGAGATGTAGCATTTCTCTTTAATGATAATGAAGGTAAGAGAGAACCTGGCAGTCACTCAGAAAGAGCTGCTGGATTACCTGAAAGTTGGAGGAACAGCAGAGAACAATAAGCAATCAATAATCTCCATGCATACACCAGGACTGCACAGATTACACCAAGCCCACATGGTATGGTGGTGGGAGTACATGAAACAGAACTGTAACTCCAGAGATGGTGCATCTGCAGGGAATTGCATATATCAGTTAAAACTAAATGTACCAGGAGATATTAGAGTAGAAAGTAATGATGGGCAGAAAGATGAGAAAATGGATCTTTATAAGGCTCATGGTCCTTTATAACATATCCCAAATATCCCAAACATGCTGGCAAAATAACTGGAGACCAGTTTCTAAAAAAAGGTGACGAGACTTGCATGGCTTCCTGACATGAATCTGGCTTTTTACATTTAGAGGGCAGCGGTGGCCTAGTGGTTAGGGAGTTGTCCCCGCATTGGAAGATTGTGGGTTCGATTCCCTCAAAAGTAGGTTGCCCTGAGGTACCCCTGAGCAAGGTACCATCCCCGTCACTGCTCCCCGGGCGCTTTCAATAGCTGCCCACTGCTGCACGGTGTTTGTGTGCATGGGTTAAAAGCAGAGGTCCAATCTCATTGTGGTTCATGGTGTGCAGTGCTGTGACCTCGCAATGACAAGGGTTGTCACTTTCACGTTTTTTTTTGTATATGTTTTTTTATTATTATTTTGAAGATTGCATGGATCATAACTGAGCCACAATGGTGCAAAAAGTGAATTACTATTTTCTGTACACTTTCACTAAGAGCTTGGTGTGTAACTGGGTGAGGAGCTCTTCTGTCACTTGGAAGGTCCATTAAAGGTACACCATCAGTACATTTACATTAATGGCATTTAGCAGACGCTCTTATCCAGAGTGACTTCCAATTCCCGATTACAGGGACAGTCCCCCTGGTTTTGCTCAGGAACCCATTGGTGGCAGTACTGGAGGTGGGATTCAAACCTGCAACCTCTTGGTGCATAGGCAAGGGTCCTACCACTAGACCACCACCACCACCCCAGTACCTTTATTTAAGGAACATATTTCCACTGTCTTCTACTGCAGATATAAAATTTTTTATGTGGACCGACTCTGTGCTAACTCTAGGCTGTTCTAGAGG
The DNA here is from genome assembly GCA_017165825.1 of Hepsetus odoe. Classification (NCBI taxonomy): domain Eukaryota; kingdom Metazoa; phylum Chordata; class Actinopteri; order Characiformes; family Hepsetidae; genus Hepsetus; species Hepsetus odoe. Next base: position 14,264,689 of record CM029371.1, read on the forward strand.
GCAGTGGTGGCCTAGTGGTTAGGGAGTTGCCCTCACATCGGAAGATTGTGGGTTCGATTCCCTCACAAGTGGGTTGCCCTGAGGGTCCCTTGAGCAAGGTACTGTCCCTGTCACTGCTCCCCAGGTGCTTTCAATAGCCACTGCTGCACGGTGTTTGTGTGCATGGGTTAAATGCAGAGGCCAGGGCAGCGGTGGCCTTGTGGCCCCTGCATCTGAAGATTGTGGGTTTCATTCCCCACCAGTAGGCTGCCCTGAGCAAGGTACTGTCCCTGTCACTGCTCCCCGGGTGCTTTTAATAGCTGCCCAGTGTTTGCATGGGTTAAATGCAGAGGTCCAATTTTGTTGTGGTTCACTGTGTGCTGTGAACTCGCAATGACAAGGGTTGTCACTTTCACTTTCTATTTTTAAGCATCAGGGTATGAAATACAAATATGTCCTTTTCTCCTGGGAAAATATATTTAAGGTACAAAACTGGACCTCAAGGACCAGAGTGCACCTTTTAGGGAACTTTTAATTATATTGTTTCTGACAATATAGGCTCTTATAGTTGTTATTATCACCTTATGGAAATTTCTGAATATGTTTTCCACATTAAATTATTTACGTTTATGCTGATCTTCCCTTATGGATCTCTATATATTTTTTTTTTGTTTGTTTGTTTGTTTTTTTTTAATGAATGCATACTTTAAAGTTCATACACATGAGAACAATCAAAATGAACACACAACATGGAAGTGTATCACTAACCTTGTACAATGAACTGGATCTGTATGGTGTGTTCATTGTGCAAGAGAAGAAAAACCTCAAACTGTGCCCATGCTTGGGATCAAACAGGTTATAAAAATGGAAACGTGTTGCATCAGCAGGTCTTGTCATTTCTGGCAGACAGCAAGCCATTCGAACTGAACCGCAAACGCTGGCATGGCCAGGATCAACCAGAAGACATGCTATTCCCACGCTAAAAAGACCCTAAACACAGCTTGACACAGGCCATGATACATGAGTCACATTTAGCAGGAAAGCTAGATTCCTGCCTGCCAAACGTTCACCGCCCCCCAACACCAGCGTTTCCTCAGCAAGGAGCTTCCTCTTTCCTCCCATGCCAAAAGCCAAGATCGCATAATAACTACTCTACGGCCCTGTCTGAAAAATAACAACAGATTCTTTTTCCATCACTGCTCAGACTCAGCTGAGAAATTCCAAAGTTGCAACTTGCAAACGAGTCGTATTCCAACCAAGTTTCCATGAAGGAAATAGCAGGGTGCTAAATATAAAGTTTTATGAAACCCCATGCAGCTCTTTAAATGTCTCGCCGTGGCCGCTTCCAATCAGCTGCGAGTAAATCATTCCTTCACATTGTGCTTTAAAGAGCAAAGTTGCTTTTACAGGGTCAGGATGGCTTTGGTCTAATGATTAGAGAACATGGCTTGCAACTGAAGGGTTGCCAGGTCACTCCAATGGACTGGCAAAGGTGCCCTTGGGCCAGGCACTTAACCCTTTAACTGCCACAGGCATGCAGCCCACTGCTGCTGGTGTGTGTTCACCACCCAGTGTGTGTGTGTGTTTTAGGATGGGTAAAATGCATAGCATAGATTCACTGACTGTTCACAGTGTGTGTGTGTGTGTGTAGGCACAGGCTATTTCATTCCACATGTTCCTTCTTGGTCTGAACTGAAAAGACATCTATCAAAAACAATTCAGGCCAACTTTGAGGACTGATTAGATGTTTGATGAAACATGAAGAAATAAAAGATGCAGAATCAATTTCTTCACTTGATTAAAAGTCAAAAATTGCAGGCCCTGAAATGTACTCAGATTTTTCTTTATTTGCTTTTAAGTGTAAAGGAGGTTTCTTCGAAGCAAACGAAATTTCACACCTAAAGTTTGAAAAATGTATGTCTCTAGTGTGCAGTATTTTCAAAACCACATCCTTTTCGAACCTGGAAAATGTTAAAAATATAGTTGTGACAAAGCATTGGCAAGCAGGTTAGTCTCATTTTCCTTTTCTACTGTCTTTCTTTTTCTGCTTTGCTTTTTCTTACACTTTCTCTAAATAAGAAGAAAAGAAAGGTTACTGTTGAACTTGAAATGATCAAGAACATGAGCTGATGAGCTACTCAGGGTCCGTTTTTACTCTAAGTTGGCTTTAATTCTACTGGAGATGGATGACTAACAGCTTTCACCACCTCCACTCTATTCATCAGAGTATTTTTTTGCCTCACACAAAGCAATGGGATTTTGAACTAGTCTCCTTTCTCAGGGCACTAATCCACATCATTTCCAGATCTGAGAGGCAATAGCAGCCTTTCTTGCCTATCTTTAACAACTGACCTATACCTGCCATATACAGCATGCTCCCTGTGATAACAGCTAATAACAGAGCTCTGCAAGCAAATCTATGCAAAGACTCTTTGACCTTTATTGCTGGACTTAAAGACTCCCAGTGGAAGTTTCATCCAAAGCCATCCATCCATTCATCACCACATGCTTAGGGAAGGAACATAAACTTTACACAACTGACTTGAGATTGATATGCACTGGCTCTCTGTGTCTAAATATTTCTCCTTCTAAAGGGAGGTTTTTCTATCAGTGGGGGTTGATGGCCAGATGTGTTTCTCAGAAAAAACGTGTGCTTTGAAACTTGTTCAACAATATGAGGCCTTTAAAGTAATGCTGAACTTTTTTCCTGTAACTCTGTTTTTACATCCAGAGTCATTTCTGATCACTAAGAGCTTTTGGGGGAAAATCATTTAATATGAAGGAATGATTAAGAATCAAGAATTTTGCTAGAAAAGGTTTTAAAAGTATTTTGGGTTCATTTTTATAAATATTAAATCAGAAACATTTTAGATCAGGACTGACCTTGGCAACAGTCTCCATGGTAACAGTTTTTTTAATACATTTTTAAAAATTATATACTGTCTGAAGTAGGAACTGAAATTGACCAAAAGTGGCCACAGTAACCAAGGTGATGATATACTAAAATATAACATAATGCCTAAGTGGTGGTCATCATCGTCAGCATTCATCGGTTCATTTAAAATTAGCTCGCAAAATTGTGCAGAAATCGTTTGTGGACCTGATCTTTTGTGTGTTTTAAATATATAAGCACCCCCACGTATTCTAATGAATTTTCTCAATGCAACATCTGATCAAAAGACCCCTCGGTGGCAAATGTCTGGTTTGTCGTCACTCCTGTGGTGTGCATTGCTGAAAGGTCAAAGGATCAAGACAGAACAAAGTAAAGCCTCATCCTGGCCCACAAACAGGAACCTCTGAATCCTGTTGCTGTAGTAACGCAGCTCAACGCCGGACCCGGCGTTCCTGCTCTGCCAGGACTGACTCATACATGCCGATTCATGATATGCTTATATTGTTTTGTGTGAAGACAAATAAACAGACAAACCTAAAAAAAACCCAAAGCAATGAGCTTACTCTTGTGTATGGACATATTTTCGAATAATGCTATAGTGACACGACTTAAATTAGATTTATTTAATGCATTGCATTAAATCAGTTAAAATTTATTGACAGGTTTGAGTCAGTAACCCTTTAATGTAGTGCAACATTCGCAAGGTTACATTCCATGTGCATAAGCTTTTCATGACAACCGAAATAGAAGGTTATTAAGGCTTGTTGAGACTAATTTAATCAGTTTCATCCCAGAAAGTGGACATTTTTTTCAAGTTTATTTTGGTTTATGTCAATTGCTATTAAAAGGCTTTAATAGATGTTATGCATCCTTAAAATATTTACAACTATATAGTCAATGTTACTAATTAAAATGCAACCAGTGATGATGATAATATTGATGATCATCATGATGATGTTTCCCTGGAAACATCTTTATAATCCAGCTTTAAGTCCATTTTGGAAGTGCTTATGATTGTTTGTGCTTGATCATCTTATTTGAAATGTTTTTGATATGACAAAAAAAAGAAAAAAAAAAAAAAAAAACCTGCAAGACCGTATTTCATGAAATGAACGAAGGAGAATCAGCAGTGGAAGCACAAAGCTCTATACTGCTACTCAGACCATTAGACATGAAAGAAAGGGAAACTGGAAAGCAAACAGAAAAGGAGGAGTGCACCCTTCTGTTGCATAACTGCCTCAGTCTCTCTATGTCCACCGCTTTTATTCATCCACAAAGAACCACCTGTAGATGTTAGGACACACAAACCCAGAGTAAACCTTTATTGATTAGTTTGTGTTTGTTGGACCAAGACTGTCGTCCCACTGTTCTCAGACTGAAGACAGAAACAACTGCTTGATGGATGGCGAGACATGCTCTATCCAAAAAAGCCGCTCACTACCTGCATCCTAAAGCACACAGCAGAGCCTAAAATTGTACCAGGACGTGGGACAGGCTTTGACTCATAAGCCAAGACATTCTATTAGAGCTCAAAGGGTCATTCGGAGGCCTGTTGAGATGCTGACGCTTCCAAAGCTGCAATTAAACTCGTGTGGGTGTGAATAGGCCAAGCCTAGTGAACAGGCCTAGTCACTGAGAGGAAGAATCTGGAATTATCACGTTCAAAGCAGAGATTAGAGGAAAGTTCAATAAGACTCTTTAGGCTTTTTAATTCAATAATAATTAAGCTCCTCATCGTCGTCCATTGAAAAGAAACTTGGACGCCACTGTGAAAAAGCAGAGGTTGTCATTGACTGATTGTGTTGATGTTTTGATTTAAACAATCAAAAAGTTGAACTTGTAAAAATGTAACAAAAAATATAACTAACAGCTAAAAAGTAATAAAGAAGGGAAGAACTATAGAGGATTCTAAAATGAAAGTGACTATTCTTGTCATTGCGAGGTCACAGAACAGTACACCACAACAAAATTGGACCTCTGCATTAAACCCATGCAGCAGGGGGCAGTTATAAAAGTGCCCAGGGAGCAATGACTGGGACAGTACCTCGCTCAAGGGTACCTCAAGGCAACCTACTGGTGTGGGAATCAAACCCACAGTCTTCTGATCCAGGACCAACACCCTAACCACTAGGCCACCACTGCCCAGACAGCAAAACAACAAATATCTACATCTTGAGTTTCAGAAGTCACAATGTCTTGACACATGGCAACCAAGAGATGTCATATAATACATAAGCATTTATATATGTGTTCTATTAAAATATTCTTCTTCACTTCACCCATTTCACTCATTACCCTAATCCTGCTTTGCAGCACTCTTTCTTGTTATACCAAGAAACAATATGCAGAAATGCTTCCTCTTGGAACAACACTTTTCTGAAGGTACAAGGTTAGGTTTGGATATGCTGATTTGTATAAAATATTAAAACATATTAAGATAATGTATAAAACATTTATGAAAGTGGAAACTCCATGGTTGCTTACTGATAAACTTTTATAAAAGTCTGGCTAATAGTTTTAAAAGTCTTATGTGTTTCATGTAGCCTTATGACCGTGACCCAGTAATGTTAACATGGTTCCAGCACCTACAAACCCTACAAAATATGTGATCGTTAATAGTTGCTAGATTGGTAACTTTCATTATTGTCCTTTTTATTTTTTGGAAGGTCATTACGTCAGGGAGTGACGTATTTTAATCTCTGAAGCATTTGGGCTGGAATTTTGCAATAATTGTAGCAGCGGGCAGGTCGATTTTAGTAAAGTCCGAGACAAATATCCCACTCGTCTGTGCTTTATTCATAGGCTCAGGATGTTCTCTGAAGTCAATCCTGCTGCGAGGGCCTCATTCATTGTTGTGGTCTTCAACATTATGTCAGCTTTTCCCACCACACCCCTGCATATGGGCGTATGTGACGCACCAGACAAATGAGGTAAACTTGCAAGACAAGGGGGAAGAACAACAGAGTTTATTAACCACCACCACAGAATGGCAGCCTGTTGCTGCAAATAGAAAAAAAGGCATTTCGCAACAGGCATTTCAGACTGGGGGACCAATATATCTCTGAGGGAAATTTCAGATGAAGGACAAATTCTGTACAAGCGCTGTTTATACCTGTCCTTATCATCCTCCTCGTGCTCTGAATTAAGAAAGACAGAACTCTTCAGAGGGGTGGTTATGGACCAGAAGGTTGTGGGTTTGAATACCAGACCAGGAGGTTTCCCTGAGTTATCCTTGAGCAAAGTACCATCCCCATTACTGCTCCCTGGGATTAAAATCCAGTTCTTTGCAAGGCTGGTATTTATGTGAAGAGAAACCCTTTACAGCCACCCACATTGACATAATGGGGTCAAATTTAACCAAAAACTATATTATTATAAGAAAATTATATAATAATTATAATTTCACATAATTTATAATTCATAATTTCACACATCATTCTGAACACATCTAAATAAACAGCTATATGAATAAATGCACTTATCTATTAATGAATGAGTATTTTAGAGGGACAGCTCAGGTTGAACAGTTTAGGGAGACAAAGTCAGAGAAGCAAGATTGCGTTGGTTTGGACATGTCTAGAGGAGAGATGAGGATTATATCGGGAGAAGGATGTTGAAGATAGCGCTGCCAGTAGATGAAAACGTCTGAAGTTACATAGAACTAGTATTAGGGTTTTAGAAACAGCTTTTACTTTTATCTGCTTTTAAATCATTGAAAAGTGAAACTGAGAATTTTTGAGAAGTATCCATCCATTCAGCCATTCATCCATCCATGGTGTTTGAGGCGTTCAGGCTCATTTTTCTTGACAAGTCTCTTTCTCAATGTGCTAGGAAGGCTAGAGATTAAGATGATACGGTTTTTAGTCCAATTTCGCTCCATTTATGTAGAACAAAATCCTAAACAGCTGCTTCAAAGATGTCCAGACTCACTTTCCATCTGAAGAAGAAACCTTGAGAGAAGCTAACAGAGGTATCAAGTGTCTTCTGGTCTACTAACCATGTCCTAAAACAACTAAAGTGCACAAACAGCTCTTTCCTCTGCTTAAATTCTCTCTTCACGTTATGCAACACTTGGCTGCCTTTCTTTCAGAGATGCTGTCTTGCAGCAAGTCCTTTTATCCAGAACATAATAAGACATAAAGCCAAAGAAAGACAATGTGAGTTCATGGCGCTCTCTTGCAGCGTGTGGAATGCATGATTTAACACTCCATATTTTGGTCAAGCGCTCCAAGGGTTGAAGCCAAAGTCTAACTTAAAATACTCCAAAAGCACTGGAGCAAATTCTGGTGGGTCCTCTTTTAACCCCATATGATCTCAGTTATTTAAACCCTGCATGCTGGTTAACTACATGCTTTTAAAATTAGACTCTTAGTCACTTTTTCTAATAAAAATGCCTATTGCAACACTCATGCTGCCAAATGCCCGTCTTTCCATCATCTCCTCTTTTGTCTACAGGTTGAAAGACTCATGATACGTACTATTACACAATATCAAAATTAATCAAATTCTTCCATTGTTATTAGATTTAAAGGTGATGACTAGGGCAAAAATACAAAATGTCAACAAATCTCACTTTCATTAAGATATTAAAGAAATACTTTGGTTAGGAGCAGCGGTGGCCTAGTGGTTAGGGTGTTGGCCACATGATCGACGGATCGGGGGTTTGAACCCCTTCCCAGTGGGTTGCCCTGAGGTACCCTTGAGCAAGGTGCCGTCCCTGTTCTGCTCCTCCCTGCGATGCGCTGGCGACCTGTCCAGGGTGCGTCCCCCGTCCTCGCCCTGTGTGTGCTGGGTTGGACACCGGCACTCCCCCGCGACCCCGTTTGGGACAAGCGGCAGATAATGGATGGATAGACTTTGGTTAGGAATCAGATGTACTCAATTTTCCATCCCAGACATGATCAATCAACCAAATCCTGAGGCTTTATTTTAGTGCTGGTAGCAAATGTTAAAAGTCAAAAGTCACCCACCAAAAAAAAAAAAAAAAAAAAAAAAAAAAATGCATGGACAACTGTGCATTTTACAAAGAGCGCAGTGGTGGCTGGAGAAGGTTGTCAACATTTGGTTTCCGAAAGTGAAAGTGACTATCTGTCATTATGAAGCACCACACAGTGAAACACAACAAAGTACATCCTCTGGATTTAACCCATGCACATCATGCAGCAGGGGGAAGACATATACAGCACCTGGGAAGCAGTGATGGGGACGGTAACTTGCGTAAGAGTACCTCTGTCCTCCTACTCATCTGGGATTCAAACCAACAACCTTCCAATCATGGGGCCTAGTCCCAAACTTCATTTGAGGCTCCTCTGCTAAATCTAAATTTTACTTTACTGAACTAGATGGATTCCCTTACAGTGAAGACACTTCTGGAAACAACCATATGAAATATTATGCTACATTTAATTTGAAACCTATTATTAAACCTATAAAACAAAGCTTTGATTTGATTACTCCAGATATTGAACCAGCATAACGTTTTGAGTGTAATGTTAGTGGGCCATACTCCAAGATTCTAATATAAGAATTGTCTCCAGAAGTGGCACTTGTACCAAAGTTATCCAAAGATGTGTATTCTTATTAAGAGATCACATCTGTCCTGTAGTTTCCTATGCAATCATTAGGCCTTAACCTCCTTTTCACCTCTTTGCCCCCTTTTGGATAACCCAGAGTCAGGAAATGAAAAAAATTAAGTCCATTCTGAAAATAGACCCCTGTAAAATGTGATTCATTCTAACCAAGGTTGGCCTCATGTGATGTCTTTCTTGGAAAATACTGACATCTATTATCCAGAAGAAGCTGCTTCAAGGGTGGGCCAAAGGGTGAAGGCCCTTGACACTTTAATGAAAACACCTCACGTGCTGTTTGGAGGACTTGCAAAGGAATTAGAGTTGAATTCTTTGGCTATTAACATAACAAAGTGCTTATGTGCAAACAACAGCTGGGGATCATTAGAAGAAGATTTGCACCAAATCCTATTCAGGGATGTGAGTCCAAGTTGATTCTTATGATAAGTCAGAGTAGAGTCTTGAGTGTCTGAGATTTAAGCCTGAGTTGAGTTTTAAGTTTGCTGAGAGTCATGAATCTCTGAGGTTCATGTGTGAGTTTAGTTTTAAGTCTTTGAGCTTCATGTTTCTGGGGTGCAAATCTGAGATGAGTCTCCAGTCCCTGATGTACAAGTCTAAATTAATCTTGAGACTCTGAGGCTCAAGTCCAAGTCAAACTTCTGAGGCTTGTTTCTGAGCTGTTGAGCTGCTGATGTTCAACCATGAAACAACACCAAGGCAAGTCGGGACCAAGGCAAGTATCAAGTCTACGGGATGAAAATCTGATCTGAGTCTTGAGTCCCTATGGTTCAGTTTCAGTCCCTTATACTCAGGTCAGACATTAATCTTAAATCTGAGTTTCAAATTTGGTTCAAGTCTCAAGTTCTGGATGATCTAATATTTGAGGTTCAATTGTGTGTCAAGTCTTGGGCACAACCATTTCATTCACCGGTATTATGAGTTCACATCTGAATGCATCAAATCTTAGGCATCTGGGCTGAGTCAAGTCTATCATCTTTGAGGCTCAAGTCTAAGTTGAATTCTGAGTCTCTGATGTTGAAGTCTGTATCAGGTCTTTAGTCTATGCAATCAAGACTATGTTGAGTCTTGAGTCTCAGAGGTAAGGGTCCAAATTTTCTAATCTAAAATTTGATTCCAAGTTGGGGCTTTGCTACTAAATTTTATTTAGTCCATATCACAGAATCTCTGGCTTAGCTAAAAGACTATTTTTTCTGAAACGATCATTTGATTAAGTAAATTATATTAAACTTACATTCTGAATCAACATGAGTGAATCTGACATTTTTTCATTTCATTTTCTACGAAACAATACTAAACAATCTGAAAGCATAATGAAAATATTTAATCTTCTACTGATAAACACAAATGAGACAAAGATTGGGAGTTAAGAATCTGCACTTTCCACAAATTCTTCCCTCGACAAGCTCTCAGTCCAAAATAATTCAAATCAAATGAAACCACTGCTTTTCTTGTCACAGCCATTTTACTCCCCTTTCTTGTAAACAGGTCAAGTGATAAACAGTCAAACACTCCTCTATTATGCGGGACAGTTATTAACCCAGAATAACAGCTGTCTCCTTGAACCTTTGGTTGACAGCATGTCCCAGTTGTCCCAGCTTCATTTCCTCAGCCTGGCATGGTGTAATGAAAACAGGCTTTAGAGTTGTGGTGTAAGGATCCTGACCTGCACCCTGTGGAGTCTCACAGAGAAACAACAGTGCAAAGATAACAAAAGTGTCATGAGGCAGGAAATTTCTGCTCTGTTGTCAATCTTCACGCTTCATTTTTGTGCTGCAATCATGACCAGTTGGACTGCTCTCTATTCCAGCATCAAGTTTTGGCATTTTTTTCAACTGGTTTACTAAAGTAGTTATGTTGCAAGAAACCATTACAGTGATTTTGGTCAAATATTAAAACAGTACTGTGCAAAAGTTTTAGGCAGGTGTGAAAAAATGCTGTAAACAAAGAATGCTTTCAGAAATGGAAGTGTTCATCATTTATTTTCATCAATCAACAAAATGCAGTGAATGAACAAAAGAGAATCTAAATCAAATCAATATTTGGTGTGGCCACCCTTTGCCTTCAAAACAGCATCAATTCTTCTAGGTACACTTGCACACAGTTTATGAAGGAACTCGGCTGGTAGGTTCCAAACATGACTGTGTTTCAACCTCCGTGTGACATTGATGATCATCAGCACCTGTTTGGTAAAACTGGTTGATCATACACCGACTATAATCCTACAAAATCCCTGACTTTGTGCAAGTGTACCTAGAAGAACTGATGCTGGTTTGAAGGCAAAAGGTAGTAACACCAAATATTGATTTGATTTAGATTTTTCTTTTGTTCGCTCACTTTGCATTTTGTAAATTGATAAAAATAAACAAACAATCATTATTTATTTTTGAAAGCATTCTTTGCAGCACACACCTGCCTAAAACTTTTGCACAGTACTGTATATAATGGAGATGGTCATTTATAATTAATAGGGTTGTCAAAGTTAAAGAGTTTACTTAAATAAAAAAATTAAATTAAAAAGGAAATGACCTTTTTTAAAACACCATTATCATTTTTTCTTAATTTGACTCCTTTAGAAAGTGAAAGTGACTACCCTCATCATTGTGAAATGCAGCACAGCACAACACAACAAAATTCAACCTCTGCATTTCAACCACACACCAAGCAGGGGACAGCTATTGAATACTGCCTGGGGAGCAGTGACTGGTACAGTATCTTGCTCAAGGGTACCTCAGGGCAACCTACTGGTGTGGGAATCGAACCTACAGTCTTCTAATCCAGGGCAACCCTCTAACCACTAGGCCATCACTGCCCCAGGAAGGACATTGCTAGGACATTGTATGTTGAATCAACACAGGACAGTAGTCTCTTACTCAGATATAGTTTTTTGGACACTCTTTAAAGCAATAACTTGAGGAACTTTAGCAGAATACACTGGAATGGCCTGTGGATAAATCAACAAACTGTAAACCAACATAAGCAACAGTAAAACTCAAGTCCCCTTTAAGAGAGAATTCACAATCTGTTGAGTTTAATTGTAAAATTTATTTATTGGATCAAACAACCAGCCATGTTTTGTCTTACAGGCATCACCAAATATTTTACAGACCATTACCTTTTTATTTTGTTATTAGCATTCATTCATTTGGGAGGTTTATTTTTACACCCGTTGAACATGTGCAGAATAAATAAAGCACTTAGTTACAGTGCTGGCATCACAGCACTTAAACCACACTTTCAGAATAAGTGTGTGACCTTATAGATAGACAAGATGAGACAGAAGAGATAAAGAGTTTAGTCATTTCTGAAATCATGCCACTTCCTTTCAGCCGCATTTTGAAGACTGCTCTGCTTGTTCTTTAAAAAGTACAACACAACTTCCTTCACCATTCAGAGCCTTAGAGACTATACACCCACCATGAGTAGGTGTGAGAAGGAAGAGAGAGAGAGAGAGAGAGAGAGAGAGAGAGAGAGAGAGAGAGAGAGAGAGAGAGAGAAAGTAAGTGGGAGAGAGCACCGATATAAAGTGATAGAGAAACAATGAATGTGAGGAAAGGGAGATAGGTAGACAGAAAGACAGACAGACAGATAGATAGATAAAGATAAGTGGGAAAAGCACAAATATAGAGTAAAGAGGTGTGTGAATGTGAAGAAAGGGAGATAGGTAGACAAGATAGAAAAAGGAGATAGATAGATAGATAAATAAATGTAAGGCAATAAAGGCAAGAGAAATAGAAAGAAAGAAAGAAAAAGAGAGAAAGTTACACAATTAATGTTCTTTAAACAGCACAGTTGGGGGATTAGGCTGCTGAGAAAGAGATTTTGCTCTGCTGAGTCTGTTTTCTTTTCTTGAACACGTCAACTTTCCCATTTTTCCATGTTTTGGGTTCCAGCTCTTTTCATAGCAAACCATCCAGCAAGGGATCAAGTCAGGACTTGTCCAGACTCCTTCTTCATACACAATAATCAGCAGCTGGGGACACCAAAGTTAGAGGATTTTTGTCTGATTGAATCCTGAGTTCCATTTCATAAAAACTATGTCATTAAAGGACGAGATGGGACTGAAAGGGTTAGACCTGTCTGTGTAAAGGAGTTCACTATTGCCCCAAAACCTTTTAATGGCACCATCACCGTGCCAACCGGGTTGACCCTCACATGTATAGCCAACTGTAGGCCTACTTTTAACGTGCTGTCATGTATGATGTCAAAAATTAATGGTTATATTTCAAATTATTGGTTAAATAAATGTATTTGGGGTGCGTGTCCCACTTCATGGACTAAATTCCAGAAAACCAGCCAAACATACTTGTAATTGATGGCATGGCTTTTCCCATCCCAATTTCAACACCCATCTTATGAGATGCATGAACAATTTAAAGTTCAATGCCATCATTACCCATGCCAAATTTTGAATTTTGATAGGGAACCATGTTATTGGCCCTTCAGACTGTATCATCTTCAGCATATCGATTATTAAAAGAAACCAGTGTTTTAGTGCTGCTGCAAAGAGCCTATAGATACAAGGTTCTAGATAAAGGGGTTCCAACCACTCAGCGTTCAGCATCAGCAGTAAATGAATCACCTGATCATCTGGAATCATCTGCACCTGTTTCTTCACTGCTTCATAAGTTAGACGCTTTGTTCTGCTTGAAGGTTCAGACGTAGATCACTATGTGGATTAACCAACAAACAACAATCAAACTGCTCTGATACAGAGACTGTCTTGAAAATGAGAGACAAAAACACTGTCCTTCAGGAAGATCTGGAGAACTGCTCCTCAAAAATCCTTTAAAATACAAGGAAGTTTGACCTTTGGGAGCAAAATGGGGAGTTTCTCAAGATTCGAGTGAGGACCTAGAGCAACAGCAGCTAATAATAACTGGTTGTTAGGTGCTGCATCACATTCATCACTTCATCCGTCACTTGACATTATACTCACGAAACACTCTCTGATCCTTAAGCCGTTATTGAAATGGAGACTTCTCTACAGTTTTAAACATCGAACATGACATCACATCACACTTCATTTCAAATCTGCTCGAAATAATTGCACCAACATTTTCCTTGGTTTGGAAAAAGCCCCCACACACACACACTTTTCTTTTCCCCACAACACTTTTTTCACACTTTCCCAGACTAGGCTAAGCGAATGGCCAGCTAAGCGCCTGCTCCATGTCAGCCTGAACGCGGCCTCCCCTCATTGGCAGCTCGCGCACTTTTCAAAACAACTCTGTAAACTATTTATGAAGTTAGTTGCCATGGTTCCCAGCTCCTCCATAACATACCCAGTGTTCTTACTCACTGGCTGACACTGACGCTGATGAGGTCTTACTTTTGGAGCTGGGAATGTTCTGTGTGTGTGTGTGTGCGCAAGGCAGTATGGATGCCTGCTGATATAATTTAGAATATTGCACACACGTTTATTAAGCTATCGAGATAAAACAGTGACTTTTTAAAGATCCGTATTCGTATCATGGACCGTAATATATCTTTCATTATTCACTGATGATGGAAATCACAGTAAACATTTTCGTAGTCACATAGGCTGAAGTTTTAAAGGGATGTGCATGAAAAGTACAAGACATCCAACAATAAGGACAGCATTAAGCTTTTTTTGAACAGTGATATAAAATGAAAATTCTACACAGTGTTCGTTTCACCATGAACAGGGGTTTCGCAAATAGTGATCTTTAGACTCCTTCCTCTTCTTTTGGCTGCTGCCATTAGGGTTCACCACAGCAGATCATCAGATTCCATTTCTTCTACTCTTCTGCATCTTCCTCTTTCACAACAACTGCATACATGTCCTCTCTCCTCCACAACTAAGGATCTTCAGTAATAAAAACATGTTCTATAGAAAGCTGAATGAGATCTGATGTTATTCTATTGCAGATCAGAGCCACGCCCAGTCAACACAGCCTCTCATTGGTAGACTGACTCATCCCAAGGCATTATTGGATTTCTAGTGGTAGTGCTACATTTGATCTACATTTTAATTTATTTCCATTTTCTTTAATACATCCTCCTCTTTGACCAAACAAGAATGATCCTTTTTCATAACATAATTTCTCCTTTCTTCTAGTGACTCATTATTTAACACTTTTTAGCTCATTCCAAACTGTATACGGCCAAAAAGAGTGCACAAAAAACCCAAATCTTGCCCATATTGAACGTTTAGTATCCGCTCTTTTCAAACAAGCTATGAAGAAAAGCATCAATTGAGTTGTCAGATCCACTGCATTTGGCCACCGTATCCAGTTCACTGTGTTTACTAGTACAAGTGGGACATGTTTCTAGACCTTTTGCGTGTCCTTGTCCGTCACTCGGTTTGCATCACTAGCGCATACACTGCCTGCAAACACGCACAACCACACACCAAGCGCATGTGCCGCCCACGCTGCAGGTCAGCAGAGATCACCGCCAGCATCCAGCACACTCATTAAGTGACATCACACGGCCGACACACAGGAAACTCAATGTATACACTCTTGCACACACTCCTGCTGGTTTCCAGGCTGCAGTAAATCTTGATAATAGTTAGCTCTGGTTGAAACAGCCGTTTGCCACTTTGTCTCCTATTTCTGGTCCCATGCCACATCCACCGTGTCATTTTGCAGCCCTGCCTCAGGTTCCTGCTCCTTCCAGACTATTGTTTGGATACAGTAGAAATCTCGTCTTCGTCTCGGGGATTTACAGCATGTTTTCACCCCGTGAGCTAAGTCTGGACAATCTGACATCATTTGCCACAAAGCATAAGTTTCAGACCAGCTCATGTGTTTTCCCTTGCTACTAATTCAAGCCCACACAAAAGGCTCTTGATTCACTCTTCATGGCCACAAGCAAAGGGTGTGAGTCACAACTGCTCTCGGTTGGCCACACTGTCAGCTGAGTGTGAATCCTTTCCCTTACATTCAATAGGTCTTTGGCTGCAGAATGTACGTGGTGGGGTTTCTCACAGCCTGCAGTAACATTGCTTTAGTTCAGTTCAATTCAGAAATCTATTTAAATTCAAAGCTATACAAGTAGGCCAGGATGGTGGCGCAGTGGGTAGTGCTGTCGCCTCACATCAAGAAGGTCCTGGGTTTGGTTCCCAGGCAGGAATCAGGTAGTCTGTGTGGGTTTCTTCCAGAAGCTCCAATTACCTGGACTGGAGATGCTAAACCGTGTGTCTGCCCAGCAATAGACTAGCGACCTGTCCATGGTGTTTCCCCACCTTTTGCCCTATGAGAGCTGGGATAGGCTCCAGCCTAATTAGGACAAGTGTCTCAGAAAATAAGTCAGGGAGAGCTTTTGCAAGTACAACTTGCAGAGAAATGTATCCCAGAAATGCGTTCGGAAAGGTGTGGATTAAAAAATCCATTTGTATATAATGTATATATGACAATAATAAATAAGATTAAAATAAACTAATTTATATATATATATATATACTGTCTCTTATACACATCTTAGGAAGACAAGCACTGACGACATGATCACCAAGGATCGCCATAGTCCATGCTA
>CM029371.1:14280926-14350926 GCA_017165825.1 Hepsetus odoe
CATACATATATATATATATATATATATATATATATATATATATATATATATATATATATATATATATATATATATATATATATACATACACATACACACACACACACACACACACACAGAAATATATTCCTTAGTCCCTCTTAAAATAATGAAGATAAAAATTTATTAGAAATACATATAATATGTTCTATATTATACAAATGCTGCTGCATAAATGATATGTAAGTTACTGGGCACACAAAAAATCATGTTATTTTGTGATCATCTTTTGTCTGCAAAATGCTACCTACCTAACAAAGAACCAATTCAAGGTCCATGCACAAAGTACCAGGCCATTATTTTCAGTGGTTTTTGTAAGTGCGACTGACAAGAAGACCATAACAACTTTAGCAGTCCTCTATTTGAAGTGTCCTAACATTTCACTATAAGGGCGCAATGCAAGCCTTGCTCTGCCTAAATAAGGGAATGTGATGAGCAAATGGCTCACAGGAAGGACGGTTTAAGTTGGTGTTGCAAAATTGCTTTCTGTTAGAAGTTCAGTCTGTCTCGTTTTTGATCTGAACAAATCCTGAGCCTGTTGTCCAGCAAAGTGACTCTAAAAAAGATAGGGACATTAAGCTCAAATAAGGTTACAAGTTTAAATGAAGTGTATTGAGGGACAGGCTCTATTATTAGCCTTCTGAAAGCAAACAGGAAAGTGAAAGTATGAGTTCATGATCCTTTGGCTGGAAGAAAAGCTCTATAATTATTCAGAAACCAATGGCGATATTATGGTTCTCCAAACATGAACAGTTTTTTTTCTTCTAATTCTGGTTCTAGTTTGATTTTGGCTTGTATGAGATAAACGTTCACAAACAGGACTGTGAAAATGATATCACACCCTGATGAAGTCGGAGGTCTGCACCGTTGATGTGCCATGTTGTGAGGGTCCCGTTGCCTAAGATTTGTGAATTAGAGGATATTACTTGATTCTGAAAATAATTAGTGGATCAAGAACTCCCACTTGAGGGAGTAGAAAACTGGACAAAACACATTGTCCTACATGAAAAATTATGTGAAGAATGTTGAGGAGTTGAGAACACCCTGGAAAGTATGAGTGTCTGCAGTTAGAAGTTACATCATTCATGATCAATACGATCATACTTTACTAGGTCATCAGAGTTTAGATAGTATCTGAGTATTTGGGTATCTGTATTTTAATTTTTCTAATCACTTTTCATTTTATTTCCCACATTTTAACCCAAATATCTGCTCTATCATGCTCTAAGAACAGGCACCTTACTTTTGAATGTATTTAAGGAGAATTCTCTTTATTCTCCATCACTTTCCCAACATTGTTTCTGCCTAAATGGACAAAAACGCACAGAGAAGACGTCCCTGTGTGTCCATCAGTGCAGAAGAGATGGAAGGAGACATAAGAGAGAAGACAGGGAGAGTGGACGGTGGGGAAAAGGTGTGTATTGAGTGTGATGTCTGTGATGGGAGAACTAGTAGAGACATGGATGAAAGTGAAGCAGTGAATTTCATGTTCATTATTTTCAATAGATTGTTTTTATTAGAGCTGAAGTTCGAGGCTTTAATAGTCTTTGAATTCTGTTAACGTGGAGTGAGATTCAGTTCACTTTCAGCACAAACAGACGCTACAAACGTCCTTCAGAGGAGACTCACTTTCCACTCTCAGTACATTCCTGTATATTTTTCTTTTCTAGTGAGCACATTGCTGTATTTTTTTAAATCAGTAAAGTAGTTAAATCTGTCCTTCTATTTTCCCCAAAGTATTTTTATACAAATACCTGCACTTAAGAATGTGATTATTCTAAACCAAAAAAATGAAACCTGAACTTACTTTCTTTTTAAAAAACATGTCATGATTTATTGCCCCCAAACTGGAAGCATCCCTGGTTTCCATTTCAGAAACGCTCTAGTAAGGTGCACTATTATTAGATTTCTAAAATTAACAGCCTGGTGAGAAGACGACATTGTGTGTATTTTGCTTTCTGATTACAAAACTGAAGAATATTAATCACCTGTGCGCTCTACTGTTGATACAAAACCCATCCCTGCTGTTGCCATTGCCAGGTGAAAATCTGTCTCTTGTTTTATGGCTTATGTCAAAGTCACCTCTCCAATTTGTCCAAGGAGACTAAAAAGGCACGTCCTGCAATCATGGGCTACCAGCATATACACAACCCTTCACTCCCTGTTGTTACTGCACTGCACACGTGCACTTAGCCACCCAAAATAGCACCTTGGCCATGTCAACCTGCGACACACATCCAAACACTCATCACAACATGAGAACGACCTTCCAGCTGTTGACTTAAAGCTCCACTTTGACAAATTAACCTTTGCAAAGCCTGGAAACAGCCAGCCCCTGGAGAAAGCTTCAGGAAAGGCCTCTGATACACACAGGGTGAGACTGGCAGACGCATTTTGTGATGTGGCTTTGAGATGAACCATAAGATGCTCGTATGAAAGAGGGATGAATCATTTCCTGTCTGATGACAGAATCTACTATTGCGTATATGGGGTTTATGGCAAAACTTTGCACTGTAAACCACAATCGACGCAGGCGCCCACTTTCAATAGTGTAAACAGAAAGCGGCTGAGCCATGGGGGTTGAGGCTGCAATTTACATA
Source organism: Hepsetus odoe (assembly GCA_017165825.1). NCBI lineage: Eukaryota > Metazoa > Chordata > Actinopteri > Characiformes > Hepsetidae > Hepsetus > Hepsetus odoe. The sequence continues at coordinate 14,283,566 of CM029371.1, forward strand.
TGCATGACTTCCTTCCTTTTCTTGAACAAAAATGGCCCATTTACGGTCCTGGCGTATTTTAGAAGAGAGAGTATTGATTGCAATTATTTGATTTAATTTACATTCAATTAAGAAAACCCTCTTTATGGGCCTATATAAATTTCTGCAGACTTTATTTATTGCAAAGAGTCATGTAAATAGTGCCACCTGCAATTTAAAAAGCTAATTTTAAGCTGAAATGCATCAAAATTAACATTGTATTTCTTTTCATGTTTTTCATTAACACATTTTTACGTCAGAATGAAACCAAAGCTCCACACAAACATGAGGAAGATGTGTCCACCCCATACAGAAAGCACCTAGACCGTCCCAATTGGAAATCAAAACCAGGACCTTCTCGCATTGATGCGACAGTGCTGTTCACTCTTCAGCAGGGTCATATTAGCCATTCATGTGCGCTACTGCTGCTGAAGAGTTACAGGAAATTACTTCACTTCACAGAACAACTTCACTGCACATTGATTTTATCTCTCTCTTTCTTTCTTTCGTCACTCCAACATTATGAAGCCATCAAGTTGACACACATTGAGGTAACAGAAAGGAAGCATAACTGAAAACTAACACTCTTGAACACACAATGAGTCATTCCAAAAAAAAAAAAAAAAAAAAAAAAAAAAGGTCTGGTGCCAACATTCGCCATTTTATCAGAAACACACACTTTGTCAGTCTACAGTTACAAACCATAGTCCATCTGTTATTGCACTTTTTTCACACCATTAGTCAATGGAAATGGGCCACGGTTGGATCACTGAAACCATATTTAAGTGGTGAGCCATTCCTGTCTCATGAATTCAGCAGAAGTGGGCTGGTTTTGATTAATGCAGTAGGATTCTAGAAAATTCTTAACAAATTCACACAATCTTGTTTTTCATGACTAACATATCAATGGAAATAGTCCAGGATCAAGTTGTAAATGTTTCACTTGTATTGAAAGTTTTGAGTCTGAATCCACCCCTCATTTCTATATATTTTAATAAGGATTTGGTGCAAAAATACTATTTAATGTCTGTAAAACTTATCTTTGGCACACTGAGTAAATAAAAGAAACAGGGCAAATGCTTGAGTGCTCCAGGCTGCAAAGTAGGCTGCAAAGTCTAAAGATACAAAGTTCTAGATAAAGAAATACTCAGCGTTTAGCAGTAAACTAATCACCTGATCATCTGGAATCATCTGCATATGTTTCTTCACTGCTTCATGTCTTCAGTTAGATGCTTTGTTCTGCTTGAAGGTTCAGATGTAGATCACTGTGTGGATTAACCAACAAACAACAATCAAACTGCTCAGATACAGAGACTGTACTGAAAATGAGAGACAAAAACACTGTCCTTCAGGAGGATCTGGAGAACTGTTCCTCAAAAAGATAAAAATAGAAGAAAATCTGACTTTTTGGAAGCAAAATGTGAAGAAGGTCATTCCTGGGTCCTGAATAAACATTCCTGATATTCATTTTCTATAACATGAGCTGCATATCTTAACTGGTTTCCGCTGGAGCTTATCTCAGCACTTTTAGGTGGACAAACACCCTGGACAGGTCACTTGCCCATGCCAGAGGAAAACGGTCATCTCTAAATCACATGACATGTATGTTGTGGACCTGAGCTCCTGGCAGACATGGGTAGAATGTGGAAACTCACTGATGCATGATAAGCACAGCCTCCTGATGATACGTCCAAACAGATTTTTTGCCCTGATTGCACCAAATCATAGCAAAAGTGAATATTTGTCCTTGTGAATCACAGTGATCCATGACGGAATGCAACAGTGATGGGGACGGTACCTTGCCTCAAAGGTACGTCAGGGCAACCCACTGACCTGGGATTCAAACCTGTGACCTTCGGACCCTGGGGCCTAGTCCTTAACCACAGAAAGACCTGAAGATCCCTCACCCAGCTCCATGGAGTGCTTTATAATCGAGGTGCATGAACAGTTTGGTGTAATGCGGTTCATTTGGTTAAAAGGCCACTAATAGCTTCATCCTCTTACATTCAAAATCACAACCCACGGGCGTTCTGTAGGTCAATGAATTTTCTAATCAAACACATAGCTGCCAGTTACTGTGATCTCCTCCCAGGACCACTTTTCTTCAGCTTTAACTGATGTAAGCATCAGACTCACAGAGGAGCTTCAGATCTGTAGAATTCCTGTCTCTTTAGCCTTGTATAGTCAGCTGTTCTGAACTGATGACACAGTCCAGATGCTGTTACAACATCAATAGCTGAGTAATCAAGCAAAGTGAGAAATATATAGCTTCATAGTACAGCCTGAAGGAGGATCAGTAGAGTCAACAGAGCTTGGGAAATGATGGGATGGCGTCATCTTTGGATATTTGATTAAAAAGGTTGCATAAGGCCTTGATACGGTACATAGTTTCGATGCTGGCGGAAACTTATAATCATACTCTATTACCTTAATGACCTCACCTGCTTCTCCTGACCCATTTATTTTACAAAGCAGTACTGGTGGTGGGAGCTTTTAAGAATGGACGTTTCTTTAAATATATTTTTATATTTTTATATAAATATATTTATATCACAAAGAAAGCCCAGCAGCGCCTCTACTTCCTGCGCAGACTGAGGAAGGCCCCTCTCCCACCTTCCATCCTCACCATCTTTTACAGAGGAACCATTGAGAGCATCCTGAGCGGCTGCTTTACTGCCTGGTACGGGAACTGCAAGGTCTTAGACCGCAAGTCCCTACAACGGGTAGTGAGAACAGCTGAGAAGATCATCGGGATCTCTCTGCCCTCTGTACAGGACATTTTCACCACTCGCTGCATCCGCAAAGCAACCAGCATTGTGGATGATCCCTCCCACACATCCCACACTCTCTTCTCCCTCCTGCCATTCGGGAAAAGGTTCCGCAGCATACGGGCCTCCACTTCCCGGATGGGAAATAGTTTCTTCCCCCTGGCCATCAGACTCTTGAACTCTGAAACCACCAATATCTTGAACTCTTAAACCCAGTCCACTTTTCATCCTGTATTTATTTATTTATTTATCTCGTGTTGCACTCTGCACTTTATCAGTAACACTGCTCCACCACACTGCTACACCATAATCTACCTGGGCTGCTTTGTTCCACAACACTGCGGCCCTCTACGGATGAATGTACTGTCTTTCGTGCCGTCTACTGTTGTCTGTCTTGTCTGCACTTGTTGCCCCGTGTTGTGTCTTATGTTGTCTTGTGTCTTGTCTTGTGTGTAGCACCAGGATCTTGGCGGAACGTTATTTCATTTCACTGTGTACTGTGTATATGGCTGAAATGACAATAAAATCCAACTTGACTTGACTTGATTTTGGGTTAAATATATTTAGCGGTTTGCCATGAGGTTCCCTAGAGCTTGAACAAGATATCGTCCCTATCAATGCTCCTAGGGTGTTGGATATGGCTGCCCACTGCTGGACAATGCTTATGGATGGCAGTTTGACTCATAAATTTAGTCACTTTCACTTCACTTTCATATACATTTATATGTGTGTGTATTTTCTTGAATGAAAATTTTGAAAAAGCAATGTATCATATATATCAAAACACAAAAACAAACACACAGTCATACAAACCAATATTCTGAGCCTATAAAATATTGAAAACCAGTCAGATTTACATTTGTTTCAAGAGTTTCTAATATTTTGCAATAGATTTTTTTTTTTTTTTAAGCATTGTTTTATTTTTTTTTAATTCAAGGATTCAATGTGGTTGACTTTTATGGTGCTGTGTAGAGGGAATGGCTAAGGATGGTTTCTGAAAGTGACTGTCAACCCCAGTAACCTCAGAATAAATAAATGTGTAGGAATTTTGTTAATGATTCAATAAAATGTCCAGTTTTTAGGCTGTATGGACTGATGATCGGGTCCTGTTACACAATCACTTTCCCTCCATAAATAGCCTCCCAGAATGTTTGTGTTTACTAGTGGTTCCCGTTTGAACTGAAGCAGGCCGACAGCCAGCAGACGTCTGAACAAGCATCGTCTGAAGACTACCAGTCCATGGGGAAAAGTCCCAAAATCCAGAGCGTCTGTGAGGACACGACCTCCCCATGGAGGAGTCTGTTTCCTGCTCTCCTCTTTACAAGGATGACTGAGACTTCCTCCTTGTTAAACTTCTTACTCTTCAGACACCAGATCCAACAGCTAGATGTTTCTCAGCAAGAGCCAATTCCTCTGTTTTTAAAGACTTATTCTGAACTCTCCGGCTGGACAATCCTGGTTTTAGCGATGCTTTGTGCCGGTCATGGTCACCTGATTAAATATTCAGTCAAACTGACCTCACCTGTTAAGTGAAAATGCAATTTGCCCGAGCCTCCTACATTCCCGAGGACTCTAATGTACCTGTGTCTTGAGTCACTGGCCAGAAATCCTGCATTTAATCAACTTCATATAACAGTTCCAACCTCACAATCTGATTGGTCAAAAGGTGTTTACCTGTCTCTTGTTCACATTTGCCATGTCCTTTTAGTGCCCATTTAGAAGGGATAGGCAGGTGTCCAAAAACTTTTGTCATTTAGTGTGTATGAATTTGCACAATTTTGTCTCAGTTTGCTTTGTTTTTGGTGAAAATTGTGTCGATGTTGTGCATTTTATTCATGGTAAATCCAGTGTGTATCAAAGGTTCACCTTTATATTTAGCTTCTGAACTTTTTTCTAATTGGTTGCATCAGGCAAGCATCTGGCTCTGATCTTCTAAACTCTTGATCTTCTAAACTCAGAATAACCGAAACCTCTGAACTAGTCCACGGAGAACCTCAAGGCGAGACTGGACCCACAGCTGGTGGACAGCCGCTCAAGTGTTTATGGTTTGAGTCACAGGAAATTGTCCTGTCCAGCTGCAGCGAAAAAGATTCTCATGTGTTAATCATTTCCGCATGAATATATAAACACATGCTGTTATGAAGGGGGAAAAAAAAATGTCAAATGTAAAATAAGCTGGCAAAATTTTTTTTAAGTTAATCTAAATCTATTATTTTAAGTGAATCAGAAAACCTTTGCATACAATTTTCAGAGCAATAAAAATCCTGAAAATGTTTTTTTTTTAATATGGTTTCGTTTTGACAGAAATGCTCATATGTTCGTCATCTCTTTTACCTTTGGGCCTCATTTTTTTTTGAATGGCTATATTTTATTGGGATAAGAAGGATGATCCCATTTGAGCCCTGTAAATACACTGTCATTTTTAGGTCACGTTAAATAATGAAATCTTTTGTTTTTCTTTTTCACTCCAAAATTGGATTTAAAGTATTTTTTACTTTCCTTTAAAGCTGCAAACTCACCAAGCACCTCTGAACATCAAACCCTGTCTGAACTTGTTCCAAACCCCTGTTAGGGAGCGTCTAGAGAAAAAGTTGGTTTTTTGTTTTTGAGTCTTAGTTATGAAGTTCCCACTTTCCTTCAGGCAAACCATATAAACAGTATAGGTTAAAAAGGCTTTCCTGACTTTCCAAAATTCTTTGCCTCATCAAAAACTGCTCTGTTTATTAGTCACATGTACATCATTGTGCAAAAGTCTTGACCCACCATTATTTCTATATAGTTTTGCACCTAAAGACCATAATTTTATATTTTTTAATGCACTGATACTATAAGTATGGAGCTACTTCCCATTTTCAGAAATCTAAAAAATAAAATTAGTCCCACATGCAAAGATTCGACACACATGACATTTCATATGCAGCCCCATACACAGGTGATTAAAGGTGCTCCCTCAGTTTCAGGCCATAGAAAGTAGATACAATGAAACGTGCTTGTGATCTAAGCTCAAAGCCATTAACACAACCTACTGGGAACATCTAGCGCAGGGATTACTGCCTGTTATCCAGCTTAATACTACAATCAGAAGCAGCAAAGTGGCAGGTGCTGTTTATTTTTTATTTTTTTAGAAAAACGTGGCAGATCGGGAGGTTACTCAAATTAACTCAAGAAGCTCTGAAGTTGACTGTAAACCACACCGTAAAGCACTGACCGGTCACCCTTCATTTTTTTATACCATGTAGGAAAATTAGACAAACCATGCAGTGCATTCTCTCGTCTTCAGGACTAGTTCTCCTGGCTTCTTGAAGGACATTCCAAAGGTCTTCATTTTTAGCGCTCTCTTTGGCCATGACCCCACACTGCTTCTGCCTCTGCCTCTGAAACTGATCACTGGAAGTGAGAGCCATAAACTTTGCCCTTCAGTAAGTCTGGAGAAGTGTTCCTCAACAGGATGTTAAACACACAAGAAAGTCTGGATTTTTGGAAGCACAATATGAAGAAACGATCATCAAGACGTTTGAACAGTCTGATACATTTTGTGACACCAACAAAGGTTTTTTTTTTCCCCAGTGACAAAGGTGAACACTGACATTTACAAATGCATCAGTCTCTGACAGGAATCAGTAACCATAACAATGGCTTTTGTTCATTACAGTGATTACACTTGTTGAAAATAGTAAATGTTAGTGCAGGTTTATAACAGTTGCCATGTAGGTTTTATGAAAGTTGCCCTTAAATTGAATGTTACTCACTTTGGTAGAGTTTGGAAATACTCTAGTACATTACATTTATGGCATTTAGCAGATGCTCTTATCCGGAGTGACTTCCATTTCCTAATTACAGGTGCAGTCCCTCTGGAGCAACTTTGGGTAAAGGGTTTTGCTCAGGAACCCAATGGTGGTGATTCAAACCGGCAATCTCTTGGTCCATAGTTGTATATTCTACCACTAGACCACCAACACCACAATACCCTATGTATAATTTAAATGCATTAAAACAGATCAAAACACTAATTATTTCATAATAGCTTTAATCCATGATGGATTGGCTATTTCATGATAAATAATATAATGTTACTCTTTGTTTCTTTTCCTTGTTGAATCATATTTAAAAATGTTTCCTATACAAACCCTCCATCCATAAAGCACTGACTAGGAGTGCAGGGGTAACTGGGGCTCATAGGGGGAAAAGCAGAAAAACAACAAAAGGACAGTCCATCACAGCCAATGCAAAACACTAATGCTTATATTAACATCCATTTACATTCCATTCCCTGAGATGCTTCTCCTAAAGAGGGCTCCAGTGAAGGTATTATAATTATGTATATTTGCATACACGCATATATTTGCATGTTTTATGATGATTCAAACTAATGTTGTGAAACCTGACACTATATAATAATCTTACATATTCCATTAAAATAGGATTATATCAAGAAAAGCAAAAAACTGTTTACAGTTTAGAAACTTTCAAATTCTTCCAAATAGCTTTTCCAATCAACAACATTGAAACATCCTTTAATTCAGCTGCAAATGAGCCACTTTGGCCATAATCCTCTAGAATCTGAGCTTAAGCTGCACATGTTTGATGTGTGGCACTGTTTGTGGCTTTACCTTTCAAAAGCAAACACTTCCAGTCGCTGTAGCACCCAGCCAAACCAGAATGTCTGAGCAAGAAACTGTAATCCAATCTGCTGGCCAATCTCTCTGTCTTTTAGCCTCGCTGGATCCTGCCAATCCTCAGAGGAGTAATAATGAGCTTAGCCAACTACAAACACAGCCGCCTTCAGCTCACTGTCGCCTCTCTAACCTCTATAGCTTCAACTCCAGCAGGCTGGACAAGGCCACTTGCTGCTTCGGGCTTCCTGTATGTTTGTATGAGTGCAAGTAAGTGTAAGCGTAAGTGTGTGTGTGTGTCCTTGTGATTGGATGTTCTCCAAATGAAGGAAGGTACAGCTGCTTCTGATCAAGTCCAACTGCCTACTTATCATGTAGATTGAAGTTACTTGTTCAGTAAGTGGGTCTACCTGTGGGCCTCCTACTGACTCAGTACACACAGTGGACAATCGGCAGTGGTTCCTAAGCAACCCACTGAGAAGCTTTTGATACCACTGCCGTTTACAAAAGAAATAGTTCATTTATGCAGGTTCCATGAGTCACTCCCAACGGTTCTCTTGAAGTGAAGTGAAAGTGACTATTTCTCATTGTGAAGACACCGCAGCACACCACGAACCGCAACAAAGCTTTCTCTGCATTGAACCAATCACAAGTGGGTAGCCATATCTGGTGTCCAGGAAGCAGTGGTGGAAGGGTGCCTCAAGGTGACCTCTAGGTCCGGTACCTGAGACTAGCCTTTAACCCCTAGGCTACAGTTAAGCAATTGATGCAATTTACCAAACTAAATGTGTTCTCGCTAATCGGATTGACTAAAATCAATTGAACAACATTTAAGGATGCAGCTAACTAGGTCTGTTTCTAGGCATTGGCAGCAAAGGCTGTTGTGTCGAGCAGCACTGGGCTGGTGTGCTGATTGGGCTCTGATCTGGTTGTTAAGTGAGCAAGGTATTGTTGAATACTAACACTTCTTCAGATCCCAAAACAGCCTCAGCCATTTAGCATCATATGCTTTTTCTTTCACATGGATCACTTATACAAAGTAAGCCCTGGTTCTTACTCACTTTATGCTAAAATATTTCAGTTCTAACTTAAATTGTATTAAAAGCTTGACATTCTGGTGCCCCAGCAACAGCGATCAAGTTGGAGGTCAGTTTTGGGTCATTTCCTTCCAACAGAAACACACACCAGGAATTCCTAAACACCATTTTAGCTCAAGACCAACAGTCCTTTGCGAAAGTCTTGACCTCATTCCTTCATATTTTGCTTCCAAAGATCCAGACCTTCTTGTATTTTAATGTGTTGTTGAGGAACAGTTCTCCAGATCTTCCTGAAGGACAGTGTTTTTTTCTCTCATTTTCAGTACAGTCTCTGCACCTGAGCAGTTTGATTGTTTTTTGTTGGTTAATCCACACAGTGATCTACATCTGAACCTTCAAAGCTGAACAAAGTCTAACTTCAAACATGAAGCAGTGAAGAAACAGGTGCAGATGATCAGGTGATGAATTTCTTGCTGATGCTGAACGCTGATTGCATGGAAATGCTTTATCTGGAACCTTGTATCTTTAGACACTTTGCAGCAGCACTAAAACATTTACACTTAGGTCCCACTAAGTGAAAAATCAGTGGATTAATGGCAGCTCTGACCATTGTGTCAGCTGTTCTCAAACCACCACAGAAAATAATGAAAGACTGAAATGATTATAAAAAGTGACAGATCAAATAAAAACATCATTATCAGTTGCAATGTGATTCAACCAGATCGGTTCTACATTGAACCACAAATTAGTTGCCATCTGGTCCATGCATCCCATCAGAGATGAATTCTATTGGCTAGAAATAAGATCTTCATTGTTACTGATTTCACACCAGAAGGGAAAATGTTCGCAGATCTTTTTGCCAAAAAAGAAATAATGAGTGGACAGTAGGCAAGTGGCAGAGAGAGAGAGCCAAGAGCATCCCTAATGCTTCCATTTTTTTCTCACACACACACACACAAATCATTCCATTTTAATAAGGAGAAATGAACTGATGAGAACAAAAACGGTGCAGAAAGGAAGGCAAACTTTGAGAAGATTTTTGGAACGCAAACAGAAGTGAGAGGAGAAAAAGTGAAAGAGGAAAAGAACAGAGAGACAGAGAGGGATGGAAAGATAAAGAGAGCAACAGAAATCTAGACAGAAAGAGCTCTGTGGAGAAATAGAGAGCACGGAAGAGAGATACCGAGCCAGAGAGTGAGATATAGAGATGAATGAGGAGTAGAGAAGGAGTGAGCAAGAGTGAGAAAGGAAGTCAGAATAGTTAATAGAGAAACTGAGACAGAGAGAGCTACAGAAGTAAAGAGAGAAAGAGAGGGCAGAAAAGGTCAAGGATAAATGGAGAGAGGACAGAACTAGCAGCAGTCATAAAAGGGTGAACGAGTGTTTGGTGAGTTTGTGCCTCGAAAAGGAAAAAACAACGACGAAATGGATGGCTGTGCGCCAAAAAAGGAAGATTACTCTTTCAGTCAAGGCACTTTTTCAGTATGTCAACTTCCACACATCACCACAGCAGACGACTTCATCACTCGTTCCTGTTTTCTGCTTTTTTTTGCCCTCCTGACCTGGATCGTTCATCACGTTCACAGGCAGGGCAGATCTGGGAGCTCTTCAGGACGCCCTTGACTGTTTGAGGCCAATTATTTAGAACAGAAGCCCGGTGAGAGAGGAAGGTTTGGCCAAACACTAACACACACACAGTCTAGTTATTCAAAGTAAAAGTGGACAAATAAAGACCAAGACGAAATGCTGCATCATTTTTTCCAGTTGGATGTTTTATTTATTTTGTTATTTTTTTGTTGTTGTTTTTTTTGCAATGACACCAAATGTAGGCTTCTATTTTCTTCGCTTGCTATCTTAGGAGATGCGTTGAATTGTAAACAGTGAAAATGATAAAATACATTTCATAAAACTCCTTACAAGCAGTGTATGACAAAGGAGGAGGTGGACCGTACCCACTCCGTCCCCATAAGATAACAATACATGTCATTTTTATAGCTTCTGATGCTCTCGGTATTTACATAGATACAGCTCAGCTCCGTGGTGAGGTCACGGCAGCGTGTGTTTTTGTCTTTTTTCGTTGTTTTACCTTTTTCTTAAGAATTATATTTACATCCATAAACCCTCCCCGGCTGCCTGCTGCCGAGGGCAGGTGATACACAGTTAGAATAACTTGCTTACGTCAATAATTAACTCTCATAAACCTCCGTCTTCAAGCAGGTTGCTTTTGCAAATAAAAATTCTTACAGAGCTCCATCCATTGTCTTTCATATAAAGTGAAACTTATCCAAAAGATAAAAATAATGAAACATATTGCACTTGGATCATAGGTAAGAGGGGCAAAGGGGGGTTGGGGAGGGTCAGCTGAGTGCAATTTGACCAACATATCCAGCAAGGATCTAAATAAATACGCAAACCTCTGTACAGGTAAAGCATTGTCTTTCTTATTAACAAAGACAAAAAAGGCCTTAATTGGCCTCTTTCCTCTTCTATCTATGGAGTGCATACTAAAACAACTGACAATGTGTAAAAAAAAAAAAAAGAAAAAAAGGAGTAAAAGTGAAACAGAAAGGTGTAACGAGCCTGAAAGCTTCATTAGTCGAGTGCCATACAGTCCTGAGAATTCTCTCGTTGGGTCCCCACTTGGAGTTATGATGAAATGCTTGTTGGCGAAGCAGGAACGCAGCTCGCTTTTGAACGTGCAGTCTTTGCATGGACAGTTTTCAAGGGAGTCCTCCTGTTGTCTTTTGATTTGGTCTGTTCCATTATTGTGGTCCAGGGTTTTCTTTTCTTTTTTTTTTTTGTCTCAAATTGGCTTTGGGGCAGAAATAAGGGCAGGGACAAGGTGGCTGTGCTTAAGTTCGGAAGTGCATGACTACAGCGAAAGATGGGGTTAAAAAAAAAAGCTGCACGTTTTCAATAAGCGAGACTCAATGAATAGCTCTGAAATGTCCAGGAAAGTTGTAAAAAAAAAAAAAAAAGGCGGGTAGGGTCGTACCAATGGCACCAAAGGAGAAGGAGGGGGAAAAAATGGGCAGACGAGAAGCGACAAAACAGTACCTGACTGTCTTTGTGTCGAAGCAAGAAAAAAAAACCCTCCTTTCTCCCGTACGTTTAGGGAAGGATATAAATAAAAGCAGGTGAGCAAATGAAATAAAAAACGGCAAACAAAAACACATGGACAGCACCCCCCATGGGGACACCCCACTTGACCGGCTTAACCAGCCCCTGGGTTGGGCTGTGCCGTCTGTCTTTCTTTCGCTTCTCTCTCTCTTTCTCTTGGATCTCTCCATCCTGCACCCTGTGAACATCGTCTTTACCCGCCTCAGTCTGTCTTGCCTCGGCTCATCGTAGGACAGGATGGCGAATGAGAACGAAACTCTAAGTGAACGAAACCTCCGGCGATGCTAAGTTTCTATAGTGTCTCTCTCTCTGGTGACTCCCCTTTACGACGTAGACGCTGTCGACGTGGTGCTCGCTTTCTTTTGGTTGACCAAGTCCATGTAGAGTTCGGAGCGAAGGAATCGAGGGTATGAGTCCTTCTCCATCAGCCCGTATATCCTCCGCTGGGCCAGGTCGAAGCAGGAGCGCGTGATGTTCTGCAAGTTCTCCTTGGTGTGTTCTCTGGTGTACGAGTCCAAGTTCACCTGGAGGGCAAAAAGAAAAGAGCAAAGGAAGCTTTAGTCCACCAGTTAGACTGAGTTGTACCAATGCAGGGATTTTCGGCTAAGCTTAAGCTAGACAGTTATCACCATGAGGGCCTGAACGTGGCTCTCCATGACTACACTGACTGGTCTTCTAGTAGTATTAGGCCATTTTAAGGTCAATTACTTCATAATAAAATGCATAATTCACTTATTTTGCAAAGTGACCTTGTTCCTAGAAAAAGTCTGACCCATTAAGAGGCTTTTTAAGAGTCGTTCAAGGGCTTTTAGAAAGTTTTGAGAGAGCTCCAGATGGAAACCACCTGCCACTGGTTTTCTTTTGGGTTTCTACAAATGGCCCCGAGCTCAAATGTGAAAACATGCAGTAAAGCATTTGGCCTGCCTTAGTAACAGCCAACACATGAGCTCATCTGGCAGGTAAGACCTTGCGTCCTTTCTGGGCCTCATGCTTGTGGAAACAATAGAAAAGCGCTGGTCGGTTGTCTCTGTGCCTTTTTCTAGGGAAGCATCAAGTGCCCTGCAGCTAATTTTTTATAGCAACTCAGCCAAAACAAAGGATGTTTTAACTGGATGCATTTAGCCATATGTCATGGTGCTCCTCAAAACACAATGAATCCCTTGTGATGTCTGTTTAACTCGGGTGCCTTTCTGAGAAAGCTATTTACATTTTTCAGTTATGGAGCTCTTCTCACCTCTTTGCAGGACTGAATGGCGATGTACTCGGCGAAGATTTTCTTGGCTTTTGACGCCATCTTGGACTGCGACTTAATCTTCTTGTAATCCTCACATGCCAACCAGAATTCCAGATTCTCCTCGCTGAACTCAGTGCGCAGGAAAGCTCTGAATGCTGCCAGGCCATCTGATGGAGAGAAAGAGGGAGGGGTAGAGAAAGAAGTGTTATTAGATGGGGTGAACAGAAAGAACCATGGCAACGGCAGCCTCCACTGAAGCCGATTGATTGAGTCACATGTGCCATAGTCATTCAACACTGACCAGCTACCTTATTCCACTTCCCCACTCTTCTGCCATCCTTTTTTACAAGGAATTTGACCGATTCAATTATGAGCCTTACTGCATTTCCCGTCCCCTTTGTGTAAGGAATGAGCCAAACAATCGCCCCACTAATGGCTAAATGACACTCTAATGATTTTCGGAAACCGGAGCTGACATGCTTCGGCCTCGTTTAGCCTTTCAAGTGGTGGCATTATCCCTGTTTTTGGAATGTGCTCACTGTAAGGAAGAGAAGAATAGAAGGAAGCGAGCCACTCCTCTGTCCCCCAGCACCTTTCCGCTCCCATGAGGTGCAGATAACCAGGCAGGAAATGGCCAAACTTTTGTGCTATGAGGGACTCTGAGGTGAAGATAGAGACTAGGAATAACATCCAGTATTCCCTACACATGGCACTGATGGTCAACATTATGAAGCGTAGAAGCAGATGCTTGCAGGGGATGCTAATCTCTCCATGAAGCCATTAATCAGGAATGCATTCAACAGATTTTTCATTTTTTCTCTCTCAGTCCTGGCACATACAGAGCACCCCTGGCCATTGACAGCATGCGCAATCCACAGCAATGTGACCACATTTCTCACATCAGGAATACCGCACAACACGTTCATTTACAACATTGGCAGCAATCCTGCCTTTGCACTGCATATGCGTAATAACGGGTGGTAGTTTCCTGTTGATTTTACCCGTTTTAATTAACTAAAGCATCATTGTATAAAGTTCATTTCATTACGCTGACTATTTTGGTTCAATCAGTTGCAGAACTTGTTAAAAAGGCATTTTTTCAATGCAATAATATAGAAAGGAAAAACACTCTATGGGCATCTATGCAGATGTGTGCATGGATATGAAATTTAAGTTGGTTTTTTAATGCAAAACAACTAACAAACAGCTCCACTTACATTTGTGGACGAGCAGCTTGTCCAGAGATTCCCCCCACTTGAGCGCCTCCTCCGGAGTGGGCCTGCAGATGAAAGCAGAACGGTTCTTGAGCAAGCCCATTTCTGTAAGGTTTCTCATTGTGTGACCCATCCGAAGCCCCTGTGCTTCTCTCTGCTCGGCTGACTGTGTGTGTGTATGAGTACGAGTGTGTCAGTAAGCCCTTTGGCAACTGCAGTGCCCCTGGCAGTCTGAGTGTGGCTGAGCGTCTGTCTAAGTATGTGAGTCTCTCTGAACGTCCCCACTGGAGAGTCTCTTTTATGCTATCTGAAGAGAAGGAGGGAGGGGGCAGGATCGTGCCCTACCAATAGGATTTTTCAGTGTCTCCACCCCTTCGTCCCTCCTCCAAAAGCTCCCTTTGACTGCACCGTTTAACAACCCAACAGCATCTGCTGCCTTATTGACTTTAACAGCAGTCAGTCTTACTGCCGAATAAGGTGCATTGTATTCTGCGTTTACGGTCAATTAGCCATTACGAAAGAAAAAAATGACATTCATGCAGATGTTCACCCAGCTGTAAATGCCTGCGACACATTTAATTGCAACTGCTTGGAACATTTATTAGCATTTTCTCCATGCACATCTGGCAACAGATGCATATGTGGCAACTTCTGTATGCAGTCCTTCTGGCTTTTGGGTCAATCACAGTACATTTGGATATTGATTTATTTGAAATGAAGGCTACAATCATTCATGAAATGAAAATCAAAACTGTCCCCCATTCCGTCTGCCTCTTTAGTGCTGGAGATTCATCTGTTTATCTGAACCAGGATGGTGGAGGGTGATGGAGCCTATCCTAGCACTTGTAGAGTGAGAAGGTGGAGAAACACCCCTTGGACAGGTTGATAACAGGGCACTCATACATTTGCACCCAGGGGGGAATGTCCACCTGATGTGCATGTCTTTGGTATGAGGTAGGAAATTGTAGCAGCTGGAGGAAACCCCACAAAGGCAAGGGGAACAAAGACCTCGACCAAGTTGCCCTGGCTGGGAATTGAACCCAGAACCTTCTTGCTAAGTGGCACTACTGTGCCCCCTAGTGGTAATTACGTTTATTATTATTTGGAGGCTGACTGTGGAAATTAAGTACATTTCTCCAAAGAGTGTCTGCTTACTTAAGCCATTTTTGTGCCTAACAATTTCACAAATTTCATGAATAAATTAAAGTATAAAATATCCCATAATGCCCTGTACATGGCACATTTGCTTTATGTTGAATTCAGCAAAAAGACACTGAAGTCTCAGTAGAGGACGTGCACTTATCTACTCAAATCAACTCTTCAAGAACAGAAGAACATTTAATCAGGCACAGATGAGAAACCTCTAGATAAGACTTTCCTTTTTTCTAGAAGCTCCAGTAAAATCAGAGATTCTTCATCTATGTGACGAGCAATAACATGTAAAGTGTCCCTTGAATGCAGTGGACGGAATATTAGAATTTTTTTAGAATCCAATGTGATGCAAGTGATCATGCATGTTGCTATTTACAGTGAGAGGATGTGACAAAAAAAAATAGGGCAGAGTGCAAATGGAGTAAATACAACTTTCAGAGCAAGTTCAGCTCATGGAAAAATACACACGTCCCATGTGATCACACTACAGTACTGTTCCATTGAGTTTTCCATCACTTCTTCTCTTAGCCCACACACACACACAGACCAGGGTACTACCAGCTGGTGTAAGCAGGCGGATGCATTTACACCACACATGAATACACACACACACACACACACACACACACACACACATGCGCACATGCACACACACTTACTTGACTGACTTCATTTTATCCAGCTTGCCGGCCGGAGCGCTTCCAGGAGACTCATTCCTCCTCCTCAGGAAAGCCAACCGGTTCTTCATGTCTTTGGCCCTGCACGTGCATGCACACCCAAACACATACAGTCACACACACACACAGACACATACAAACACACAGTGGGGAGAAAGGAGGAAAGCACCGATCAAAACATATCATATGCACACATGGAAAACAGCTCCAGAAGTTGCACCCTAATCCAAATAAATCCCACATGGCAAAGGCCCTGAATTCCATCCCATAGATCCATCCACACTCCAGAATTCTTTTTTCAAAGTTCTATCCCCAATTCCAGAAACATAACCTCTTAAATCCAAGCAAACTGTGTACATTTCTTCCTTTATCAGCAGCTGTCTTGGTCCAAGCGGCAGTAAAAGATTCCAGCGAGCCGGTGATGGAGAGACACTGTGGGTCTCTCTCTCTCTCTCCCCTCTTCTTCAGTGCTGTTTCTGCCTGAAAGAATGACTGACTGACTGCCTGCTCTGCTCTGTTCCTCTGCACCATCATGCCATTCTCTCCAGGTGTGTCCCAAGGGCACCTGAGGCCTCCGCCTAAGGGTCAAAACCCTTTTCCATCCTGTCAAACTTTGGCCACTTTAGGTACCCCCCTGGAGGGCCAGGCTAGGCCAGGCAAATAGACTAATCCCCTTCCCCAGGCACATGTCCTCGCACTCTTTCACATGCCTCCTCCTCCTCCTGGGCACCCGACCTTTCTCAACACCTATTTCCTCTCATTTGATTTCCACTGTGGATTTACAGAAGCCTCCGGTCTCATTAGACCCCATTGGCCTGTGCCACATTATGCTGGCGTGCACCAAAAATGGACGTCGATTCCATTTTCAGACCTCCCCAGCCACCGTCCCTAAATCTGCCCATCTAAGTAGCTGTCCTGGGACACCCCCCTCCCCACCCCATGCCCTCTATCTGTGCATCTCTCTAGGATGTCAGGAAAAAGCCTCGAAAGCTTCACAGTTTAGGGCGTAGCTGCAAAGCTTGGGTACTAAGTTCTAAAGATGTGATAAGTGTGACTGGTATTTAAATCTGAAGAGTCACAGATTTTGTAGCCAAATCTGGGTAACCATTAGACCCCTTTCCTACCACTCTGGCCTGTGAAAGATCTCAAAGACAAAGGTCGAGGTATGACTGTCGCTCTCAGCGCTGGAGATGTTAACGCCTGACAAAAACCATGATGAGTAAGCGGTCCAAAAATAAAAGTGAACTTCTGAGTGCTACTTCTGAGACATGTGGTTAGTAAGACTTCCACCAAGCCCACCACAAGGTTATTTCAGGTTGTTCATTTTTGGAACCTTCCAACATGGCCGGAATGCCGCGCTGTACTCAAACCGCCTTCATGTTTCGAAACCAAGGCCGAAGGCCTGTCTCTTATCTTGTCCACAGGATGGAAGAGCTGCTGATAAAACATTAGTCAGCTGAGCTGATGCATAATGCACAAGCCTGCAGGGAGGCAGCACTTTCAGAGGATATGGTTGGAAACAGCGCGAACATGAGGAGGAAGCCAGTTTTGAGGGAAACACTGATAAAGATAAACCACCCTGTATCAGTTTTCACCCTTGAAACATTTTGCATTTACTTGTGCCATTTTTAAGCCAATAGTAATACAGCAGCATTCATAAGGCTTTGTAAGGATTTTATAGGCATAACCTACAAAGGTTCGAATCCCAGACCAGTAGGTTGCCCACAGGTACCCTTGAGCAAGGTACCATCCCCATCACTGGTCCCCAGGCACTTTAAATATCTACCCCCTGCTGCACGGTGAGGTTTAATTTGGCTGTGCAGTGTTTCAAAAGGACAAAAAGAGTCACTTTCACTTCATTTCCAACCTAACTGCTAGGCCACCACTGCTTATTCCCAAAAGCAAAGGCTGTCTTAGTACATTCCACCCTCACCCAGTTGCTGTTACTGGCTTGTGTCTTCATAGCAATCAAAGATCCCTAACTGCTTCTTCTGTGGCCATGTTATCTGTAGATCCCGTCACAGTATATCTTCTGATCTTTCTAAAGTACATAAAGAAAGCGCCGGCCTTCAACAATAAAGGGTTACCAATCTTCTACATTTCCATATGTCCAGTGGAAACCACCACAAGGCTGCATTCCCAGCATGCCTCCTCATACCAGTATTATCTTGTGTACAATGCTCTCAAGTGTTGACATAGATCTTAATGCCATTTACCCATAAACATGGTGTATTTTGGGTGCCAGGGGGTGGGGATGGAGGATGGTGACGTTGACACTGACGCACTGATTCATTTCTCCTCAGCAGGATCTGTTTTGATAAGATAAGACTGGCAAAAAAAACCCCAAAAAACAGTTGAGTAGTGAGGGAAAGGAGATTCACCCAGACTGCTTCAATCACCAGCTTACACTACAGGAACACACACACCGTCTGCTGAGCGTCTTAGAAAGTTATTAATGAAAATTAATGAAACTGCATATTGTAAATACAGTCTGAGTGGGAAAGTGGGCCACAATAAAAGAGGAGAGAACAAATCCAATCTTGCAAAAAACGAGGAAAAACAGCCACATTTGGAAACCGAAATGGGTCACTCTGCAAAAAATAAGACATAAGCGGCAACCGGACAACTGGAATGTGTTTGATTGGTTTATTTTTCGAGGAGAGAAGTCTGAGCTGGGGACCCGAAGGGGCCTCTGTGTGTGTGTGTGTGTGTGTATGTTTGTGTGTTTGTGGAGGAGTGTAGAGTTTATGGGCCCTGGAAAATATTTGTGAGTGTAATGAAACAATTTACAGCTTGGATCTGGTTTCAATACAATGGCACGGGCTACGTAGGGGCTTAAGTGGAAAGATGCGACAGATCCCAGAGGAAGAAAGGAATGCATAGTCCTCCGACTGATCTGAGGACGGAAGTGAAGTGTTGAAGGAGCTGAAAGCCATACACTGCACCAGAGGAAAGCATTACAACGTAAATACAGCAGAGGAATGAGAGCAGGATCTGCTTAAAGAAATGCTGCCACCTACTGGTCTGCAGTGAGTGTTGCACCAGAGCAGAAGACCTATATTGACACATGCACCAACACCACCTAAACGTTACATCTAGGCATAAAAAATAATGTCTTATTCCTAATGAGAGAAACGCATTTCCCACTGAACTTGCTGTTTCTTCAGGCTGTATGGTACTATATGGAAAGCACTGCATAATTTATGGAAAGCATTAAATAAATTTACACTACATATTGTACTTAAAATACATCTTTGATGGGAAACTAAGGGGCCCAAATCTTATGCCAGAAACTATCATCCTCCTTTGCGATTTAGGCAGATTACAGTAAAACTAGGAAGTGAGAATCTTTGGAATGAACAGATTCAAAACTCTAACTGAAAATGCAAATGCAACATTCTGCAAAAGTCTTGATCTCATTTCCTTATTTGCTTGAAAATCACCTTCTTGGTACAAAAAAATATTTTATGCCTATTAAACTGTCTTTACTTTGGCATATTGAGTAGGTTAAATGAAAGAAATGATAACAATTGGTTTAGTCTTCCGGGGTGCAAACCAGCGTTTAGTGAATGAATCACCTAATCATCTAAAATCATCTGCTTCATATGTGCTTAGTGTTCATATATTTTATATTTAAAACCCTGTTATTTGTTGCATATCATGTCCGTCTGCTGTCAATATTGCCCAAAGTGCAATGACGATTCCCAAAAGGATCGATTGTTCATCCCTGCAGGATTCTGGACAGTTTAACCAAGAACCCCTTAGTTACTTCACACCCTTTAAGAACCAATACAGACGCTCTCAGCTCCATATCTAACTGTGGTCTGATCCTAAATCAGTTCCCAGTCTGGGTGGCATCTGTGCATGTGGCAGTGTTGGCACATTCCCCCCACAGTGCTTCAGATAGACTACATTCCACACCCCTCTGCAACTCCATGCTTCCCCCAGGCACGAGCAGGCAGCCCTTTTCACTTTTGCAGTGCAGAATAACCATGCCGGTGAAAATATGCTGCGGAACTATTTCAGTCACGGCCCGTGAAGGCACGGTCAGCTGAAGGTCAACACGGGATCAACATGAAGGCCTTGATTCACCAATGGCAACAATTGTAACAACTTTTAAGTGAACGTTTCATTTAAAGCACCCATATAATGAAAAGGTTTAAAGGGCCATATCAAGGAAAAAAATTATAATTAATTTAGTTCTAATAATCGTTACAAAATGTTAATGCTAAATGCATGTAAAGTGTTCTGTAAATAATAAAAGAAGAAGAAGAGTTACTTCTGAAATTACTGAAAAAGAATATTGTTCACCATTATTGTATTATTTTTAAATAAAAATGCAAAAAATTCATGTAGTATGTAAATGTTTTTGGCAGAAAATGCAGAAAATTCTGTTACTTTAACCTGTAAAGATGCAAAAAGCCTGTTATGAATTGACAGTTTTGTGATGTCACGAAAACCCTTGCCCTTATATATATCCATCCAGCCAACTCCCCTTCATTCACCAGGAAGGAATGATCTGCAAGAGCAAAACTGGGCAGCCAATCAGAGAGCTCATTTATACAGATCACGCAATTTTCATAAGCAGGACAAATACAAGAAAAATGCTGCATTCTGGGCCTTTTAAATGAACTGAAATAATATATTTTACATGATGAATTATTACTGCAATAATACATTTTATGTTTAAATGAGGCAAGGATTTAATTTTAGCTTTTTTTTAATAGATATTTTCTTAGTGTTTATTAAATGCTATTTATGGATCTAATCTGCAACTTAAATCACATACGAATAAAAAAGACTGGTGATCTGATTGTTGCATATGTTGCAGGAAGACATGCGTCTCCATTCCGGTCGAATGAAGGTCAAGCACAAGCTCTCCAACCAGGCCGTGACCTCATGTCCAGAAAAAACCCTGCAGCTAAAACCACTTGTCTTTGATTTGCTTACTCACTGTAACTACATGATGACCCCCTCCTCCTCTCCCAGGACCCCATGTAGTTTCCCATGGGGCTTATCAAATTGGAATACTCTGCCACTCATCTAGCATTTCCCGCCATTAACTGGTGAGAAGGGTGTGTCACATTGATCTCCGGCCCTCGTCGGTCAACTCCCGCACCCTGTGAGCTCTCTCAGCCCTCGCAGCTATTCTGGTGCACTAAAACCAGGACAAGTGCAGAGGGAACGACATTCAGAACGTGACGGCCTCGGAGAGGCACAGGCTTTGAAAATAAAAGAAAAAAAAAGAAAAACCCATCAACTGAGCAAGGAGTGTTTGCAGCAAAGCTGAAGAACCACTTTTGGTTTCCCAAAGAACCATAAATGAATGTAACCCCTTGTGTATAATATATAATGGACAGTGTAATAAAACCTATGAAATGCTGTTTTTTCCCTTAGAGCTGAGAATGCAGACATAAATTAAGGTCATAGGTTTGATTCCCATGGAGCACAAATACAGATAAAAAAACTAAATTAAATACTTTCCCTGTGCTGTAAGTCACTTTGCGGGAAACACGTCAAATAAAATGAAGAAATAAATGAATGCAATGAGGTAATACAATATGTTGGGACACTGAAAAGGCATCCAGGCCAGTCAGGTCACTCGGGTGACCCTGAGACATTAGCAGAGGCTCAAAACAGCTGTGATATCAGGAATGCAAGGAAGGCTCAGCTTATATATATATATATATATAAAGTTAAGGCAGATGTGAAAAAAGGCTGTAAACAAAGAATGCTTTCAAAAATGGAAGTGTTAATCATTTATATTTATCAATCAACAAAATGCAGTGAATGAAAAAAAGAGAAATCTAAATCAATATTTCAATATTTGTTGCTAGTTGATCAATATTAACTAGGTACACTTGCACACAGTTTATGAAGGAACTCGGCTGGTAGGTTGTTCCAAACATGACTGTGTTTCTCCTCCGTGTGACATTGATGATCATCAGCACCTGTTTGGTAAAACTGGTTGATCAGACATCGACTATAATCCTACAAAATCCCTGACTTTGTGCAAGTGTACCTAGAAGAGCTGATGCTGGTTTGAAGGCAAAAGGTAGTAACACCAAATTTTGATTTGATTTAGATTTTTCTTTTGTTCGCTCACTTTGCATTTTGTAATTTTTGTATATATATATATATATATATATATATATTCCTGTAAAACCCCTCATTTAGAAAAATTGTGTTCATAACATCATTGTCAGATTATCTTTGCAGGTTTATTTCTGTGCAAAGTGTTTATATATTTTTTTAAATGTAAGGAAATATCAGTTTTCCATAATATGGGCTTTCTTGAGCATTTGTATCTTTGCTACAGTGAGTAGATTAAATGAACGAAATGGGAACAAATGTTTTAGTGCTCTGTGTCTGCAGATACAAGGTTCTAGATAAAGGGGTACCAACAACTCAGCGTTTAGCATCAGCAGTAAACAAATCACCTGATCATCTGGAATCATCTGCACCTGTTTCTTCATGTCATAAATTAGACGCTTTGTTCTGCTTGAAGGTTCAGACATAGATCACCGTGTGGATTAACCAACAAACAACAATCATCACTGTCCTTCAGGAAGATCGGGAGAACTGTTCCTCGGCTACAAAAAATATCATTTCTTTTGAGAGAAAATTTATAGAAATAAGTGGTTCAGGACTTTTGCACAGTAGGTTCAAGGTTGAACTATATGTTGGGAAAAAGGTGTTGCACTGATAAGAGGTAGATAATAAGAACACAGCAGCATATTGGAATGCATGGTACATACAGACTGTCCTGGGACAGAAGCCAGGAATGCACCTATTTGGAAGTGAAAGCTTGCATTTCAGGAGAACCTCTGGGAGGCCCCCTTGGGCCCCATGAACCAAACATGCCTGCACAAGCCTTCAAATGTCCCTCTTCTGTGTCAATATAACCACTCCATCCATCTCAGGCTGAATAACACCATACATACTGAACAAGTCGAACTCCCAGAGCCAGATGTTCATCGGCTCTGTGTAGGTTCCTCCATGCTTCTTGACTTAAGTGCACATTTTTAAACCTTAATCTTAGGTGGAGGCTCTTCACACTCTTACAGTGCTGTGCAAAAGTCTTTCAAATAATTACCCACCCATCATTTCTTCATATTTTGCTTCCAAAGAGCATTTTAATGAATTGCTGAAGACAGATCTCCAGATCTTCCTGAAGGGCAAAGTTTTTGGTTCTCATTTTTAGTACAGTCCCTGTACAGGATCAGTTTCAGAGGCAGAAGCAGTGTGAGATAATCTCCACAGAGAATGGAAATGAAAAGCATTGGAATGTCCTTCAAGAAGCCTGGAGAACTCTTCCTGAAGAGGACTTTAAGAAAAACCAAGAAAGCTCATCTGAAAGAGTTCAGGCTGTGCTGAAGAATAACAGCAATTGTACCAAATATTGACTGCTGGTTGGAACTAAACTATCTTTATGTTACAGACTGTCTTCGTTTGCATACGTGGAACCATTATTCAGGGAACCAAAAGTCATTCCTCTTCCCTTCTGTTCTTCAGACCAAATGGGACATTAATGATAAAACTGCAGTTTAGTCCAGTGTTTGGTTTAGTCCATGTTCAAGAAAGCAAAGACGAGACATTCTCATTGCATCAGAATACACCCAAGACAGAAACCCTTGCTTAAGAATGGACCCCAAGCTCCAATTGCCAACCTCAACCAACCTTAGCAAGACATTTTGAATGAAATGTCCAGTTTAAATCCCCCACGTCTCTTAAAGTCCATGAAGAACTCAGACCAGAGAGAACCCAGATATCTCAAATTCCCAGCATGGATAAGCCACAAGAGAGGTGAACTCCACATAGCCTCATTTCTTCGCTTCCCTCGTGTCCTAAGCTCCCTGCCTCCCACACTCATCCTCAATCTATCCATCACAGAAGACTCAGAGCAGCAAAGGAGCTTTTTTGGGCCTACCTTTCCAAGTACTTCTCAGAGAAGTCCACAATTGTATGGAACATGAGTGTGTTTGGTGTGTGTGAGTGTGTGTGTGGGGGCTGTCGGAGCTGCTTTGGGGCAGGGTGGGTGTATGGTCACATTCCTCTAACCCTGCCGAGTGCCTCTGTGCTCCTTTTAAAGCCAGGGGAGGGGGACATGGAGGTGGGACCATGGCTTAACCAATCACAGAGCAGCTTTGGGACAGAATGGGCTGTGTGTGTACCGTGTGTGGATGAGATATTTGCGACAATTTTTGGCATAAATACGCACTGTTACAAATAAATAAGATCAACAACTAAGTCTAACTATTTTAGCAATTAATCAATGATTAATCATTCTTATTATAATCTTTATATGAACTGTTTTTTTAGTGCTATATAAAAAAATATTTATTTACCTAGAGATTTGCTCTATTTTAATTAATTGCATGTTTTATAGAGGCTAGTAATTATTATTATTGTTGTTGTTTTTTGGTGTTGTTGATAAATAATAATAATAACAACAACAATGATTATGATGATGATGATGATAATAATATCTAGACTATCTTGTGAGATATGAACTTTTTTATTTATCGTGAGTCATTCCCATGAACGGGGTGATGATGGCAGGGTTTGAGGAGCCCTGAGGCACCTGTCACACCTGGAACAGTACCGTGTTGACACAAGGGGCTTTTAAACCCAGTGAGCTTCAAACGAAAAACAGCTAACCAGCTGTGCTGTCCATTCCCTCGGGGCATGTCCAATGTCACGGCTTTTCTCTGCTCAGAAAATACTGCTCATACTTTCAGCTTCTGATCACGAGTCAGTTACACAGGATACACCAGGTGCAGAAACCAAACCTGAACCATGACTGTCACGTCACAAACACACCACAGACCTCATATTTAAGAAAAAGAAAGAGACATAAGAGTCTGTCTATATGAGATATATACTTTATATCTATCTATCTATCTATCTATCAAGAGATCTATCTATCTATCAAGAGATAAACTTTATATCTATCTAGCTATCTATCTATCTATCAAGAGATCTATTTATCTATCAAGAGATCTATCTAGCAAGAGATATGAGATATATACTTTATATCTATCTCTCTATCAAGAGATCTATCTATCTATCCATCTCTCTCTCTATCAAGAGATCTATCTATCTATCAAGAGATCTATTTATCTATCTATCAAAAGATATATACTTTATATCTATCTATCAAGAGATCTATCTATCTATCAAGAGATATTTGAGATATATACTTTATATCTACAGTACGCTGGCGACCTGTCCAGGGTGCGTCCCCCGTCCTCGCCCTGTGTGCGCTGGGTTGGACACCAGCACCCCCCCCGCAACCCCGTTTGGGACAAGCGGCAGATAATGGATGGATCTACAGTACTTTGCAAAAGTTTTAGGCAGGTGTGAAAAAATGCTGTAAACTTTTGCACAGTACTGTATCTCTCTATCTATCTATATAAAGAGAGAGTGCAAAAGAGAATATATCAGTGATATAATGTAATTGTTATTTACAAATCGGCAGGGGAATCGGCAGGGGATGTTTTACAGCAGAGCAGTGGAGAACGGGGTGAATAGAGCTGTAATAATATTTGTGGAATATTATGGACACATGTTCTCCAAGTACAGGTACAGAATGTGAGACCCCACAAACTTTTTTTGGGAGTTCACAGCAAAGCCTTTAAATATGTCCACCATGTAAAATCATTAAATCATGTAAATCATGGAAAGGAAAAAGGCAAAACCACACTATAAAACACCAAACAATAAGTTTCCATGCTCCTGTTTGGTCATACTTTGGGGGATTTTATTCTTTAATTTGCGCTGATCAAGACCCAGGACATGGCTGTATGTCTGCAGAGCTTGAGAGCCCCTGGTTTGACATTTGTTCATTTGTAGTGTATAACTGTCCCACCATCATTTAGGGATTATAAAATAATAATTTATTTTTAGGACAACGGTCTTCTATTGGACTCCTGGTCACTGATTGCTGCAGGGATTGATCTTCTGACTGTGGGACCCGTGCTTAGATACCTATATCACTCGGGGGAACCCATTTGATGCTTAGAAAACAATTTGGAGGCCTCGTGAATGGATGCTGATGATTGATACAGCCAGCAGGAAACAAGCCGCCACTGTCCTTGCATGGCTCTGAGCTCAGAGTCAACTAAGGTCATCACTGTGTGTGCAGAACAGCTAATCAGAGTATGCACGGCTCAAGAGAGAGAGACCCCACTGAGTTCGGAGAATGGGCTCTGAGGGAATCATGCTGTGCTCATTCACACTGGTCCTGCCATAGAAGGAGCGGCACGCTGAGCCTGCCGACTGAAACAGGTCACCCCGGTGGACTCAATTACTCAATTACAGTGTAGTGACGTCTAGAGGCCGCTCGGCTAGCTCCTACATTGAGGCACAATAGACCAAAAGCACTCTTTCACAGTCAAAATGCTTTTTTTTTTTTGCCTTGTTCTTTATTTAAAACATGCTTTTTTCCTTGTCATCCTCTGCCTTCCCACCACCTCCCCTTTCAAAATACCATACATTCACACAAAGTATGATTTAACATTGTGTAACTTTCTCACCAGCTTCAACTGTACTTTTGCCCTGTGGAAGCTCAGGAAAAGCACAGAAAATATTTAGTCCTTGATTAGTAGCAAATGTATTATTTGCAATAGCTGCACACACACCCATCCCATTCTAGAAAAGCCCGACATAAACAGACCATAATAGGCAGACATGGCTGTAAACAGTGGCTGTTACGTGTTCGTATGTATTGTCTTTAACCTTTTCATGTTTATAGAGCTTTTCTGATAACCATGGAGACCCTCAGATTGACACGAGACCCTCTGCCAAAATCTGGGGTACCAGAAATACAAGCGTGTGTGTGTGTGTGTGTTATATATATATAAAAATTAAGATGAAAGTGACTATTTGTCATTGCAAGACATGGCACACACACACAGTGAAACAAAATCCGACCTCTGTAATTATCCCGTACAGCAGGCAGCAGCTACCTAGCAGCCGGGGAGCAGTGACAGGGACAGTACCTTGCTCAAGGGTTCCTCAGGGCAACCTACTGGCCTGGGATTTGAACCCACAAACTTCCGTTCGTGGGGCAGTCCCTAACCACTAGACCACCACTGCCCCAAAATATATACATGAATGGTTTATCGTATTTGTCTTTGCTAAAAACCACCCAGATTTTGGCAGAGGGTCTTGAGTGTCATTCTGGGGGTCTCCATGTCTCAATGTCTAAACTCAAAGTCAAAGTGATTACACAATTACACAGCACACAGTGAACGACAATCTGTGTTACAGGCTGTTACACAACCACAACCACAAATACAGGTTCTGCATTTAACCCATATACACATGTGCAGCAGGGGGCAGCTATTTAATGTGCCCAGGGAGCAGGGATGGGGACGGTACCTTTCTCAAGGTATCACAGATGAATTCTGGACCTACACTTCCAAGGAAAACACAAAGTAGAAAAAAGCCTAGCGGTGGGAGGTGGAGAGAGAACAAACATACGACTGCTTTCATGCGAGCAACCCAGGAGCCGAATGATTGAATGCAAACCAGGCGGACTGGATATAATCACACTGTCAATAACCAAACCCATTTAAACCAGCCCAGTCCAAGTCAACAGTGCAGGTCATTTTCTGGACAATTCACAGCGAGTGAGTAGGTATGATGCAGCAAAACTGCATGCTTTATAAGCTTTTATGACAATTGACATAAACCATAATAACTGACATAAAGGTCAGGAAACATCTCGTAAAGGCAGCTTTCACTGGTTCACCCCAGACACGTGTTAGGACAGCCCTTTATAAATGTCCCAGCTGTTATAAGAGACTCATGAACCCCACCCACCTTTTTTAACCTTTCCAGAGCCTGTCATTGCGCAAATATCTGTTATTATATTTTACTAATAAAACACTTGGTGTTTATAACAAAGCCCAAGGCAGTTTCACAACAAGATTCTCACACACACACACACACACACACACACACACACACAGATTAACACAAACACACACACACACAAACACATAGGCCTGACCACAAAACCCAACCACACATCAAAAAAAGAGAAATTGAAGACTCCACATAGTGATTACATGACTCTTATCTATACTTATATAACTGATACCAGTCCTCTGGGATGGAGTGATGACCTGTAAAGGATGGATGGATGGATGGATGAATAGACAGACAGACAGATAGATGTATGTATGGATATATGGATGGAAGGATGGGCAGACGAACAGAGAGACAGACAGACAGACAGACAGACAGACAGATAGTATGGATGGATGGACAGATGGGCAGAAAGATAAAGAGCACCATATCCCTCAAGTACTGTCTTGATTAATTCTCATTTGAAAGTTGATTTGGGTTTCATTTCTGCTGGAACTTCTTCCCTTTGTTTTGTGTGTAAAGGAGCTCAATTGGTCCACGTTAAACACAAAAGGTGTGAAACACCACAGAAAACCCTGCAGACGACCATCAAGTGAGAATACGCCAGGACTTGTTCCAAAGCCTTTTCCACACTCAAGACACAAATGAAAGACATTACAAAGCCATGATCACAGCACTGTCGCTGACTGAGTAAGTGAAGACAGATTAATCATGTGATTCAACCAAGAAAATATTTGTAGCTTCACATCATTCTTCCTCCTCCCCATCACTGCAACGTCCTCAAGAATCCTGCAGAACTCTGGATCGATTGCTGGGACCTTGATAAAAGTGAAAATCTTAACTCAGTACAAGTGAAAAGAATGTACTCAGACTTTAAAAGTAAAAAGTACAGGAATGTACTGAGAGCATAAAGTAAAAAAGTACAGGAATGTATTGAGACTATAAAGTAAAGAGTATAAAACTATAAAGTACAGGAACGTACTGAGAGTATGAAGTAAAAAATACAGGAATGTACTGAGAGTGTAAGGTAAAAAGTACAGGAATGTACTGAGAGTATGAAGTAAAAAGTACAGGAATATACTGAGAGTATGAAGTAAAAAGTACAGGAATGTACTGAGAGTATATAATGTACTGACAGTGTAAAGTAAAAAGTACAGGAATGTACTCAGGGTGTAAAGTAAAAAGTATAGGCATGTATGTACATTACTCCTGTAAATATAGAAATTGTGTATGTATGTGTACAAGTGTGTGCATGAATTTAAATGCATGTGTACAAGTGCATGTGTGTATGCTTATATGTATGCTTATGTATGAGTATATGTATATGTCTGTGGGTGTGTGTGTCTTGGTATATCTTTGTGTAAACTTGTGTATGTATGCCTGTCTATCTGTGCTCGGGACTCAAAGAGAACATGAACCAGCTGTGATACAGCAATGATGACAAATCAGGGCTGGAGGGCAGATGTTACAGATACTACATACACACACACACACACACACACACACACACCTGCAGCTCCCACCCAGCAACAGCTGAAACAACACAGTGCTTGCAGCTACAGGACTCTGTGTGTGTATGTGTGTGTGTGTGTGTGTGTGTGTGTGTGTGTGTGTGTTGTAGTACAGTACTCGCATGACACCATTGTTTCAATCACAATGAAGTATGAAGTACATGTGACCCATTTGGGTCATGTCCAGGTGTGACATCCTGCTGGCTCATTCTTCTACACCAGCTCCCTCCATTCTTCTCCATAAAGGAGAAGAAAATTACAGCAAATCGATTTATCCAAAAAATGATCTACTGCAACAAATCCAGCCCTTTGCATTTCTGCACGCTTCTGAAGCTTTACGATCCACAAAAGTGGGTTTACTGCTGACATCTTAGCCTGTTTCAGTCACATGACCTCTTCTTAGCAGGGGAGTGATGGTAGGGTGTGATTAAAAAATAAATAAAAATAAAAAATAAAATGTGGTAGACACTAGATTAAAGTCTAATTGACAATAAACTGCTCCATAACATAGTGGTAGACTTAATACCTTATTTGGTTATTTTAATACCTTAATATTTTAATACCTTTTAATACCTTATTCTTTAAAAGTATATGAAGCTTATGTCTGTTGTCATAACAGCCTTATGTAGATGTTATGTAGGTTTCAATAAAGAGCCAACGAGGCCTGGTATCTGCTGATAGGGGAGGTGTTAATGTGTGGCCTTTGATTAGCATTACAGTGACACTGATTCTCAGAGGGAGTCAACGCATGATAAAGTGATGAAGGCTTCCTTTACATAAAACAGAACCCCCTCCAGCTCTTCACACCTCTGAGAGAAGAAGACCAGCTATCTGAGATCAGCTTAACTCCTCTCTGATAAGGCCTTGCCTCTAGTAATACTCAGTATATTTACACACTCTCTGGCTCTGGCACATCCTGTAGATTGTTCACACATCAGGTTTGCAAAACAGTCAGGTTTGGATTAGTTTTCTTTGGAAATTAAGCATCTCCAAAACCAGACTTTCCAAAAGAAGGAAAATAAATGTCTTAACATGTAATGAAACATGATGTTTGACTCATTTTTGAAGCTCCTCCTTGGGTCCATTTGCCAAAGGACACGGTTTACATGCTAATGTGGTAGAAGAATGGAGGAAGATGAAGGAAACCCAGCTGTAAAGGGTCCATCGTCTCCTGATACTGAACTGGTCAGATCTGGTTAAAATCCCCTTAATATAATCTGCCATCGCCAGAATAAAACAACTCATGAACATCATGTCAGTGGTGTTCACTAGGAACCACCAGCTTTCCAGATCATTTTTCCAAAAATGTTATCCAGGGCTGACATCCTAGTGCCAAGAATGTTGATGGTGTTCATGGTTCCCAGAGCCCATGATCTGATTAGCTATTTAATAACTTTTTGTTTTTGTGTAGAAACATTTGTTACAGATATTTTGGTCAAAATCCAAAAATTCTAGACATTTTCAATCCAACCTCGTAACCAGTGGAGCCAAAATCTTGCAGATTGTCTTTCTGTTTCCAAGCAAACATTACTACCCTGAAAACCACCAAAACCATCTCAAAAGAGTTCTCTGAAGAAAAGCCTTTGAAGAATCACTTTAGGGTCTATAAACCTTTCAGCGGCTGGTTCTTCCCAGAACCAGATTGAATTTACAGCTGTGGAAAGGTTCTATACCCAGTCTAGAACCAATTAGACACCTTTGTTTTTAAGACAGCACCTTCTACATGGACTACAAAAAGTGATGATCTAACTCTCAACCACCAGCAGAAGAGTGCAAGATAGTGTAGAAACGGACTTACAGGTTCTTGGACCTCTTCTTCTTGGTGCCGTCAGGACCCACGTCACAGCTGCATTCAGAACCAGCGCTGAGCTGTGGGAAGAGGAAGAGGAGAACAGTGGGCATCGTCCATCCGGGCAAGCATTGGGGAAGAACCAGAGACGGTCTAACAAAGCTTAATCCTCAACAGCCCGAACGAGAAGGTGTTTGAGTGTGTAGAAAATTGGTGTGTGCGTGGTACGAGGCATGGACGTATGTGAGCCAGTCTAATCCTCAGCACCAAGCCCACAGCATAGTCCCAAAGTGTGTGTGTGAATGATCTCTTATGAGTGTGTGGGAATGTGTCGCTATTGGCCCAAAGCGTGCCGAGATTAAAGCCTCAAGCTTGGACCTTGGAGTCATGTTACCTTCTTTTGCTTGAAGGCTTCCTATTGGCTGGAGGGCAGCATGGAGGATGGGGGTTTGGGTGCAAGGGGGTTGTTAAGGGGGGGTCAGGAGGCTGTAATCCGTCTGACCAAAACTCCTAATCAGGATGGGGGTGGGGTATTCCAGCCACTGTGTGTGTGTATGGATGGATGAAAAATGCACATATATATCATGCATGTGAATAACCCCATACACTGACAACCAGCCTGTGTGTGTTGGGTTGAACCAAGAATGACCCATTGTTTGGAGTGCACAACCACCTCTTTCTGACCTGAATGCTGGAGAATAATATGGCCATACAGGACCCTTTCATATGGTCAATAACTAGCTGTACTTGGCTCAGACAGTTCAACAAATGTTTTCCCGAAAGATGTTGATGCTCTGTGCTACTTTAGACTCATAAAAAGCAAGATATTATGGCCCAGAAGCATGGGATTGTTTGTGTTATTAGACATGTTTAATCCGTTGCATAAACTGAACAGATACTAAAACTTTTAATGATAAGCAATATATATAAAACTAAACTGGATTTCCCCCGGAAGCATTAGCATAGCTAGAAACCACTCTCTGCAGTGAAAATGACAAATCCTATTGGGTGTTGTAGGCCACGATTGTGTCTGGAGAATATTAATGGCAGGTTGCTTCAAATGAAATGATAAAATTGATCAATTTATTTCGACTTCAATTCATATGAGGGCAAGCTTGACATTATAAAATACAGGCCAGTGGTTTTGGGAATCGAACCCAGCAACAAAGTAGTGGACCTTGGTTATTCTTTTCCATTACTGTAGCTCCAATCTTCCTTTCTTCTAAAGCTGTTCTCAGATCAGCACATCACTGACTATAGGTTACACGTTCAGTCCTGTGGCAGAAAAGTTCACCTCTGTATTTGTGTAATCAGGAAAATGTCTACATATACACTGCACTTAATTTTGTTTCAACAGACTAATGTGCTTCACGTCAAGCTGTAGAGTCATCAAGGCTCTCTGTTCTCATTTCTGGAAAGCTGTCCTGCCAGCTCTTCATAAACACCCCATAAAGTCACATCGCAGGTCCAGGTCCTGTACGTAGTGTTCTGAAAAGCTCCAGCACAAGCTTTTAGGGCAGAGAGCAAAGCCTCCTCGTCAGTAAGCAAACAGACGACTGCCGGCAAAACACAAACATACACCACGTTTCAGTCCATGTTGAGAAGCAATGTGGTCCTATTACACACAGATGGGGCCGGATAGTCCCGGGAGCACTTCGAGTGTGGGGCAACACAAGGGCAAAATGTACTTTTTTGTGTCCTTTGGGTGTAATCAGGAGCACTGCAAGTACAATGCGAATCCTGGGATCTTGTTTAAGATACTTTTGAAGGAAAATCCAGCTAGATTTTGGTTGGAGAGTCACAAAAAGCTTGCAAAGCTCGGACATTTGCTGAGTTCCTGTGGAACAAGGAGGTTAAAAAGATAGACAGATTGATAAATACTTTTGATTGGGGGAACTCTATCTCTATCCATCTAAGATGTCTTGGTAGTTCACAATAATGTTCAGTACATTCTGACTCCATGTTCTCCTCCATTCATCTGTATTCACCTCCATGGGACTGTGTTGAGGCCAGCCTTCAACCCTCGCTAGCCTTTGTGGACACTTCTCAGAGGGACAGGTCAGATCTTTTAATGTAAGATGGAGACACTCTGCTTTCCAGACATATAAAACCTGAAACTCTTTCTGCAGTCCCACAAGGGGTCAAAATAGCCAAAACTGCAAATAAAATAAAAAAGCTAATCTTAGGATTGGGACATGAGAACAGGGGTACCAAAGCAAGCCCAAGGGAAGGGAAGGAACTTCATATCTTTCTTCCAGGCTCCAAGTCTGGTTTACTTTCTTCTCATGAACAAAATCTGACAAAAAACCATCAAAGCAGAAATTAAAACTGAAAAGTGAAAGTGACTACCCTTGTCATTGTGAAACGCAGCACAGCACAACACAACAAAATTCAACCTCTGTGTTTCACCCATACACACACGTGCAGCAGGGGGCAGCTATTGAAAGCGCCCAGGGAGCAGTGACAGGGACGGTACCTTGCTCAAGGGTACCTCAGGGCAACCTACTGGTGAGGGAATCGAACCCACAATTTTTTTATAAGGAACATGCACTGTCAAGTGACTGAAAGACTGAAAAAAACAGAAAAATCAACCAAAATCTAAAAAATTATTTTTTAAAAACTAAACTGAAAATGCAGATACTTTTACAAATGTTCTTTTTATGTGAAGCCATTTTAAAACTCGACAGCTGATGCATTTTAGGATCAATATTAACTTTCCATGGCATTAAAGCTCAGAGTGATATTTGAGCCTTACAACATCCATATATGGTGTTGTTTTTTGTAGCTACGGTGAAATAGCATGGTTATGTTTTCAGCACAGTCCCATGCTGGAGGTCTAAGAAGGGTTAAAAACACATTCATGGACCTCAGAGGACACCTGTGGTTGGATAGACACTGGATTCTTGAAGATGCTTGGCTCCCTAAACAACTACTGGATGTTGGTAAGGTGGTCTACAGTGAACCATTTCAAACCTCTCATCCATTAAATGATGAAATGAAAATGGCTGAAAATGCACTTTAGGGCTGACTGGACAGTCTGAAACTGACAGAATACAGTTAAATAATTCAGTATAACACTGGATTACAACATGAATGACTGGGGGTCTGTGGAAAACCAGTATCTTTGCATGTTTAGTCTACAACATAGGTACATTGAAGAACCACAACGTCATTTTATGAGTGTTGTAGAGTCCAGTCAGCACTCAGCAATGCAGTTTGGTCTTGACAACGGTCCGAACTAACCACTCTGCTATTTGTTTAAAGCACCTTTAACCTACCGAGCAGTCCCCTTTAACATTCCGTACCCCTCGTCTGTCTCTCTGTATTCTCTCCATGTCTCTAGATCATTCTCACACACCCTTAAATGACAACACAAGAGGAAGTGCATTAAGAGTTATCCTGCAATAAAGCTCTCCAGCAGCAGGCTGGGACAAGTCTCTTTAATGACGTCCAGCTGCTCGGTAAGAGCACTCTGTGGTCAGCAGAAACACAACTATTTACTTGCATTTCCTCCAAAAAGGTCACTTACGAGCTCAGAAAAATGTAAACCATTCATTTGTTGGGAAGTCACAGCATTATGGAGGACTTATTGAAAACACATGTCCCCGCCCAGATGACTCATCGAGACAAGACGTGGGATTGCTTGCACATTTCAGCCTGTGTCTGCAAAAACTCTTTACCTGTCTGAGGTTTAAATGCATAAGTGGTGTGCAGGGATTTTGTTCTTGATAAAAGCTGGTAGACATTTTGGAAACAAGCCCATAATAATCAACTTTTAACAGATCTGGAGGTTCTTCAGTTGAAGTGAAAAGTGAAAGTGACTACCCTTGTCGTTGTGAAACGCAGCACAGCACAACATAACAAAACTCAGCCTCTGCAGGGGGCAGCTATTGAAAGTGTCCAGGGAGCAGTGACGGGGATGGTATCTTGCTCAAGGGTACCGCAGGGCAACCTACCGGTGAGGGAATCAAACCCACATTTGTCCAATCCGGGGGCAACTCCCTAACCACTAGGCCACCGCTGTTGGAGGAGACAATTCACAGAACTTTACAAGCACAAGTGAAGTGAAAGTAACCATCTGTCATCTTGAAACAGCACATAGTAAACCACAGGGACATACATCCTCTAATTTTCACCCACACACCATGAAGCAGGGGGGAGCCACATTCAGCACCCAGGGAACAGTGACAGGGAAGGTACCTTGCTCAGGGGTACCTCAGAAGAATCTACTTCTGGGATTTGAACCCATGAACTTCTGATCCTGATCCTGTATCAAAATGTACATTTGGAAGAGCATGAAGCTAAAAGTCATTTTTTTATCAAGAGATGATTGACACTAAGCTGGTAGCACATAACATTAACATAAGATGTCATGCATTGCTATGGCAAATTATTTTCAATAGCATAGCAATGGCCTGAGCAGCGGGTTTGGATCTGGACTCACAGCAAGAAGATTTGATTCCCAGCCTAGACAGCTTGTCTGGTTTTCATCCAACAGTCCAAAGGCATGCAGCTCAGGTGGAGCTGAGATATCCCAAAAGTTCTTGGACAGGCTCCAGGTTATATAGGTAAGAGAACAAATGGATGGATGGATGGATGGCTAAATGATATGGCAAGTAAAGTGCTTCCACTCAAAGCTTTTGCAGTGAAACTGAACTGCTTATTGGCTGCTGGAGGATCTTATTTAGTGTACAGTTCATGCGACAGCAGGCCAATTGCTTCGGCTCCACGCAGCCCTTCCGCAGAAAGTAAACACAGATAAGCTGCTCTCACATAATCTGCATTGTGTGAAATTACACGGAAAACTGTGAACTCCTCATTAATTCCTGCTCCTCTCAGTCAACCACACACACACCCTTCAAACAGCTATGATATCACACAGCATGGACACGGTCTGTTCAACAGACCTTGGCTAAATATAGACCCAAACACACACACACACACATGCGGTGCACAGTGAGAGAAATGGTGATGAAAAGAGAAAGACCAGAGATTGATAGGTGGGAGATCCTTAGATCCTTGGTAGAGTGAGAGAGAGAGAGAGAGAGAAAGAGAGAAAGAGAGAGGAGAAAAGAGAAAGAAAAAAGAAATGGGAGGGAGAGTATAGGTGAGAGTGATAGAAAGAGAGAGAATGGAGAGAAAGAAGAGTTAGAGAGAGAGTGAGTGAGAGAATGAGAGATAGAGAATGAAAGGAGAGTATTAATGACAGTCTAAATGAAAGGGAGCGAATGGAGAGAAAGAAAAGTTAATGAGAGAGAGAGAGAGAGAGAGAAGGTGCTAGTAGACTGTTGTCCACTCAAACTTCTTGGAACTGAGACAGACCTGGGGAGCTGGGTCACTAAACATGGATAGTAAGACAGAACAAATAACAGGTCATCTATCTATCATCCATCTATCTGTCTGTCTGTCTATCTGACCACTGATGCAGGGCTAAAGGGAGGCCAGCACAAGCAGATGGGCTGCAGTCTCTGACTGGAGAGACAAGGTTTCCAATAAAGTGGCCACTGATTGAGCTGTTAATTGTGATGGAAGGATTCAATTAAAGTCTCCCAAACACTTAGTTTGCTCGGACAGACAGAACGCTGTTTGCTCTTAAATCCCCCCCCCACCCATTCAGAGTGTTGATCTGGCAGTGAGGGAACGTGAGCAAAGTCAGTTTCAGCTCCGGCTCCAGTTCCCAAACACGAACAGCAAACAACACACCCTCTAACGCACATACAGTCCCCTCAATATCTCAGTTCCTCACTTACAGCACGCTCAACCTCTAACCCTCCAGCTCTCCGCTGTTCTGCCTAAGCTCGACTTCCTGTCTTTTACAAGCCACTTCCTGTCCATACCTACCGTTTCTCCTGATTTAACGATACACTAAGATTTGTCTAATCACAAGTCGATCAATGTTCCAAACAAGGCTCCTTTAATTCTGGGGCGCCAACCGGATCACAGGAACTTTTTGGGATTGGGTTTCCTCGCATTGTGCTCGCTGTTGGTGGCAGCAGAAAGGGGTAAATTTCCGAGCAGGACGTGGCCTCTGTCCCGAGGGTACCTACCTCACAATGAAGCTCTGCAAGGAACTAACCGACCAAACAAAGCTTGGTGCTTGGAGCTGGAAATCATTTGCCGGCCAAAGAAAACAAACCCCTATATGGGCTTGTCTGAATGAGCCTTTCATTGTGTTTTAAGAGCGTTGTTCTCGATAAAAATATCTAGAATAGGTCACGGGAAGGGGAACAAAGGTCACCCTCAGGATCTTACAGTCTTATTTTACAGCTTTGTGCACTTATTGATGCAAGATAAAGTCCTTTGTCAGATTGATCACTTATTTTGAGCTTTTTTGGTTTATTTGATTTGGTAGAGACACATATCGGATGCTATAATGAGCTCATGATGGACAAAAATCAGCAAATTATACATCCACATAAAGAGCTCAGTGTCTCCACCCTTGAGGACTGCTTACTGCTGCTGAATTAAAGAGTGTCCATGTACCAATTTTGATCCACCCATACAGGACGTGTCTTCTCAGGAAAATGTCTCCTCAAAGGATGTAGGTTGGTACTGAACATGTGTATACAATGAGTGCATAAGAAACGGTCCTATTGACATCTTATCTCCATCCATCTCTCTCTCTCTCTCTCTCTCACTTGCATTCAATAGAAGAATGACTGAGGAAGATTCCTTCAAAAAGCACACAGACCGTCTGAAATGAAGAAGTGGTGCCATAAAAGAGAAAGAAGGAAGGATTTTAATTAGATATTGCCTTATTATGTGTTAAGGTTAAAAGATATGTGTAATTTGAATCGCTATTAATACATTACTAACAGTGCAAAACTATTATTAAAAACTATTCTTCTTCTGATTATTATTAAATGGCATTAAATGGTTAAAATATTATATATAATTCAAGTATTAATTTCTATATATTCATGACGGCAAATGGTAACATTTTGTAATACCACAATAATACCATATTATTATTATTATTATTTTTGATAGAATAAAATTATCATTAAAACAGCATCAAACACTCTCTTACACATTTGAGTTCAGTGTAGAAAATACAGACAATAATCATGAATTCTTACATATAATTATTAATTTAAAAATGTGTTGGACAGTTATAAACAATTGCACTTGCTTCAAATAGTGCGTATTCCGTATAAAATATAGATTTTCCTGGTTCCCGGTTTTTTCATGGTTATATCTGCATAATAAGGTGAATATCGAGCGCAGGTTTACAGTGGGGTGACTGTAAATAAACGTGGTGTTGAAAAGTGGCCCAAACATGTGAACAAGTCTATCACTGAACAGGCTTTGGAGCCGTAACCGTATCCATCCCTTCCTTTGACTGATCCATTGTTCAGCAGGAAGCGACCGAGACGATCACTCAGCACTCATAGCTAGATTACTACACACACACACACACAGTTTGATTGGTACACACATGCACACAAATGCACTCACACATGCCTGGTCCTGCCGGAAAGACTAAAGCCATGAAGAATTGCTTATCCAATGAGTGTTAAATACCACAGGGATGTAAGTGGAACAATGGAGAATACATTAGCTTTTGTGTTTGTGTGTGTGTGTGTGTGTGTGTGTGTGTTAACTTGTTTGCACTAAGCTCATTTTCCTGCTGTTATTGGTGTCTACTGCTGCAGGACATGGCTGCTTCCTGGTGGTGTCATGGCTTCCTGCGATGCGGGATGTTTTTGAACAATGTCAGGTTCAGTTCCACAATCTCCTCAGCTTCCTTTCCACCACCCACATGGATCGAATTTCCAACCCAGACCCTCCGCTAGAAGACCAAAGCCTCGTTCCTCTGAGCACCAAAAGCCAGACTTTTCTTGGCGAGGTCTCGACAGAGACAGGAACTTCTCAAAAGCCGTTAACTATTTTCAGATGCATCCAAAAGCACCCATAACGGGCCCGGAATTCTGCATCAGAGACGACAAGGAGAAGATTAGCGACGACTGGAAATGTCGGAAGAACTCGTCATAGAACAGGCACGCATGACTAAGCTTTAGTTCCGGATAACGGGTTCCACATATTTCAAGATAAAGCCAGGATACATTAATTCGAGGGAATATCCAGGTCAACAGAGTCCGTTCATTAAGAGCTCACAGCAATGGGAAATACCTGGATAGGAAAAGCAGAGGGAAGGTCTGTTTAGGCCACTAATGATATCCCTTCACTATTTTGAGCTCTGCAGTTTTTCAGGTGAGGGTTTAGTTTTGGTCAGGATAATTGCCCATTTCCCAGGCTGCCATTTGTCAAAACCATGGGTATTAATAGAATATTTTACAGCGGACAAACAGATCTGGAGCCTCTGTGTAAAAGGTCACAATATCCCCTCTTCACATGGCCTTTGGCGTTGAACACAAAGGCCGTTGCATTAGTGATAGATAGCATTTGGTCCCGCTCACACTTTATCACTTGTTACCAACTATTTTGAGGCACATTCTTACCCTGCTGGAGGCTTTTAATACCTACATTCATCTGGTAGGCCATGGATTAGTCAAACAGGAATAGCTGAACAGGGAGGTAAAGGAGAACAGGGTTCACACTGGAACAGATCCCGTTACTTGGCCTGGATTGATCCCAGGACATTAGTCACGTTTTGATTACAGGTTGGTTTGTTTTGTTAAAGGTTCTTGATTGCTGGAGATAAGCTTGGGTGATAAATTGTCAAAGCCTATAGAGCAACAGCACCCCGTTCCTTTAAGGTTAGCATTTAATTAGGCACTTTATAATAACATAATGGGAGTCCCAGTCATGAAGTTACTGTCTGATATTAGATAATAAAAACTATAGATCATTTTATTAAAATGTTTCATTTTATTATTTATTTTTTTATTTTATGTTTAATTCATTTTAACTTTAATACACAAACGCACACATTATATATATATATATATATATATATATATATATATATATATATATTTATTTATTAGTTTATTCCAACAGTGTCCTATTCTCATAGCATCAGAAAATAATGATTCTTTCATTGTTCCAATCACTTCAGATTGGGACATCTGTTATTTTGATTGATAGATAGATAGATGGATAGATGGATAGATAGATAAACTTCTGTCTATCTATGATCCATTAACCCCAACCTATCTATCTATCTATAATATATATATATATATATACACACACACATGCTACTCCTGCAAAATATAGTCATAACCCTCTTTTTTATGTCCCATCATTCCTATAAGCCAGCTTTTTAGCGATAGTTTGTGGCATGTGATGCCCACCTCTGCATAACCTTTACTTTCGATAAGCACAGTCAAAATAACAGATTATATTTCATTAATAATTTTCATTCTTTAAAAAACATGTAACTGAATCCCCAACAATAACACTGAGACATCTGGCAAATGAGGAGAACTAGAGTGCATCTAAAGATTTTCCCCACAAAACAACTCGTGATCTTCATGACTGTGATGAGTGAAGCTAAATATATTCCTAGCATAAACAGCACATGTTTCATACAAAAAGACGTCTGTTTAAGATCCAGAAGCGTTTCAACCTGCATCATACACATTTCAGGATTTTTTTTTTTCTTTTTACTATTCCATGTAGCTTTACATACTTCCTGGCCAAACATCTCATCTTCTATTATAATCATTCGTGGGATTCTTTGTTAAAAAAGGCACCGCGGCATCCAATTAAAATACTTGCGGTTGCCAGTCTCTGCTTCAAGAATTCCACATTTTCATGCTGCAGCACCAAAGCCAAGCTTTGAGGGAGGATGTCACCCAGCCAATGGCGGGTCTATTTTGGGAGACTGGAATGGAATTTGAGAAATTGAATCTTGAAGATGAAATCACTATGTAATAGTGTCAGGCCTGTTCTGCCATATGGATGTGATTTGAGGAGAATCAGGAGCACATGGTTTGGACCTGCCGGGCCCTTTCCAGCTTCTGTTGGGTACAATAGACAGTGATGTTCTGCACAATCAGAGCAAAGAGAATCAAATAAACTGAAACACATCATGGAAACATCAGAATGCTGTGGGTGGAAAATCCAAAGGTCTCCTAAAAGTAGAAGAGAAGGCTTAAAATAGTGATTCTATTACGTTGGATGAAGAATGCACAACAAAACACAAGTTAGAGTTAAGCAGTGGGAGCTTTGGGACATTTCATCAGATTTACATGCTCCCCAGAGGATGCCCCTAAGTTTGGTATGCATTTTGCAAGGGTCGTTTGGGTCAGTGATGCAGATACAGGGTCTTTCATGGGACAGTGGAGTAATGGGAACAATGCTTCCATGAAAAGTGAGCAATATACCAGTGGCCTTCATCTCCAAGGTCTCTCCACATCACTCACAATGCAGAAGGATGCAGTAAATATGTAAATATGGACCACCTGGGGGTCCTGTGGTTGGTTTGAAGACCACCTTTCTAGGACGTGTTCCTTACCATAGTTTGAATGCCTTTGAGGGAATTTTTACGTTCACCTTCCCAAGATCGAGTCCCATTTCAGCCTATAAAACATCTACAAAAGACAAAGTTTTGGCGTGTCCATCAGTGCAGGACAGATGGAAGGAGATAAGAGAGAAGACAGGTCCTACAATGGCGACACTTTTTACACAAGAATATGTACTAAAATAAACTGGACTTTTACCAAAAGGAATGTTAGGATGAAACACCCTGGACATTCAGTCCATTGCAGGGCAAACACACAGACAAACAATCACAGTCCCACTTAGAGAACATCTCCAGTCCACCCGCGATACCTGTCCCTGAAACCGGTGCTCCTGGAAAAATCCCACACAGACATAGGACATAGAGCTCAACATCAGCTGGGAATTGAAGGCACAACCTTCTAGCTGTGAAGCTTCTTCCTGTTTTTTTGTTCTAGCTCCTCACATTTGCAGGCCACAAGAATTATCCGTTCAAACAAATAAAATAATCAGCCTGGTTGGAACTAAACTGCATGATCCTAGGTTTCCAGTGTGAGGACTGGTATACACTGCTTTAGAAAATGCATGGAATCTGATGTGGTCCCTTTAAATCCAGAGGACAATGTAGCGGAACAGCTATAAATATGTGAGATGAAAGCAGCATCATCACACATAAACAAAGCCACCTAACCATGTGTTTGGTTGCGAGTCGTGACGCCATGACAACTGAGCGGTAAGGGGAACACACAAACAACCCCACACACACACACACACACACAACAGCATCACTGCCTTTAGCGCTTTGCCAGATCCATACTGGCAAAGGCGCTGCTGTAGCAACCAGGGTACACATAGGAAACACAAAAGAGCAAAGGCCGCCAGAACTCCTAAAGCTCAAAGCGTTTAAAGAGTTGTCCCACACCGTGTGGACTTCATATCTGGCATTGTGGTGGGCCATGCTATGAGCTGTATATGCAGGATATCTGACGCTACTTATGTTACAGAAAGAGCCACTTACAGCATAAGAAACAACAGAGATCCTGCAAATACACATGACAGGAAACAAGGGACACCTGACACAAGGAGGAGACAACAGGGGCAGGACTAAGAGCAGGGCAAGGACAAAATCAGAGGCAGGGTTCTCCTAGTGTTTAGGGACTAGGCCCCAGGATCAGATGGTCATGGGTTCGAATCCCAGACCAGTAGGTTGCAAGGTACTGCTCCCATCACTGCTCCCCGGGCGCTGTATATGGGTTCGTTATGCACAAGGTGTAAAGCATGCTGCCACTGGTCACCCAATAACCAGGAGCCTAAGAGGAGTTGCCTGGTAGGACTGTGTGATGGAAAGAGTCAGCCAGTCGACACGGCTTCCATTAATTTCCTCCCATTGACCATAAAATTGTCCCGCTTATTTTAAAATTAAACAACAACGACCCTTTCTATCTGCCTGTGAAGCGCTTTCTCCAACATGTGCCTATGGAAGTCATGGGTGGGTATTTCATGACCTCAGTAAAGGTCAGTGTCCTCACATGTCTTGTATTCTGAAAGATTCCCAGAGCAGAGGTGCTAATCCAGGATGTTTTTGTGAACCTAACACCACTCCATTAGAACGAGTAATCTGACGCTGAAAGTAGATGAATGGAGATTCCGTGGCTGTACCTTTACACCCTTTGTAATGAATCAAAAGCAGGCAGGCAAATAAAAAACAACATTACATCAATACAGGCTGTTCTTACAGCATTTAGTGCTCAGTTCCCACACTAACTCTAAAAGCTATCAGAATCATTCACTGTGGATTATTCCACAAACAGATCTGATCTGAACTGGGATCAGTAGAGTTAATGAATACACTGTTCCTCATTAGGACAACTCTGATCACATGGACAATCTCCCTGGCCTAAAGTGACTATTTGCCACAAAATGCATTCTCTGCAATTAACCCACACACACCGTGCAGCAGCTGGCAGTTATGTCCAGCACCCGGGGAGCAGTGATGGGGACGAATCCTTCCTCAGAGCAATCTACTGTTCCAGGATTTGAACAATGATCCTGGGGCCTAGTCTCTAAACATCATGCAACATTTTTGGAACTTACCTTGGGCTGCCATTTTTACCAAGTTGATGATCTTCAATAACCATCTGTAGTTTATTTGTAGCTGCACACTATATCAGTCCTCACTCATCATTTCTGACCACCAGATTTTATCTGGGAGGTGTGTATGGTTTGATTGAAACAGGCCAGTGTTGGGATTCCTAAATGATGGTGTTTCTGATAAAGTGGCCAGTGATCCTACCATGGATTGTGCTTCAGAGATGTTTCTAAGTCGTTGTGCTAGAAAACTGAAAGCTGAAGTAGTTCATGAAGAAGTTCATAGAAAGCAACAGTGAGCAGATTACTAATGAGAGCTTCCCTGGAGCAGAGAGGTGGTATTTATAACTGTGGAAGCTACAAGCCTGCAGAAAAAAATTTACATCAGAGAAGAATGGAGTGAGAAAAGCTGTTTTAGTACGTGTCAGGCTGCAGGGGACTGTTATTGTCCAGATTAAGCTGCACTGAGGGACGGGCTG
Source organism: Hepsetus odoe (assembly GCA_017165825.1). Lineage (NCBI taxonomy): Eukaryota > Metazoa > Chordata > Actinopteri > Characiformes > Hepsetidae > Hepsetus > Hepsetus odoe. Next base: position 14,327,553 of record CM029371.1, read on the forward strand.
AACATCACCGAGGTTGGTCTGACCTATGGCTTGACATGTTAAATCACATAAGGGTTGAAAGAAAGCAAGAAAGCAAGAAAGAAAGAAAAAGAATAAATGAACAAAGGAACAAATGAAAAAGAAAGAAATAAGTAGGGAGGAAAACAAGCAAGAAAGAAAGAAAGACAGAAAGTAACATGATGTTAAAGTACCTGCTCTCTCTCACTCTCTCTCACACACACACACACTGCTGGTGAGAAGATCATGCGTTTGTTATTACACTGGCCTGCTGACCTCATCGTGTCAAATGCTCCCTGCTGTCCCTTCATTCTGGGCAACTTCGCCCGATCGCCTCCAATAAGAGCAGCAGAATGAGTTTATTTTCAGTCATGTCATGCGATCACGGCTGCAGGGCACCAGAGTCTGGACCTGAATTTCCCCACGAGTCCGTCTCTACTGCAGACCAGGAGCATAACGACTCATTTCAGGCAGGACCATCCCATTAAAATTTAAGCATGACGTTTGTTTGTGACATATTGATGTGACATAATAACATATTTTGTCATTTCTGTGCACAATGTAAAGGCCTCTTTGGTCTCCATGGTAACTAAGCACATTAGTAAAAATTTGCAATCGACAAAACTGCAGATCATTCAAAGCACCACAAAAACAGCACCACAGGAGCAAGTTGGGTGCTTGATGTTAACAAAATATGTTTTGTTGTTGTACCGTAGAGGTTACGTTTATGGTGTTTCTACTTGAGCAAAATGTGGACATTTTTGTGGACTTAATTCCTTCCCTTATGGACCACTTGCTTATATTCATTGACACGTTCAGTATTTATGTATATATTCCTGACAGAGAAGGCCTCCAAGGAGTTACTCATGGTTAAGGTTCTTGCTCAGGGGTTCCACAATCTTGGTCTGGAACAGACCTCCAAACACATCCCAGTGGTCCCTTCCCAAGCATTCACGATTATATCACTGCCTCTCTTCCCCAAAAAATGACAAATTTCCTGTCAGAAGCCACACAAAATCTAAAATCCTGACTGGCACATGCACAAATGTTTCCGAGAAGACTTGAAAGCATCGTACGAGGTGAATAATGTAGGACATCAGTACCTTCGGAAGTATACGCGCCTCTTCGGAGCACAAAACTCAGCACCAGCTGCATAAAAGCCTACCACCCCATTCATGTCCACCCTTAGAAGATAAACAACACTCTTTATTTGGTCGTAAAAAACCACTTAGTATCACAAAGTCTCGGGTTACATAAACAGCAGAGGCAATTTCAGACTGTGGGACAAAAGTAAAGGAAGAGACCCTTTTCATTTCCCTCCTCCCACTCTGCTCAAACTGTTTACTCGTCCAGCAAATATTTACTCATTACGCACTCGGGAGCGCCTGATTCGGATATTTGGCACCGGCCGGATAATTTGACCCAAATGGGACTCGGCCTCACGACCCTTTGTCCGGATTTGTATGCCCAAACAACGTCCTCCCTGCAGGCGTCCCGCACGCTGCTACAATGTGGTATACACACCGGCCAGGTGCATTGTGGGCTAAACAAACACTCCAGTAGCTACGGGACAATGTATAGGGAGCTTATATTGGCCATCTGGAATGTATTTATAGGAAGCAGAAGTTTTCCCCTCCTTATCCCAACTATACTCGATCAATCAAGACATCTTTGGTGTCAAAAGTTTGATTTTTAACCTTTGGGGCTGCACGGCTAATTTCGCAGGGTCCTGGAGACTCACCAGCTAGGCCAGCATTTCTTATGTAGGATTACATGAAACGACATTTACAGACATTCTTCGGCTAAACGAGGGATTGAGGATCGGCCTCTTCATCTGAAAGGTCTTCACCCGTTAAATCTAAAGCCATGCAAATGACTCTGAAAGTTTAAGGGAAGTGAACGGGACTATTTGTCCTTGTGAAGGAACTGCAGCACTTAGTGAACCACAATGAAATGCTTCTCAGCAGGGAGCAGTGATCGTAACGGTACCTTGCTCATGGTATCAAGGGTGCCTGGTCTCTAACCACTTGCAAGGTTGATTGCCATTTTAATATCTTTGAGAACTTATTAGTCTTTAAAAAGGGTCATTTGTAAAATCATATAATCTCCTACATGTGAGTAAACTATACACACTCGTAATTTCCATTTTTTTGTCATCCCTCCAACTCTGGCTGCTACTAATTTGTCAACGTAAGACAAACGTCAATAAAGGAAGTGGACAGTAACATAAATTAATAATGGAGCATTTGACTTGTTTGACACTATGTAACAATAGGTCCATTTTTATGAGCGAAAAAATGTGAAAATACAAACAAACCATCAAAGTGCCACAAAATAATGCACCTCTTCTTTATATCACCTGTTGATTAAAAGATCATGGCCTAAACGTAAAATGCTAATTCTGAATGTCCCAAAAGGGTTTCGTTGAGAATGGAGGGGGAGTGCTTTGGTGTGTTACATGATACACTTTGGACTTTAGTACTATAAGTTTGTCTACAGTGTTGGCCGTTTACCCTTCAGTTTTTCAGCATTCCCTGCACGGGGGCGGGGGGGGGGGGGGCTATTTTTAGCACTTCATCTGCGTTTGCAGCCAGGTCATGCTGGATCAGCTCTCAGATGTGCTGCAAATCCACAAAAGCACAATGGAGCCCATTGAGAATGCAAATCCAACTCTGTCTGTCACACTGCCCCCTAGCAGTGGTCCAGGGAGGTGCAGGCAGCAACCAGCATTTTTTTTTTTAATCGGAAAAATGTGCATACCTCTGGACAGATTATATGTTTTTTGTTTTAATGTTTGCTCATTTTTGTTCATTTCTGTAAGTAAACATTCAGACGCTCTTGTATTTTTAATGAGGAACACTTCTGCAGTTCTTCCTGAAGGACAAATTTTTTTTTCTTCTAATTTTCAGTACAGTCTCTGTACCTGAGCAGTTTCAGAGACCGTGTGGGATCATCTCCACAGAGAACGAAAAACAAAAGGCAGCTGACGCCCACAGAAGAGCTTTGGAACGTCCTTCTGGAAGCCTGGAGAAGTGTTTCTGAAGATGACATGAAAGCTGGTCTAAGAGAATTGAGGCTGTGCTGAAGAATAATGGTGGTGGTAGTGAATATTGACTTTAAAGCTGGTTAGAATGAAAACTCTCTTTGTGTTTCGACTGGATTTACATGCATGTTTGCACCTTGCAGTAAATCGCTGCATCAATTCTCTCATTTTCTTAGAAAATATAAAGAAAAGAGGCTCCAGACTTCTGCACAATACTGTAGGTTATAGATTAATGAATAAACAGCGATGACTAAACTACCCCTTTGACCATAATCACTCAGAAAAATACGGATCATACGTATGGTCATAAATGAACATCCGTGAAACGTTTATAGCCTGGGAGGACTAGCAGCTTCACAGGGTGACAGTATGGTCTACTGCACAGCACAGCTCTCAAATTCCCATTGGCTTCTGGTCGTCAGAGTAGAAATAGATGCCTGTCTGCTACTTGTGGGAGGCCAGGCTGGCAGAACTGCTACATCCTCTACCATCGAATGAACGGGACACTATTTCTTCTCATCATGCTCCATGCAACGCAATTCACTTTATCATTCATATCATCTTTTGCTCAAAAACTAGATATCCAAACAGAAAATATTTCTTATTTACAGAAAACAGAAAGTTGTGTATGTTATCATCTCGTGCCATAGTATAGCACTTTCTGCTTGATGTACATGATCATCCAAACCAGGGTTTCAGGGGGAGCTGGAGTATGTCCCAGGAAAAGGTCTGGACACACTCTGGACAGGTTGCCAGTCCCTTAGAGGGCAGGCAAACACACTCACACCTAGGGGGCAATTTTGCATCTACCCGAAGGTCTTCAGACTGTGGCGAACTTAAACAGACAACAGGAGAACATGCACACAGAAAGTCCCTTTCTGTGTGAGGTTTGCATGTTCTCCCCATGTCTGTGTGTCTGTTTCCTCTGGGAGCTCTGGTTCTTCCTTCTTGAACAAAGGCATGCAGGTCAGTTGGACTGGAGATGCTAAATTGCCCCCTAGGTGTGAGAGTGAGTGTGTGAGTGTTTGTCTATATGTCTGCCCTGCGATGGACTGGCAGCCTTTCCAGGGTTTGTCCCCGCCAACTGCCCTGTGAGAGCTGTAAAAGACTCCAGCACCACCCACAACCCCAATCGAGACTAACGGCTCAGAAAATGAGCAATTATGTCATTTATAGAAATATTATTAGTATTAAAGCATATCTAATTATGCAAAAAAAGGATTCTATGCAGTTAAAAAGACAAGTTTAAAAAGTTATGAATGCATGTATTAAATCATGATTTCAGTTTTGACTAAAGTAATAGCGATTATAATTTTTGCCATTATCGAGCAGCCCTACCAATCACTGTAGCGCCTGATTAACATCAGTAAACTCACACTGTTGGCTCAGGACACGAATCTAGAGGGTCTGAACTAGATGTTCAAGGTTGGCTTTCTAAGTTTTTCTAGCAGCATTCGGAGGAAAAAAGCCTGAGAGGACTAAAGCAGAAACGGAGGGCCTGGAAAACCAAGCGCGGTCATGACATCCCCAAATATGTAATTATGAAATATAGATGTTGGTTCTGTATTACTGCCATCTGGTTCTCATTCAAAGCGCGTTGAGGACTGAAACATGGTCTTCTGGTGGTTGATAATGCAAAGCCATAGCACAATGTTCTCCCCTCAGATTAAGTGTTCTGTTCTGTTCTGTCACAACGAGCGGGTACTGTTTTCTCTTTTCTCAAACGTCTCTGCAGCATTTTCCTTTTGTAGCAAAGCTGGTGGAGGCAAATACTTTGTTACTGTAAGCAGAGATTTGAGTTTTTAATTTTCTGATGACATTTTCCCTTTACTTCCTACATTTGAAGCCAAATATCTGCACTTTCTACTCCAAATTTTCTTTACTTTTCTTACTTTGATGCATTTTTTCTCCATTATATTTATTCCACCTTCCCAACATTAAGACTCGTTTCTGCCTATTTAGACACCTTTCTTGTATCTCCTTCCATCTTTCCTGCACCGATGGACACACAGAGGGACATCTTTTCTATGTATTGGGAGAGTGGACAGTGGAGAAAAGTCACGTATTTAGTGTGATGTCCGTATTGGGGAACTAGTAGAGATATGGATTAAAGCCAGGGATCAGCGATGGGGACAATACCTTGCTCCAGGTCTGGAATTTGAGCCCACAACCCTCTGATAAACACTAGGTCATAGTTGACAATGAATGCTTGCAAATGAATACAGTGTATTGTTCATTTTGGAAATGTTGGGGTGCGTGTGTGTGTGTGTGTGTGTTTTCATGATGTTACAGCCTTCCATGATGTCCTTGTTTAGTCATAATAAGCTCACAGATTTATCATTTAAAGTCTGTAAAATTTCAAAGGTGCTGTGGATTTATTCTCACACCCAAAGAGCATTGTGGCATCTCATGATGCGTATGGAATCCTGCACATCAGCCATCAGACTGAATTATGGGAGCGAAGATATTCGTAAAGATAACACTCCTGTGGGATTATATAACTGCACAATATTACACGGTGTTTAGAGCTGTCATTCATTTCTTCTGAGTAGAGCGACTGAAAGACGATAGTTCCTTAAATTGATTCTGTTTTCGCAGTTACATAACAGCCAGCAGCACTGCAGGAGAGAAACCTCCACTCAAATCCACACACTTCAAGCCTTTTCCACCAGGCAGGGTCCTTGGGTCCGGTTACAAGTCTGTGATTGTCCATTTAGTGTCCGACTCTTCTGGCTGGGGTACCAAGTATGCCAAGTGGAGCTATCGATTGGTCAGAATCATCACAGCTGATGGACTGATCGATTGATCGACTGATGAAATGACTGACTGTTGGACTGACCTATTGACTGACTGACTGATGGAGTAACCGACTAATGGACAGACAGATTGACTGACTGATGGAGTGACCTATTGACTGACGGAGTGACCTATTGACTGAGTGACTGATGGAGTAACCGACTAATGGAGAGACAGATTGACTGACTGATGGAGTGATCGACTAATGGACTGACCGATTGACTGAATGATCGAATGACCAACTGAAGAACTGACTGACTATTGCACTCTGACTGATGGACCGGCCAAAAAATGGTAAGCCTGACTAATGGAATGACTGATTGACTGACTGATCAACTGACCAACTTATGGAAAGACCGACTAATATACTGAGCGACTGATAGACTGAACGACTGTCTGAAAGACTGATTGACTGGCGGACTTACTGGCTAATGGACCGACTGACATACTGACTGGCTGACTGAATAACTATCTGATTGACAGATGGTCTGACTGAATGACCAACTGACTGAGTGACAAATTTATTGATTGACTAATGGGTTGACTGACTGACTGACTGATTGATTGACTGATTGTTAAGTCAGTTTAAATTCTCAGTTTTCCAATCTGAGCTGCACGTGCAATAATTAGGCGTGGTTTGTGTCTGACGTGAGCTTTAGTGTCATACTGGAGCTCAGTAACGGACACCAGTTCACCAGTTTGCTATCCAGTGTGTGTGGAGTGGAAAAAGTGACGGTGTGAAATACGGTGCGTTGGTTTGGACCTGTGTGCACCTGCCCTGCACTCCATCTCATTTTTATGGCCACTTCAAATGCCGTCCATTCTCTCATTGACTATCGGATGTCAGAGAGGTAGAAGAGTGGAGGAAGAACAGATCGGAAAAATGGGAAATAAACAAAGACCTTGAAGAAACTATTCAAAAGCTCTTTGTGAAATAAATGTCTATGGCTTCCCTTCCAGCACCTGTTTTTATAAGAACTGAATGGTGCCATAATTCATCCTGTAACTCTGTAATTAAAGTGTTTATCTCATTACATTTGAGTAGCGAAGCAGAACTAATGAGTAACGAGGCCAAGGGTTAATGAAACAGTCTGGATTCGCTGAACGTAAATCCATTCAACTCAGTCTGATCAGTGTCGTCGGAGAGAAGGGCCACGTTTGGCTTTTATTTGGGTGAGGTTGCATTTACCCCCATCCTTAGAGAGGGACTGTTCATTAACGTCGTAAATCCACACATACCATCTGTCCAAAACACCCCACACACACACACTCACCAGCAGCTGGTGCTGATTTGTGATGTCCACTTTATACATGTGTGTGTGTGTTAGATATATAGGTATTCATAAACATTTTAGAATGATCTCCATAGGCCATATCACATATGGCCTAAAAGGGGCAGCGGTGGTCTGGTGTTTAGAGACTAAGCCCCAGTATCGGCCCAGAAGGTCATGGGTTCAAATCCCAGATCAGTAGGTTGCCCTGAGGTACCCTTGAGCAATGTACCATCCCCATCACTGCTCCCTGGGCACTTTCAATCGCTGCCCCCTGCTGCACGTGTTTGTGTGTATGGGTGAAATGCAGAGGTGTTATTTTGTTTGTGTGTTGTGCTGTGTTTCACAAGGACAAGAATAGTCACTTTCACTTTCACACGAACTCCATAGCGCCCATAGAGCTGAACCATGAAGTCCCCTTTAAAAGTCTTCTGCCGGGTAAAGGGGTCCACGCTGATGGAGTAGGACGGATTTGATGAGGGTAAGGTGGTCCGGGGAGGCTCTGAGATGGAATAAGCTGTCAGATCTCCAAGTGACTGCACTGTTGTTGGGTGTTGGGGTTCAGTCTGGGACACTTTTTATAGAGAGATGGGATGTGATTTATTACCAGAGATGACACACATGGCCTGAAAAATGGCCTGATGACGCCAATAGGTAGCAAAATCACACTGAGACCGAGCCATTACAAACACACACCCACACACACACACACACAACAGAGCATTCCTTCTGCTATCCTAACACTGCCATTTAAGGCTCCAAATTGCCTAGGCATGAAGCCTCCCTTTCTTTTCCTCTTTCTCCCTCTATTTTCTCTTGTGGACAACGCAAATGTCAGAACAAAACCTTGCTTCCCCGAACCATTAAAAAACACTCATCAATGGAACCACGTTTCTATTGATCCTTGCATCAAGAGTTTTTTTTAGAAGTGTTCATTTCAGATAAAAAAACTAAAAAACAACGGAGATAAGAGGTTCACGGCTTGACCTATAGCAGTATGTTGATATTAATTTCATGCAAAAATTCACTTGGATATGGATTTATAATAAAAATGTTTTTAAATATTGTGCAGCTGTATGCAAAAGTCTAAACACCCTCTGGTCCAACTACAAAAGAAGCCCATTGGTACAGTTAAAGTTGTCGCCTCCCAAAAGGTTTTGGGTTCAGTTCCCAGAGAGAGAGAGAGAGCGAGCGTGTGTGTGTCCTGCAAGGGACTGTCCAAAGTCTCCATCCTCTTTAGGATAAGCAGCAGGGAAGATGGATAGATGGGAAGTTACACCAAACATAAAAAGTAAAAAATGTCATGGTTTTTGCACAGGCCTATTGCGATGTTCTCCATCTACATGCCAGCAGCCGGGGTGCCTAAACTTTTGAATAAGACTGCACATGTCGGCCCTCCTGCACTGGAGAATCAGAGAATCCCCCCTTTCCATCTCTATCTGTTTATCAGGTCTTCCGAGCAGACATACTGCCATTTACTGAACCTTCCACACAAACAAGAGCTGAAGAGAGATCAGCCTGGAACAGTGCAGCTTCTTGTAGCCTAGAGCGCCCCTTAGTGGACAGATATGAAAACGCACCTTCCTAAATAATGCCACACTCTCGACCAAAGGGAAGAACGAGAATAATGCTTGTTCTTGGTGAGCACAAATCTACCAGACAGATACAGAGACAAAAAAAAAAATCCAGATTTATAATATAATTAGACTTATGACAGATAGAACCCTTGCTGAATGGACCTGAAGCTCCAGAATTACTTATTAATTAATTACCCCATTTTTATATTTAATTCACTTAAAAGCACTTTTGCTTTCTCATATAAACTTACATTTGATTATAAAACCTTGTTTCTACCCTTTGAACACTTAACCTTCTACATATAACCAAAATTTACAGGGCCCAAGGGATCGGTTCCCTGAATCAAAAGGTTGTGGGTTCAAATCCTGGACAAGAAGGTCACCCTGATTTACCCTTGATCAAGATGCTGTCCCCAACACTGCTCCCCGGATGATGGATATGTCATTTTCATTTACACTAAATGAAAATACTTCTAGGATATCCCACAACCGCCTGGTCTGAATTTCCTACCTCTATGCCGCCACCACCCCAAAAATGATCATGTTTAATATTTTTATGTATAATCTTCCCCACCCCTCATCTAATTCACTTCTGGTGCAAATGTCTCCTGAATTATACAATTAGTTGGACTAATTCATACACAAGAGACCACAGCAGCCTACCAAAGCCAAGACACATTAACTTAGACATGTTCTCCTCCCTGCTGTGGCGCTTAACTCAATTTACCCTGCTGTGTTCACAAGGGGAGGCGTATTGCTCAGATGATCGCAAGAATGTTCGTCGTGGTCAAAGCAGGTCACGTTTGAATTGAGTTTGGAGTTGGCAAGCGGTGCAAAAGTATTTTTTAAGGGACTATTTTCTCATCATGACCACCAAGCTCACCACAGCGAAATGCTTGCTCTGAATTTAGTGACTGTGTTTGTGAACACAGCACAGCAAACAGTGAATGACAACAAATTGCTCATCATTGAAACCATTCACATCCTGAAGTATATTCCATATCCAGTGCCAGGGGGGCAGTGTTAGTGACAGTAAAGGTACCTCAGGCCTAGGACCTGAACCTACTTCCTTCTGATTATTGTGTCTATTCCATATCCACTAGGCAATCACTTCCCAAAAATGTCCCCCCATCCACCCAAGAGGAGCAGCAGGCGACCAAACATCTAGCACTCCGGGAGCAGTGATGGGGATGGTACCTTGCTCAAGCCCTGGTACTTCAGGATAACCTACTTGTTTGGGATCTACAACCTTTGAAAATGTGGATCATTATCTAAGCACTAGGTCAACTCTGCCCTAATATTGGTATTGGCTCTATAACTGGGAAAACAATGGTGCCCAAGAGAACATAGTTGGTCCTCCAGGTGGGTCCTCCCTCTTTCTCCATCACTCAACATGATGTGGTCCAACAGGGATTTCTTTTAGGTGCGTTAACATTTAGTGAAGTTGGGGCTGTTCCACAAGAGGTAGAATTTGATAGGACCCAGAGGAAAATTCAAGCCTCAAGAACCCAGGGAGCAGTGATGGGGATGGTACCTTGATCAAGGGTACCTCAGGGAAACTTGCTGGTCCAGGACACAAACCCACAACCTTCCTATTATGGGGTCAAGTGTCTAACCACTAGGCCACCATTGCTTCCCAGCATTGGTTGCAATGTGTAATAGGAGTAGGCCAAGCTAGAGACAAGAGTGGGCAAAAACTAAAGAAGATTGGATAAACTCCAGATTAGACCAAATTTAGAAGATTTTGGTAAAAATTGGCTTGAGAATTGAATAGTTGATGAGGAAAAGGTGCAGAAAATATGTCTATGTGTTTCAATCGTTTGATGAGACGCGTATGAAGGGCAAAGCCATTATTTTGATTTTCACTGAGAATAGTTTACCTTTCGTCCCGAGAACAACATGCAGAGCTGGTGCATGGAACCTCCATTCTTGGTCAACTCCTTCTTCAGGGTTTTGGGTGAGGGCAGCGTCCAGCCTCCTTTGTGTCCAGTGGCGGCCTCCAGGCAGTTGATGGCGTTGTCGGAGGTGAAGCAGGTCCCGCGGGGGTCTTGCAGTAGGCTGCCCTCGCTGTGTGTTCGCCGGCGGAGCGAGTTCTGGACGCTGAGTCCTCCAGCCCCTCCATGCTTTTCACACGAAACTCCTTCAACCATACTTCGGCGCTTGCTGTCTCTGCGCTCCAGAAAGTTATCATCACTGTCTTCTTCCTCTTCATCATCCTCTTCCTCATCTTCATCATCCTCCTCATACTCCTCGTCTGTGGCGGGTGAGGAGAGAGCGTCTGCGCTAAAGGAACGATCAAGGCGCAGTTCGGGGATGACAAAGGATGAAGAAGATGAAGACGGTGGTGCATTGGTGTCCAGAGCCTCCGAGACATTGTCTTCATCCATTTGCAATGGGTGCTTTTCTTCTAATTTGCACATTTCTTCATCTTCCTCTCCTCCATCGTGCTCTTCCTCCTCTAACAGGGTCTTCCTGACTTCCTCTTCTTCCTCTTCATATTCCTCCTCCTCTCTTTCTTCATTTTCCACACTTTTCCAGATTTCACTCAGGCTGCCCTCATTGCTCTTGCCGTCCTCTCCCTCGGTGGATGGTGGGGGCGTCGGGGGCACCAGATGCCGTGTCTCCTCCAGCGGAGTGAGGAGCTCGCTGGGCTGCGGGCTGCTGGCCGTGGTGGCCGGTGCATCTGATGGGCTGCCCAGAGAGCGCTCATCCTCCGAGGGGCGCCGGCGAACCCCTGGATCACACCGTTCGTCCAACTTGGGCTCCAGCATCTGAAAGAAACGGATAAAATGAGGAGTCAGTTTATTGAGCAAATAAACAGAGAATGTCCAATCAAACGTGCAGAGAAATGTCTAAGTTTAATCCCTGTAGATGTATAAATAAAATAAATAAATAAAAATTGGATAAAAGTCCCTTGCAGAAAATGACAAGCGAGATAAACAACAGTGTTGGCCAACGTTTTCAATTAAAACTATAATTTCTTTACTGTTACTTTTTCATTAAATAAATGGATTAATAATATTTACTTTTATCCTTAAAGTAATGTTTACTTTAAAAATGCTATTAACACTATACTGGGTTGATTTCTCTTCAATACCAAATATGAAGTGCAGGGCTTAATTCGAATAATTTGACACAAGTTCCAAAAAGTTGGATTGGCAACATGTCCAGGGTGTTTCTCCACTGAGATAGGACCCACCACTCCTCACAAACCTCATTAGGATAAGCAGCTTTTTGGATGGATGCATGGTTGGAAGGATGGACAAAAGGAAGGTTGGTTGGATGGATGGGTGGATGGATGAATGGAAGGATTGAAAGAAGGCTAGTATTGAGGAAGGATGGGCAGACAGCTGGGTGGATGGACGGATGGATGGATGCATTAATGATTACTGACTGATTTTTTTTCCACAAACATTTACACAAGTCTGAGTTTTCAAGCAGTTCAACAAGATTAATGATTTTTACAATTTTACAATTATTACAAACAGAGAATTGTCCCCAAATGGGACCCACTGTCCTGCACAGGTTCAGGTTTTCTCTGTTTTTCTGTGCATCCCGAGACTAACATTTACATTTACATTTACGGCATTTAGCAGACGCTCTTATCCAGAGCGACTTACAGGTCCTAATTACAGGGACAGTCCCCCTGGAGCAACTCAGGGTTAAGGGTCTTGCTCAGGGACCCAATGGTGGTAGTGCCAGAGGTGGGATTCGAACCGGGGACCTCTGGATCCATAGGCAAGTACCCTACCACTAGACCACCAGCACCCTAACAGAAGATCAAGACGCTGCAGGGGGAGGAGTAACCTGGACGTTTTCACATGAAGCAACAAGACAGAAGTTCAGACACTTTGCAGCAGAGCAGTGTGTTCACACACGTACATGGATTCACTTGCAGTTCTGTTTTTGACTCCAATAGCAGCTGTGGGATGGTGTGACTGGAAAGAGCGGTTTGTGAGGAAATGCTTGAAGATTCTAGTGGTTTCTTACTGAATGTTGACAGCCTGACCAAACTAAACAAAACTAAGAATCTGCTGCATTTGACTGCCTGCCATGGGTGTGTGTGTGTGTGTAGGTGTGTGTGTGTGTGTGTGTGTGTGTGTGTGCGCGCGCGCACTTGTTTTTTGAACATTTTCATAACAAGAATGTCCTGACTTTGCACGAAAGGCTGAAAATAGTACCAACCCACAGGACTGACAGAATGGTTATACAGAAAAGCTTTTTATAAAAGATATTTGTGCACACACACACACACACACACACACACACACACACACACACACACACACACCATACATCACACTTATAGCAGATGCTGCTTTATGATCAGTGTCATTTTGGCAGTAAAGCTATGAGACCACATTAAAGGCTTTCTAGATAATTCAACACCATTCCCACCATTCTACCTCTCTCACACTCTCTCTCTCTCTCTCTCTCTCTCTCTCTCTCTGGAACGAAGCTGTATATAATCTGAGTTATTCTTTTCTGCCTGATTGCAGGTTCTCGGTTCTCTGTTCTTCACCACATGGTTGGAGTTCGGTCATTTCTAAAAGGTCAAAGGTGATTAAGGTTTGGTGAAACATCAACAGCAGATGTGAGAGTCAACAGGCCACAGGAGTTAATGTGGACGTAAGAATCAGGACACAGACAATTCAAATGATCAGAAAACACAGGTTGTACACTTCGGGGAAGATCTTATTCATATCAAATCAAATCAAATCTAAATATAAAAATATTAGACTGTTGTGAAGTGTGCCTGAATGTGGAATGAAACATTCAATTGATTCGTTCAACGTGCAAGAGTGTAGCTACAGTGAACATTTTTAGAAATAATCTTTAGAAAACTGAAAGCAAAATACAATACATGTTCTAGTGCATTTAAAGTAAAAAACTCATTAATATATAACATTTTCACAAATAATAGTTATTTTTATTTTTACTTGCATTAGACCTTTACAGCGTGAGTCCATATATATATTTTTTGTATAAATATACATATTTATATATATGTTTATTCCTTCAATAATCACTTCATCAAGCCTGGCATTAAGATCCAGAGGCTGTTAGAACTTTGCAGTTGAGATATAAAAAAAAACAACTTTATTCTGGAGTTTCCAGAAGCTCCATCTGTTCCTGGGCTGCAGGAGAGACAATTTACGGGAGGAACTCTAGAACAGATCCAGCTTGGGCCAAAAGCCCCTGCATGCATTTATTACCTGACAAACGAGTGAAACATGAGACTATTTGCTGAAATGTCAACGTTGTCACAGGGCTCCCCCTGAACACTGCTTTCTCTTGAAAACGGGATGAAAAAAGAGTGACAGAGAGCCTCCTTCCAACTGTGTCTCCATTCGAGCTCATGACATGAAGTGAAACTGATGAATCTTAAACTGGCAACATCTCATTCTTTCTCTTTCAGTGTCTCTGTCTCTTTCTCTCTCTCTCTCTCTGTCCTTCTGTCTCTTTATATTTTTCTCTCTCTCTTTCTGTCACTTATTTCCACTTCCATTCTCTCTTCTTTCTCTCTCTCTTTTCCACCTCTCCTCTCTTCTCTTTTTTTCTCATTAAATCTGTCTCTCTCTCTGATGTCATGTGCTCAGATGTAGACAGTTTTTTCTCTTTCCAGCTCTCTCTCTCTCTCTCTCTCTCTCTCCCCTCCTCCTCCTCCTCTTTCTCTCTTACAAACACTGCTTTCTTTCATTTATGGAAGCTCTTCCAAACACTTTTAGTGGCTTCCTTGCTGCAGCAGAGCTAATAAGTCTAAGTGGCTCTTTAAACTGGGTGTGGAGAGATTGGATCGCGAGGCACTTTGGTGGGTTCGCATTTCAGAAAGCCGGGGGCAGATTAGCAAAATGAACCCAATTCCATTTGCCATTTCCATCGGCCGGGTTTCATTTGTCAAACTTCTGTGCAAAGAGTGGCTACTTTTCCTACCATCCCTTCATTCCTTGCAGCCTCGCTAACCTTGTAATTATCGAGCCGGGACGCCTCTGGCTACAACGGTGACAACCGTGCAAATGCCCTTTCAGTTCCTGCTCTAAATGAGGGGGATTGGGCTGAAATAGCAAAGCCTCCGGACTTTTAATCAAGCCCATTCTTAAACTTACTGTACAGGCTGATTAGCTTCCTTATTATGGAGTCAACATATTCATATATCAGAATCTTAAGTTCATGTTGCTATTGGAACAAAACCTTGTACCTATTTTTTACAGTTTGATCTGCCTTGACATAATTTCAAGGCCAACAGACCAACCGAAATAGTCTTGAAATAGTCCGAAAAATTTGTTCCTACAATGTGACCTGCTGACTTCCTGACAGACTGCAATGCACTATAGGAAGCACAGGGGGTGAAACTGGCCCCACTGTGAAGCAGAAGATCTTCTATCTAATCTCAGAGATGTAAAAAAGGAATTGGTGAAATAGACATTTTATATGTTGTTGAAAAGAACCAGAGGTCACAATGTCTTCAAAATATAATTTTTTTATTATCCAAATTCCAGTAAACTTAAAAATGTCTCTTTAGATTGCAGATGTAAAGATGATTGTGTTTAAAAGCGAAAAAACCTGAAAAGGCTTGATCTATTTTACCAGTGTCCATTAAAGTTTTAAACCTAAAAATATCCCCAAATGATCATATAGAAGGCACCGGACAGTGACTTCATAACCTTTTCTGTGATGTAGTTTATAGAGACAGCATTTTCAGACGTCTGGTTCCATTCACCACCACAGTGAATGTTCCCTAGGACAAATACTTCAAGTCTAACTAAGAATAAATCCTGGACGGGACAACGTGGACAGGATAGACCCTCCAAATCCAATGCACCTACAAGTCTTTGGCATGTAGGAGGAAACCAGAGGAAATCTAGAGATATGGGAAGAACATGCAAACCTCAAAGGTCACCATAGATAGGAACCCAGAAACAAGGAGGTTCTCCTAGAAAATATACAGAAATGAAGGGTGGATCAAGACTGTGACACGGTGCTGTATGCTAGATGACATCAGGGCAGGTCACCACCGTGGAGATTAATGGTTTGGTTATTGAATAGATCAAAAACGTCAAGAGTAAAAGATAATCAGTTGTAGAAATAGCCCTACAAAGCTATATTTTTAGGATTTAGACATATACTGAGCTAAAGCAGTGCTTTAATTCTTCTGCCTGCAAGTTCTGCTGCACGCTTTGTGGCATTTTAAAGTTCGCAGGACAGCCGAAGAGTCACAAGGTTGCAGTTTTCCGGGCAGAGAACATGCGCAGCACATGATCCAGATCTCCCATAGGCCCTGAACCCGTCACGGAGGGGCACGTATCCCGGGGCAGGGGTCTTGCATGATGCGGCTGGTATTTTTAGCCCCTGTCAGAGGTTCCTACGCAACACCAAGACTCTGAGGAAATCAGGACAGGGAAGCAGAAGAGTACCCTTTTGAATACTGTCAGATGACTCTCTCTCTTTTTCCTCCCCCTCTCTTTCTCCATCCACATTCTCACTTCTTCCCTATCCTTCTAGTTTCTGTGCGGAGTTGCAGAAGAGTCTCCCGTACATGTTTCCCCTCAAGAGCAGTTGAAAAACAGGACAAGCTGCTTGGCTTTCAAGTTCCTTCTAAATTAAAGAAGGTCCCTTCTCCTAAAAAAGTAAAAAAAAAATTTTAAAAAAACCTAAAAACAAAGATGAAAAGAAAACAGAAGCTGTCTATTCCCATTCCAACAGGAAATTGCCTAGGAAAAGCTTGCTGAAAAAAAAATAGCAGAAAGATAAGGAGGAATTAAAGGGGGGTTGTTTTGAATATGTCCCTGCATGTATTTATCAAGAGGTGACTCAGATTTATGGCTCACCTTGCAGTACGTCCTTCACGTCCTGGTAAAACAAACAGTGAGGAGCTTGTTTTAATGAGGGGAACTGTCCTATAATAACAGCGAGAAACAGGAAACACTTGCTGAAGCTCTGTACCAAGCAGGCTGTAGGGAGACGTGGAGCAAACTAGCACTTGGAAAGTCAAGGACCAGGGACAGAAGTGACGCCTGTGCTGTCAAATGCACAATGGCATCCCAGACATCTGCTACTGGCATTCAAACTGGCACTAGGGATTAACAAAACACCCTCCCTTCACTTTCTACAATTATTTCTCCAAAATCTCTCTTACTATAATTCTATTCAGATGCTATAGAGCCACCATTGCCGACACAGGTGGTGAACTGTGCACAAAGCTTGTATAAGCTCCCAAAAAAGAGAACTATCAAGAGAATGGAACCCTTTGAAGCATCATGTCCAATGTCAAGCGTCCTCTAGAGTGGAATAAGTGGAATGATATCTTGCTACATTTCTTTGTTGTCAGTGGTGTAACACATGCTGCATAGCAATTGCAAACCGCTAGTCTGGTCATTTTAAACTATGCATTTATGAGGAAAAGCATCACCCTCTGTGCACTGCACCCACAAAAGAGCTCCATCCACTGCTAAACATTTTATTCTAAACTTTTCCTTTGTCAGCTTTGCTGAAGAAATATCTTGCGTTTATATACTGAATTTTAATTTCCTTTTGTTACAGAACACATTATTACATGAAATATTTTTTACATTTATTATATTGCAGATCTGTAGACAGGAGGCGGAGCTGAAGGTGTCAGGGTTAACGATGCTGCGATTTTCGTTGGGTGTGACGAGAATGGACAGGATTAGAAATTAGTGTCTTAGAGTGACAAAGAAATGTTCGAACAAAGCTAGAGAAGCAAGGTTGCACTGGTTGGGCATGTCCAGAGGAGAGACGAGGATTATAATCAGGAGGAGGATGTTGAAGATGGAGCTTCCAGGAAAGAGGAAAAGAGGAAGAAAAAAGAGGAGGTTTATGGACGTGGTGAGAGAAGACATGAAGGTCAGGAATAAATGGAGACAGTTGATCCGCTGTGGAGACTCCTAAACAGGAACAGCCAAAAGACAAAGAAGAAGATTATATTACAGATCTGTTGATAGAAGAATGGGGTCCATCTCATGATATTCCATTGCTCAGATCAGAGCCACACCCGGTCTGAAACAGAACCTCTAATTGGTCGACAGATTCAAAGTATCATGAGAGTGCCAACCTCAATTTCATTCCCCTGAAACTGCACCACACTGAAAGTGAGAGCCAAGAAACTTTGTTCTTAAGGAAGGCTGGAGAACTGTTCCCAGCAATAAATTCAACTGAAATTAAGAAAGTCTGGCTCTTTGGAAGAATAATGTGAAGGAACGAGGGATCAAGACTCTTCCAAAGGACTCTAGATGGATGAAAAAGGGCCCAGGACGTCCCATTAAAATCATCTTGCTGTGAGGCGTCCTATCTGCCACCATGCCACCCATGAATCACCAGAAATCATATTAACAGTTGCAAACACGTAATGTGATGAGAATAAAGCCACTGGACACAACCAGGTTATGGCTGCAATCAATAAAAGCTATGCAATGTGGAAAGTCTGAGGGCGTGAAATTATTTGGAAGCAATAATCATTAATCGGTAATAACAGTTGTTGGGCGGTGCTAATCGACTGTGCGAGGACGTTAATTTAATTTAACCCACACAAGCATGTGATGGTGCCAATGGAAAAGAGCATGTTTATTATTCATTCAAGGCAAGGGCTCATTATGGCTGAGTCAATGGAAGGGAGGGAAATGGAGCAAAGTTGAAGAAAAAATTTTTTGGAAGCAAAAAGCAAAAAAAGCTCCAGATACCTTTAATACACAGACAACGAAAAAAAAAATACAAGAATGTTTCTGAACAGCGTTTGGTCTGAAAGGTTTCTCGGTGGAGGACGTGTCAGTGTGAGAACTTGTGCTAAAGTTCAGTAAAACTTCGTCAGGTCCTTGAGCTCTTTTCTCTCATCTTGAGAGGAAAGTCATTGTCCTTTATCATTCACAGTTCAGCTTAAGTGAGGACAGCTTGGGACAACACACAGTGAGAGCAAGAGAGAACCGAAAAAACGGAAAACAGAACAAAACTCTTCTTCCGTTCTTTTCCAACATGCTGAAAACGTGATTTTTTTTTTCATTAAAAAACATTTGGCAACAAAAAGAAAACTAATGGAGCAAGGGCAGCAGTGGCTTAGTGTTTAGGGACAAGGCGTCAGGATCAGAAGATCATGGGTTCAAGTCCCAGATCAGTAGGTTTTCCTGAGGTACCCTCTAGCAAGGTACCATTCCCAACGCTGCTCTGTGGGAGCTTCATAGGGCTGCCCCCTGCTGGACAATATGCAGAAAATTAGTGGTTCCCTGTGTTTCACAATGACGAAAAATCACTTTCACTTCATATTTCCAATGAATAATGTGTGGATTTTGTATTTTTAAACTTTTGTTTAAACAGCTTGTTCAATCAAAAAGTTCTTCATCTTGAAATTTATTTTCAAAACTGTAATTAGTATCCTGATTAAGAAATCAAATATTAAAATTAGGACAAGGACCATTTAATGAGCATTTAAATAAGAGTCATAACTACCAAATAACTGAAAACAAGTGACACCCCAAAATGCACCGAACAGTTGGTCATACGCTGCTGACGTTTGAAATATGACATTTTGATAAAATACGATGTGCATGATCTTACACAGTTCGATTTATAAAAAAAGATAGTTTGATCATGTTACAAACCGAATAATCTCATCATTTCTGAGAAGCCTCTTCTTGGCCCCACTGATGATGATGAATGATGCCTCTACTAAAAACAGCCACTGAGTTTTTTTTCCCCCTGACAGTTTCGAAAAGTCTAGAAAGGGTGATGGTTGAGAAGACATCGACCCAGGAAATCGCTCCATGTCCTGCAGCGAGTGTGCAAGGCAAGCCAAACAGAGAGGATCCAGTAGCTAATGTCCAATCTTTGAACTCATCTCCCTACTTGCTATTTGATTCAAGTTATTCTATCTTTCCTTTGTCTTTATTTTGCTGTTCTCTGCCTCTCTATAAGAAATCAACCATCGGCCGCTCCCCGAGCCAGTAACCGAATAAATCAATTAATTAACTGATTGAATGAATCCCTGGATGCAGAGGAGAGAAGAAAGAATCACAGCATCCAATGCTTGTCTTGACCACTAATTTCTTCATATCTTGCTTCCAAAGAGCCTTTCTTGTATTTGAATGTGTTGTTGAGGACCACCTCTCCAGATCTTCCTGAAGGACAGTGTTTTTGTCTCTCATTTTCAGTACAGTCTCTGTACCTGAGCAGTTTGATTGTTGTTTGTTGGTTAATCTACACAGTGATCTTCGTCTGAACCTTCAAGCAGAACAAAGTCTAACTTAAGACTTAAGATTAGTACTGCTGATGCTGAATGCTGAGCGGGTGGAATTGCTTTACCTAGAACCTTGTATCTTTACACACTTTGCAGCCTGGAGCACTAAAACATCTGTTCCTGTTTCTTTCATTTAATCCACTCAATATGACAAAGGCAGTTTGGCAGCTATAGAGGAGTCTTTTTGCACCAACATTCCTGAGGAAAATATAAAGAAATTAAAGGCTCAAGCATTTTGAATCAATGAGCAGAGCATCTCCAAACGCCACAGAATATGACTCAACTATCCAAGTGAGAATTTTGAGGATTTTAATCGGGAACAAATCTAGTATTACCAGTCAATCCAAACTGTTAATAATCCTGAAACCTGAATGTTTTACAAAGGAAATGTGAGTGTGAACATTCTCAGGGGATACAGATGTGTGCACAGTTATTATAAAATATTAGTGCAGAATTATTACACAACTAAATGAAAGACTAAAAAATTCCAATCTCATGTTTATTTTCATCTGTTAAAATGAGAATAATAAATAAACAACATATAGCCCCTTTCATTTCATTAACAGTCATAATCCTTCCATTCATGGATTTAAAAAATCTCACTTTTTGCACAGCAGCAACCACAGCCTCCCAGACTCTGTTCAGAGAGATGGACTCCCCATAATGCTACCATTTGAGAAGGTCAGCAAGTTCTCAGCAGGGTTTAGGTCAGGTAAGGAAGTGGGCCGTGTCATTATTCTTTCATCTTTAAGGTCTTTACTGGCCACACATTGGAGAACTTCCATGCATGCAATGGAACATAATGAATAAATGGTGCCCTGTGTGACATTTTCAACATCAACTCAGTCATCAGACGCAAGAGGACAAAAACCATGGCATGGACAATAGATGCGATGAGCCTTGGCTCAGGTCCATTCACAATTCTGCCATGTCCCCTCCATGAGGAATGTCCAGGGATGGAGAAATGGACGGCAGAGGCTGTTCTTACTCTAGACATGCCAAAGCTTGGATGAACCTTCTTTCAAAGAGCAGATTCCACGTCCTGACCCAGCCCTGACTGACATTAAAGTGGGTGTGATGCAGGAATTGATGGGAGGCTTAATTTGTTCCAGTCCAGACGGCTCAGCTCTCCCAAATGAGGCTGAATTGGCAAGGCCTGCTTGTGTGAGAGAGCTGAGGAAAGGCATCGATCTTTAGCATAGTGTGGAGCGGCATTAGGAGTGTCAGGTTACGAGCATTACCAAACAGGATGAAGCACCAGGGTGAACACATATACACGTGCCCAGCATACCAATGTGCTGGTGTGGAGGAGTAGCATCCAGCGGATTACTTGCGGTAATGAGAGGATCCACACACACACACACACCATGGTGTCCAGTGAAAGGATGGAATGCCACCATAATCACAAAATAATGGCTAAATAGATGAATTTATGCATCGCTGACACACAGTGCAATTAGACATAAAGCGAGTTTGTTTCAAATGTTTACCTCAAGTACATGATTACGCTAATCTATCAGCATTTCACACACATCAGGCCCATTAACGATGATTGATTCCTAATGAGGTAGGCATCCATCCATGCATTCCCACTTTTCATGTCATCTGTAATAAAGGGACCATTCATTGGGTAAAGTCAGTGGAAAAGTGAAAGTGTAAAAAAGTGAGAGTGACTACCCTCGTCATTGTGAAACGCCACACAACACAATTCAACCTCTGCGTTTCACCCATACACACACGTGCAGCAGGGGGCAGCTATTGAAAGTGCCTGGGGAGCAGTGACTGGGACGGTAGCTTGCTCAAGGGTACCTCAGGGCAACCAACTGGTGAGTGAATCGAACAATCTTCCGATCCAGGGGCAACTCCCTAACCACTAGGCTACGGCTGCTCCAACAGGATACAGAAAAGGATACGGGACGGGACATCCTCAGCACACAAAAAAAGAATAAAAAAGCAATACTTGGCTATAATTCATTTGCATGTTTTTCAGAAGATGGGAGAAAATATTATCTTGCTTTTGTCCTCTGAATGAGAGGATTTAGGCAAAAAGTTTATATTTTCATGTTTTTCTATCAAAATTACTCTTCGGAATGTTTCCTGTGAAGAAGCTGCCCCATATTGACGTAAACCCTCCAATCGCACTCCTTTAATACTCTTCGGATCAGTTTTTGGGACATATTTTTTTATCAAAGAGCTTACTTTTTGAAAACAGTGTTATGAGTTAGGATCAGACCGATAGGTCTCAAATTATCTTTTTCCCCCGAAAAAAAAAAAAAAAAAAAAAAAGCACAAATGAAAGAGCAGCCAAGTTAAAATGCCCATTTGTTACAACAAATACAGCAACAGATGATATTTCTGAGAAGAAAACAAGCTATATATATATATATATATATATATATATATATATATACACATACACACAGTACTGTGCAAAACTGTGCAAAAAGTTTTAGGCAGGTGTGGAAAAAATTGCTGCAAACAAAGAATGCTTTCTCAGAAATATAACAATGATTGCTTATTTTTATCAATTTACAAGGAGCTAACAAAAGAAAAATCTAAATCAAATCAATATTTGGCAGCTACTACCTTTTGCCTTCAAACCAGCATCAGTTCTTCTGCCCCACAGAGCCCTGATTCAACATCATCCAGTGTGTCTGGATACATGAGTGAGACAGAAGGATCTGAGAAGCCTTACACCACAGAAGATCTGGTGGTTAGTCTTCCAAGATGTTTGGAACAACCTTATCATTTAGTTCCTTCAAAAACTGTGTGTATGGTACTAGAAGAACTGATGCTGTTTTGAAGGCAAGGTGGTCACACCAAATATTGATTTGATTTAGATTTTGTTTATTGATGAAAATAAATGATTAACACTTGTTCTTGTTTATATAATATATATATTGGGAGGAGGATTCACACCCAGATCCCAGTGGAAGCAAAGGGACCTCATTCATCAAAAAGCAGCTCAGCTCTACCACATGATCTGCATTTAATTGATTTTTCCTGAAAATTCCTCTACATTCCTCCAAATTCCTCATCAGTTTTTGCTTTTGTTGACCTAAAAATGACTTTTAGCCTCTGCCACACCTTGGATTTCACCTGCAATCCACACCCACATGAAATCATGGCAAAGTGGACAATAAAGGGGGAAACCTGCTCCAATTTTATGCTCCTTGGAGACAGTCGTCCAGAAACAGCCTGTGAAGCCCAGTCTACTGTATTTGTCCTTTCCATTAGAGAGGAGGACAAAGGAGGGGCTCAGAGAGAAGGGGGAAGGATGATGGCTGGGGTTCCAGTCAGGCATTATTAATCAAGCCTGAAGGTCAGAGACAAAAACCCGATTAAGGGCACTGAAACAGTGGAGCACAGGGTTGCTTCCTGCCCAGCAAATGATTGCAGGCGGAGTCGTTAACGCACTTGTAGCGTCACAAGCACTCACTTCTGA
>CM029371.1:14355926-14583426 GCA_017165825.1 Hepsetus odoe
GTGCTCCTAATGCTGCTCAGTGGAGGCATCCAGTCCCAGCATGCCCTTCACAATCAAATGTCCATCAAGAGGCTAAAGCAACCAAGAGTCATATTTACACCTCTCCAGCGCAGAAGTAAAGGACCGTATATCCACTCTTGGGGGAAACAGGTTTGGGGGCTATTACTTTAAAACATGGCCACTTTAGTGGGAAAACTGAGCTGAGAGTATAAATGTCAGGATACAATCAGACAAAACATCTTGTGCCCTTCTCTTTCTCTCTCTCTCTCACACACACACATACATACACACACACCTACACACAAACACACACATACTTATACACAAACACACACACACACATATCCAAACACATTAAATGGTGCAGAAAGAAAGTAACATGGATGTAATTAACACTCCCTCATCTTAAGTCTTATCTTGAAACTAAGTCATTTATAAAGCAGTAAGGCCTGCCAGGCACACACACACACACTCACACACACACACACACACAGTCCCTGTCCTGTAAATAGAAATCCGACTCTCAGTAACTGGCAAATTCTTACAATGAAATTAACTAAATACAGTATATATACAATAATTCACATTCACAATGAAATGCTTTACAAACTGGATTTTTCCATTTCTGATTACAGTCTGCTTTTAAGTATCACAATTTCTTATAATGTTCTTTCTTCATGACCAGCCTCACCTTTGGAACTAAGCAGACTGTTTAATCTTACTGCACCTTTAAGACTGTAACCTCCTCTGATTGGTTGCCCTCTGCGTTTCCTCATTCAGAAATCGGTCCAGTCTGAAATGCTCATCATGAATGAGTGGAGCTAAAGTAAGCCGAATAGGTTTATACATTGTATTGTTACCCTACGGAACCCAAAACATACCTACACAACCTTGATAATCTCTACAGTACCTTAATCATCCCTGCAGAACCCAAAACATCCCTACGGAACCTTAATCATCCCTAAAGAACCCAGAACATGCCTACAGAATCTTAAATCATCTCTACAGAACCCAAAACATCCCTAAGGAACCTTAATCATCCCTACAGAGCCCAGAAACATCCCTACAGAATCCAAAACATTCTGCATAACCTTAAAAATCCCTACAGAACCTGAAACATCCCTGCAGAACCAAAAAATATTCCTACCTAACCTTAAACATCCTTAAAGAACCTGAAACATCCCTACAGAACCTAAGATATCCCACATTCTTACAGATCCTGGAAAAGAGAGATGAACAGAGGAAACTGCTCCAACTTTAACCCCAGCTGTTCTGAGGAGGAGTTACACCGTCTAGATAAAAACACACAGCAGTGAAACATTCCACACACACACACACACACATTAACAAAGTGCATAAGCAGGTGTACCTTAGAAACAGGCATCAGGCAGCAGCCGGTGATGTGTCTGTGAGGCAGCAGATGGGAGACGCAGTGAGTGTGTGTGTGTCAGCTACAATATACACTCAGGAGATACACACACACACACACACTCTCTCTCTCTCTCTCTCTCTCTCTCTGTGTGTGTGTTCATGTATCTCTTTGTCTGCTTTTTTTGTCTCATGTTTGTCCTTTTCATTGTGCTTCCTCCCATTTATTCACTCTCTCTCTCTCTCTCTCTCTCTCTCTCTCTCTCTCTCTCTCTCTCACACACACACACACACACACACACAGGGCTGTGTTGGTGGTGGTGTCAGCATGTTACACCGTCGAAGGAAAAAAGAGGGAACAGCATAGAGAGAGAGAGACAGAAAGCAAGTGATGAGAGGAAAAGTGAAATGAAGCAACAGACAGAGAGAGTAAGTGAAAGATAGTGATGGAGGAGGAGAGACATATAGAGAATTAAAGTAATAAAAAACCAGATTAAAAGCAAGAAAGAATCAGAGGTAGACTGAGAAATAAGAGAGAGAGAGAGAGAGAGAGAGAGGGAGGTGATGCTGTTCATGTGTTTTCTCTGAGGAGTGTCCCGCACCACTGTGGTCTATTTTTGGCGACTGCTGCTGGACCATGAAATCAAAGCCCCACAAAAGGAATCAGCTAAATGCCTCACACACACACACACACACACACAGCTCCCAACTGCAGTATCTGGTAAAAATGTGGTCCACGAACATGTCCTCTTGTGTTTGTGTTTTAAAGTGAGTGCTGTTTTTTTGTGGTTCTTTTTAGAGGGTGTTTTCTGTGAAATGGTTTTCTGAAGATGCTCTAACGTGTTTCTGCCTTCAAACTGGTGGCACTGGTCATAACTTGGACCCTCACCTCATTTCCACCCCATTAAAACAGACCCCAAAGTTAACAACCCTCCACTTAATTTATACTCCATTTGTACCCCTCGAGATACGGGACATATAAGTGCCACTAGTGATGCACAAGCCAGTGTATTTCTTCATGCGGGTCCAAAGCCCGAATAAACGGGGATGGTTACACGTCAGGAAGGGCATCCGGTGGAAACCTTCGCCAAATCAAACATGCGGACAATGAAGAAGGGATGTGTGAGAGTATATCTGTGTATATTAATTATATAAGTATATAGCTGTATATATCAGTGTATAGTACTGTGTATATGTATGTGTGTGTGTGTATCAGTATTCTGTATTGCGGTTGGCTGCAACTGTATATTTGTTGGGCTGCTGATGAGCTGTTTTCGGAGGAGTACAGGACTGATATATTATTTAAAATCAGTAAATCTTCTCAAACCGGCTGTGCTATTCCCTGTGCCCCCTGTGTTTCACACCATCACTGTATTTTAAGATTATATCTGAAGTAGGGTAACAAGAAATACAGCTAGTCTTTTGGTAAATACACAGAAATCACAGGTTAAAGGACAGTCTGTTGGGCTCCTGTCTCTTTGTTTCAGCCATCACACCTCCAGCAGGTCCGAGAAAACGCTCAGCGAGTTCAGAGACATTCCTAGTACTGGACTTCACTCGGGAAGCGATATTTAGAGATGGTCCTGCCTGCATGTGGTCTGATCTTCTTTCATGTCTGTGATGTTTTCTGTCTTTTATCCCAGCTTTCAAATGGAAGGGTTGAAAAACTGGACTGAACTTAAGTGAACTTCATTCCATCGACTCAAACTAAACTAAACTTAAATCAGTTCAGGTGAGCTGAATAATGCAAAATTGAACTGGATTCATTCGAATGAATGTGAATTGAACTGGAGTTCCCAGAATGAAGATTACAATGAAATTGAACTGAACTGAATAAAACATAACTGAACTAAATCACCTCAACAGAAATGAAATAAACCAAGCTGAACCGAGCCACTGTCCCCGCACAGCAAGATGGTCCTGGGTCTCCGCTCAATGTGGTCGATTTCTAGGAGGGACAGTGCGGGTCCTTTCTGTGTGGAGTTTGTTCTCCCCGTGTCTAAATTGTCCTGTGTGTGAGTGTGTGTGTGTGTGTGTGTGTGTGTGTGTGTGTGTGTGTGTGTGTGTGTGTGTGTGCTTCCCCTGTGATGGACTGGAGACCTGTCCAGGGTGTGTCCCCACCTGTCACCTTGTGAGAGCCCCACCCGTGACCCTAATCAGGACAAGCAGCACAGAAAAGTGTGTGTGTGTACCCTTAACAATTACCTGATTGTCATCTGATTGATTAAGATAAAATTAAAGCATTATTATATTATATTATTTTCAACATTTAATCTGTCTCTCCCTTCAACAGCAGATGTATATCACAAAAGAAAATTTAAACAAGGGATCAGACATGAGTTTTTCTGCACTTGGGACCTTTTACATCATCTTACGTGGGCACCTCAAGTTACGCAACAGAACGTTATTAATAGTAGAACATTTTGCTTTTCTGAAGTAAAGCAAAACAAGATCCATCAAAGTGAGTCCATTAATGTTTAAATCCATCGTGAGAGAATTGATCTACTGAAAATGATGGATGCTGAGGCCAAGTGAAAAAGACGTTTGTGTGTGCGTGTGTGTGTGCGCGTGTGTGTGTGTGTGTGTGTGTGTGTGAAGACTGAAATCTGGACTAAAGCTGTCCAACATACAGGTTATCACAATTACTGACAGAAAGCTCCAGTATGTAAATGAAAATGATGCAAACTAATAAAGAGACACATTGCAGGTATTCTTTGTATCCAGTTTAGATCCACTTGTGACGCTGGAGTTTTTTTCCAAAATCTAATCATTCCGTACTTTTCAGAAGGCGGTGTTCTGATGGATGTTCTTAATTGTGTCTCATTGTTGCGTTAAAACTTCAGTGCGAGCAGGCAAGACTGTCATTTCTGTTAAATGAACAGCAGAATGTAGGACATGTACTGTATTTAATTGTTAAATCACAAAAAATAGACAGTCTGCAGCTTAGAAAGTCTACATGGAGAGAGGAAACAATACTATTCAGAAAAAATGAACTCATTCAGTGAGGAGAATTCAAATTTTCATGATATGAGCCTTTTAATGTCAATATATCAAAGGTTTCCCACAAGATTAAACTATCAGAATGCAAATCATACTCTATGCAGAGTTCAGAAAGAAGAAAAACTCATTTAACTCATTTAAAAGTAAAAGGAAAGGAGAGTAGAAAGTAAAAAGTACAGGAATGTACTGAGTGTATAAAGTGAGACGTGTCTCCTCTGAAGGATGTTTGTAGCGTCTGTTTGTGCTGAAAGTGAACTGAATCTCACTCCATATTAATAGAATTCCAAGACTATTAAAGCCTCGAACTTCAGCTCCAATAAAAACAATCTGCTGAAAATAATCAACATTAACTTCACTGCTTCACTTTCATCCAAGTCTCTACTAGTTCTCCCGTCACGGACATCACACTCAATACACGCCTTTTCTCCCCGTCTTCTCTCTTACGTCTTCTCTGTGTGTTTTTGTCCATTTAAGCTGAAATTAGTCTTGCTGTTGGAAAGGTGGAAAAAAATAATGGAGAATTCCCCTCACATGCAGTCAAAATAAAGTAATCTGTTCTAAAAAATGGAAAGAAAGGAAAAGGCAGATATTTGGGCTAAATGTAGAGATTAAAAGGAAAAGAATAATAGATCCCCAAATGAAGTATGTGTACTTTAATATATCTAAACTGCTTTTGGTGAAACAGCTAAAAAAATACTGGGTTTGCTAGGAGATGACATTAAAGCTGGGCTAGTTTATTGCATAAACAAACAAATAAACAAACAAGAACCCATCAAACAAAAAACAAAGCACCCAATTAGAGCAGTGCCTGACAGGCCAGCACACCTGGGATTCAGGCCTTCTGACAGCTCTGTGTGTGTGTGTGTGTGGATCCCACCATCTCAGTCTGTCTGACTAACTAGTGAGGTAAAAAAACAGCAGAAAGTCCATTTATTGCTCCACTTACTGACTGTCACCGACTCCAGACCAACAAACACCCAATAAAGCAAAGGTCTGGTGTCTCCAACTGTCTTCAAAGGGCAAAGAGAGCTAATCTAACATTCATTCATCTGCATGGGGAGGATCTGAGAGCTTTAATCAAATTAGATAAAGTTTGGCTATTCTACCCATATATGTCTTAGATCCACCTCATATGGACAAGAAATTAAATAAACCTATGAGAAATCCTATTGCTTCTGACAGTAGATCTTTTTTGTGTGTGTGTTGTATGCATTATAAGACATATATGTAAAGGCTGTCGCCTCACAGTCAGAAGGTCCTGGGTTCGATTCTCTGGCGGGACAGTCCAGGTTCTTTCTGTGTGGAGGGGACAAGTTATCCCCGTTTCTGTGGGTTTCCTCTGGGAGCTCCAATTTCCTCCCTCTGTTCAAAGACATGCAGGTGAGGTGGACTGGAGACACTAAACTGCCTCCTGTGTGTGAGTGTGTTTCACCCTGTTAGAACTGGGATAGACTCCCGGGACCCTAATCAGGACAAGCGACTCAGAAAATGAGTGAGTAAAAAGTTACAATAACAAGATTGTGAGCATAAACAGTGTGGGATCACCCCTCCAGAGAATGGGAGATAAGTAGCCGGTGTCCAATGAAGAACTTCTGGAGAACATGTTCCAGAAGGCAACTTAAAGAAACAAACTCCTCGAAGAGAGTTCATGCTGCGCTGAAGAATAACGGTGGCTGAAAATCGCTGCCCCATTTGTCTCAATTTCAAAATATAAATAAATGAGAGACTTTTGCACTGTACTGAATTTTGAGATGGATTCTGGGGGGAAAAAGTATTTATTGAAGTGACTGTTCATAAGAACAGTCATCATTTCAGCACAGAAGAAAGGACCAAGTTTGAAAACTTGGTGTTGCTGTGTAAATGTGCCATCACCCCCTGTCTGCTTTCTCTGGGTGAATCTTCAGCAGCTCCAGGGTGGGATGAGCTCACAGGCTTAGAGCAGTGGGCCGGAGGGAAGTGGTGGGGAGGGTAATGGAGGGTGGGGAAGATGATGTGGGAACAGAGAGGTGGTCTGACTGCTCCTGAAATAGAAACATCAGCCTCATACACGAGTGAGAGAGAGAGAGAGAGAGAGAGGGGAGAGGGCTTGCGAAAGCTTGCTGACCAGGTGGTGTGACGTTATGTAGCGAGAAGAAGATGTATGTCTCTTGTTTGTCAAGGTTCATGACGCAAAACTGCTCAAAAGGTGTGCAACCACATTAGATCTCCATCCATCCATCCATCCATCCATAAATGTGTGTGTTTGTGTGTGTGTGTGTGTGTGCGTATGAAGAGAGAGAGAAAAAGTAAATAGATAAATAGACTGATTGATAAAAAGATAGATATAAATATATAGAGACAGATACATAGATATAGATATAATACACACACATTTAGTCTTGTGACATCATTCTTCCTGTTTGCACTATGAACTCCTGATTTATTTTTATACTGGTGACATTATTTAAATAATTTCTCTTTTGTTCTTACAGGAACTTTAACACCAACAGAACCCTTTTAGTGTAAATAATGCAATACAAGGCCTTTCATAAGTCCCCTGAGGTCCTTCAGAGGGTCTGTATTTAGCAAATCATGGCAGAGACTCATAGTTGGATGGAGTTTTCAACAAACCTTTCCAAAAAACTGAAGTATTTCTCTTTAAATCAATCCAGCAGAACAATTATGATCGTTGTCCTGCTGGAAGGTCTCCATCTTCAAATTGGCAGATTGAAACAGGATTTCCTTTAAATTGCTCTGTATTTAGTGCCATCCATCTTTCCTTGAATGGGACGGGTTTCTACTGCCGGCCAAACAGTTTAATTTTAGTCTCAGAGACTTTCAGATTTGAAGTCCTGCCATATTCTGTAAGGATTTACAATTTTAGGATTTATAAGATGCTCTGATGTAGAACCAGGTAAATTTCGTAATGACAGGGAGAGTCTCCATGGAGCTACATGGGGTTAAAGATCTTGGGGCTCAAATGGTACTGTGATAGAACCCACAACCTCTTGTTCACAGATGAGAGCCTGAAAATTCAACCCTGTACTCTTCTTTCATGCTTCTGTTCAGGTACCAGCACAGCGGATCATCCATCTCAGTTTCTTCCTGTCCTCTGCATCTTCTTCTTTGTCACCGACCCCCTGCATGTCCTCTCTCACCACGTCCATAAGCCTCCTCTTTGTCCTTCCTCTTCTCCTGCATCCTTGACATCCTTCACCCAGTACACCTTGTCTCTTCTCTGTACATGTCCAAACCAAAAGCCCTTTAATGCTTACAATAGAAGAAAAATAACATTACACAACCAACCATTTATTGATCTGTTAAGACCACCACCTGACCTCTTTTGCCATGGCTGACCTCTTTTGCCCGAAATCTTTAGTGTCACAAGTGAAATCACAGCTAGGGATTGGTGAGATAACCATTTGGCTCTATAAACTTTGCAGCTCCATTGCAAGCAAACTTCACACACCAAACGTGAATTGACGGATCGAAATAAAGAGAAATAAAACATTTTTTAAAACCCTGGCTACAGACTCTCAGAACAGACACTCAGGTATGACGTTATTACGCTCCGAGGATTCAGCTCGGATTAAACCAGACTGTGAAGAGTTTCAAAGCTTTGAACTTGGCGGATAGACATCAGCAGGGAATCAATAAAGGATATGATGTCATTTCGGGCAGCCCGCAACAAAAAGGTGAAATTTGTGTTTTCAGCGCAGGAAGGATTTGTCCTGACGCTGATCCGAGACACACTGCAAATGCAACTCAGCAACAATCTCGGTTTATATCCGTCTGTTTCCCTTACTGTGCAAGACCTGGCAAGCACTGACACTGACTCACTGGTTTTTATTTTTTCATTCTAGAAGGCCATTACTCACCATGAATCTTGAGGAATATTTAGTTTTTGGTTTTTTTTTACTCTTATCAGAAGACCACCTGCATGAAAGGAGAGAAGTGATGACTCTGGCTGCAACTCCGCTGAGTCGGCGCTTGCTTTCAATCACGTTACAACACTTTATGAGATTCTGTCAAGCTGTGAGCCACTTCACTGAGAGTTATTACCTTTTGGCTCATAGTAAACGCTTAAAAATAACCAGCGTGTCATGTTTTCTGCGGCTGCCCATCCTCCTCTCTTGTTGAGGGGAACCTTCTTCCGTTGCACGCCAATTACCTAAAGGTCACCACTGCTGACGTCTCAATTGGAAACTGCAATAACAGCACATGTGCTGAAGCCTCGTCTGGTACTGCTGCCACTGAAATGACAGCATTAAAGGGGCCATTTTGTGAAAAATCCAATATTTCCCATTTTTTCTTCAATTAATAGCTCATAGTAGTCCAAATAAAAGTGTCAAAATACACCATTTGGTTCCTCCAGGCCATATATGGCATTTTTGTTTAATTACTCTGAAATCCACCTAGCAGTTTAGCCCCACCTTTGCAAGCTGATGTCATAAAGGATGTTTCAATTATTTAAAAATGAGGTACAATAAAACGCAGCCAATTATAATAAAGATCTTTTGCAACAAATGAACATTATTATGGCCATATTTGGAACAAAAAAACAAATAGTTCATGTTTCTGTTCTTATTTTACTGATAATTTTTTCTTACATTTCCAGAACAGGATCCTTACTATAGTTTGAAGGCATATAATGCATTTTCATTTTATTTATATCCACCAAGATTTCAGCCTCAATGGACACAAACGCACAGAAAAGACCGTCCCTCTGTGCATCTGTGCAGGGAAGTGGACGGTGGAGAAAAGGCGTGTATTGAGTGTGATGTCCGTGATGGGAGAACTAGTAGAGATGTGGATGAAAGTGAAGCAGTGAAGTTAATGTTCATTATTTTCAGTAGATTGTTTTCATTGGAGTTGAAGTTCGAGGCTTTAATAGTCTTTGAATTCTATTAATAAGGAGTGAGATTCAGTTCACTTTCAGCACAAACAGACGCTACAAACATCCTACAAAGGAGACACGTCTCACTTTATACTCTCAGTACATTCCTGTCTTTTTACTTTATAATCTGAGTACATTTCTGTACTTTTTACTTTTCTAACATGAGTACATTCCTGTACTTTTAACTGGTACTGATTAGCTGTATCAGCACTTCTTCTTTTATAAGTCTGTGTTATTCAGTAAAAAATATAATTTACTGACAAGTTTGCAACCTGAAGTATGGACTCCTTAGGGCATTAACATCTCCAAAAAGGACTCTGCTTGAAGATCATGCGGAT
Organism: Hepsetus odoe; assembly: GCA_017165825.1. NCBI lineage: Eukaryota > Metazoa > Chordata > Actinopteri > Characiformes > Hepsetidae > Hepsetus > Hepsetus odoe. The sequence goes on from CM029371.1 coordinate 14,365,509, forward strand.
GTGCAGTTTATGTCTAGTCCTTCCCCAGTGGACGGTTTCTGACCTCTGAGCTATTCTTAGTAGGATATTTTTAGGTGGAGGACCAATCTGGACATTGCACTGACATGTGTTGAGATGCTAACAACACCTTCATGCCTAACACCAGCGTCACACACACTTGTCAATGTTACTGCTGTTCTGGGAGTGGACCACCAGCCAAATAATATCTGTTCAACAATGGCCTCGTGTCCAGAAATGTACTAGTGATGAAGGTGGTGGATGAACTGAATCTACAGTCCCATATACTCCCATAAAGTAGCAATAAAGAAGGTGGAGTTAAAAAAGTGCAAGCAAGAAGGGCGTTTCCTCATAAAGTGGGCACTAATAATTACTTTGTATCCCTTTTTAGCAGTTAGAATGATCTCACAAAGCCTCAGTTAAACATCAGCGTCATTGCTGACAGTTTTTCCCAGAATTGTCCCTTTTTGCCAACGTCAACCAACTGTCCTCCCTGAGTCACTAAGTGAGATTTAATATGGAGAATTATAAGAGAGCGTTAGCAGAAGCATGGTATCCTGCACTGGGGGTTCCCAGGGCCATGGGTGAAGCTGACTCACCCAATTAGTAGTGCCTCCTCAGAGGAACGAGGGAGGATCACCCTGGAGTCCTGGCACAGTCCCACTGTGACTGTATCATTATCTGACCAGCATTAGCAGTGGTACATTAAGGAACGTCCTGAGGGTTTGCAACACACGCCCCCGTCCTGCTCAAGAGTTGGAATGAGGTGCATTAAAGTGGCAATTTAGCCCGAAACTAAATAAACCATTTTCAGCTTGTGTTCAAAGACACGTATTAAAGCTGGCTAACGAGCAAAGGAAGCTTTTAGTGGCCAATTAGCATTACTGGCCTAAACTGCTGGTTGATGCAAACCATGGCAGGTCGAAATGAGATTTTTCGGGACTTTTGTTCAGCACAGCACATAGTGAAATATAACCTCTGCATTTAACCCACACACACCATCCAGCAGGGGGCAATGCACAGGAAGCAGTGATGGGGACAGTACCTTTCTCAAGAATACCTCAGGGCAACCTACTGCTTTGGTGAACTAAGGTGAAATGTGCATTTTGTTTGTCGGTTGTGTGTGTTTGTGTGTGTAAGAGAGAGAAGACATTTTCTTCTGTGATTAAAACATTGGCTCCCAGAGATGCAATTTAGAAATCAATGGTTCATCATCTGAAGGGTGCAGACAAATTATTAATGCGCTCAAACAAGTATAGCTTCAGTCCATGAGCCTCTGTTACAATAATATGCAGAAAATAAAAAAAAAAGATTTGCCAAAATATGCTGTGAGTCGACTGCCGATATGAGCAGGAGCTGAGTTTAACGTTTGCTTTGCTAAGCTAGCAACAGCTCAGTAGCTCGTGCTACTAATAATGTATGTTAGGAAGTCACTGCCTACCAAGATATTGCTAATCGATGGCTATTGGCTTTCGTTCTTTGTTAGCAACAGCGTTATTGACTGAACTAATCCCTGAAGTCATCAAGCTAATGAATGAGAGTGAAAATTCATTGATGAAGAGACAGTGTTAAGAAAAATGAGCTCCACCATAGCTTTCTTCTGGGTTTACTAAACACTCTACAAAACACTGCATCCAGCTTCTTACTGGCCATCAGACTTCCTAACCAGAATTATTTCCATTATTTCTTTGCACACACATGCTGTGAACAGTGGCCAGTGAATTTATCATCTGGTTTTACGCAACCCTAGACACACCAGAAGTGAACACACATACAGGGAGAATCGCTGGGCTACAGTCTTTCTGCAGAAGAACCTAATTTTTCTGACTGAACTGGCAACCCTTTGGTTGAAACCCCTTGTCTTAACATGAGTTCCAGGTTGCCCCATTTAGCATCCAACAACATGTGGATGTCTTTGGACTGTGGACCAGAGCACACAGCGCAAGCTGTGACAACTCAAAAGAAAATGCCGTCCGGGCTGGGAATTGAACCCAGAACCTTCTGGCTGTGAGGTAAAGACCCTTAAAATGGCAATGGTAACCATATAAGTCTTGCATGGTCTTGCATGGCGGCTTCTAGAACAGGCTCGATAAACTTTTTAAAGATGTAACTCACAATCTGAAGATCCTATAGTCTACAGAAATATTTGGAATGCCAATTTATGCAGGAGCAAAACATGGAAACGTTTGGACTGGCCAGGTCAATCAGAACATATTCTAGTGATGTGAAATAAAAGAAATGTTTGCTGAAGTGTAAAAGTGACATTAGGACTTTTGTCCCAAATAATAACCCTTGGTTTGCAGGATTCATATCATGCTTGGTGATAATATCTTCTTACATATTATACCTTTTCCACATTGACCACCTCAGTTTCTATACAGACTTTCAGCGATGAGTTATGTGGCTTAAAGAAACAGATATTCATTCTTGGCTGCATCTCAAATCCCATTTCTAAATGACTTCGAGTCAACCCAGTGCATAGGGGATGTATTTGCACTTGGCCCCTTAACCCAATACACACACAGTGGCCCCAGTTTTCCAAGCTGAAAGCCCACTGGGTTCCCAACCAGGACTTGTCATTAGCGTCCTGTGGGTCACACAGTGGCTTGGCTGGATGTCCCACCGCACCAAATACTCATCAAGTCATCATTACAGTAAGTGTCTCCAATTGGGTATAATAAGCAAAATGAAAACAGAGCAGGACAGGCACACTTGTACACCAGCCAGGACATGACTCACAGTTCATATCACCCTTCAGCACGCCGTTAGCCATCATTACACCACACACACACACTTTATTAATACATTAAGACTGAAAAACATTGCATGAATCACACTGTATCTAGTGTATGTGCTGTAAATGGGTCAGGCTCCAGAACACAGCTGCAGTCTCCCAGCCCTCACCGACAGCCTGGCTGCCAGAAACAAACAAACAAACACACAAACAAACAGAGGGCTGGCGGGGTAAATGAAGGGATGGAGAAACGAATGAGAGTGCAATTGCTTCCTGATTCAGCCGTGGATAAAAGAAACTGTGGTCAGTGCATCCTTCCCTTTCATGTAAAAAGCAGGATGAGAAGAATAATTAACAGCAGGTGTTGGAGGGATGGAGGGGGAAGGGGGTTAAAAAGCCCACCGCTGTATTTATAGCCTACTTCAGGTAGTGCATTTTAATGACCTAGGATATTTTGGAGCACAAGGTGTGGCTTTTATGGAGCGTATGACATGAAAAGAAGGCCTGCAGAGTTTTTGTTCTATATGATACAGTCTTGATCAGTTACACCTTATGCTCAGCTGTGAGAGGTTGTGGGTACAAGTCTGGCTCTGTCCTCTCTCCAGCACCATTTGAGATCCCGAGCAAGACCATGAACTTCAAGCAGCTTCATGGACACTGCCTCAGTTAGGCAATGAACGTCATTGAGGACAAGACCATCTAATGAATGGATAGTGCTGTCACCGGTTTAGGTTTAATTCCTAGTAGGCCTGGGTGCTTTCTGTATAGAGTTTGCATATGCATGGGGACTGGCAGGATGTCCCACAGTCCAAAGACATGCACTTGGAAAATCTAAAAGACCTCTTAGGTGTGAGTGTTTGTGACCTTTCCAAGCAGTTTCTCTTTCATTAAACAAACACTGGAACCCACCATCCCTGGTAAAGATAAGTGGCTCAGATGGATGGATGGATAAAGCTAGGCTTTTCATTTTTAAACAGATGGATAGATGAATGGGAGAGCCAAATGGGTGGGTGGAAGGATGATTAGATGGATGTATGGATGTATGGATGGATGGATGGATAAAACTAGGCCTTTCATTTTCAAACAGATGGATGAATGGAAGGATGGGTGGATGGATGGACGTTTGAATAATCAAAAGAAATAAGATCAAAATTTTAGTGCTCCATGCTGCAAAGTATCTAAAGATACAAGGTTCTAGATAAAGAGGTTCCACCCAGTATTCAGCATCAGCAGTAAACTAATCACCTGATCATCTGGAATCATCTGCACCTGTTTCTTCACTGCTTCATGTCTTTAGTTAGATTTTGTTCTGCTTGAAGGTTCATACATAGATCACTGTGTGGATTAACCAACAAAAAACAATCCAGACACTTCAGGGCCCAGATTATAAAAATCCAAGCCAATACACACCTGCAGAGGCTCTACGGTCCATGACAAGCTCTAGTGGCCTCACTTTATCCATCTAATAGGTCAGCCACTCAGGAAGTGATACCCTGGGCCTAATCACACACCCTCCACATAATGAATGGCTCTTAATGAGTTCATCTTTTACAAATTAGCTACCAGCAAACTAATGGCATCCTAACCAACAGAAATGGGTGAAAAAAAGCGTTCTGTAACTCCGTGTGAAAGAGGCTGAGAATTTGTGCCGAAATAGCAGCTGAACCCTGTATCACAGCTGTGTTTGCATGCAGAAGAAAAAATAGAGGCTCCCACTTTAAAAAGAAGTGTCTCTAAAATTGTGTAAACTACACAATTACACTGCAATATCCATCTGTAACAGTAAATACATCAACATTGTTGGGAAACGCTTTACTAAAGCACACAAAAGGCTCTGTAAGCCTTTTATCACAACTGACATAAACCTACATAAGCATCTACAAAGGCTTATTTCAACATAGTAACACTTTCTGGGCTCATTAAATCAATGATGTGTGAAGGAGAAGGCCTGTAAAAATATGGTCACAGGTTGAACAGCAGAGACACAGACAAACCGGGCCATCCCAGCTGGGAATCGAACCTAGTCCCTTCTCACCATTTTCAATGGGATGAGAAGTTTTGTGCAATATCCTATTTAAAAAAAAAACAGAAAACTTTACATCTTTTGATAAAGAGTGAGTCTAACGAATCATTTCCTTTGACACATTTAATAGTTCAAAAACAATAAACTACTAGAACTGCATCCAGCAGGCAGCCCAGATCTTTACTCATGAATTATTTGTGAAGACCCTTTTAATCTTTTCACAGCACTGAGGTGACCATCAGCACATGGGTTGAAACCCCTTAGAAAACTGGAAAATAAAGCAAGCGAACGAGTGTGTGAAGGAGCACCTACCTGCTCTGGTGGGCCGAAGTTTTCTCTGCGCTGCAGCTGGAGCTGCTTCTCAATGTTGTCGCTCAAACACTGACACACTCTCCTCTTCTGCTCCACAGAGTACGCCTCCAGGCTCAACAAACAGTCACACTTCTACAGAGAGAGAGAGAGAGAGAGAGAGAGAGAGAGAGAGATTAGAGTGACAAATGAAAAGACAGAGGGGAGGAGTGAGAGAGCGAGAGAGAGAGAGAGAGAGGAAATGAAAGGAAAGAAACCAGGAGAGTAGAAAAAAAAAGAGTCACAGTGGAGAGGAAGAGTGAGAAAGAGATAAAGAGAGAAAGAGAAGAAGGAGAGAGAAAAAAAAACAGAGTAAAAGAGGAGTGAGAGAAAAATGACAGAGGGAGAGTGGAGAAGAGAGCCAGAACAAGACAAGGGGGGGTGACAGTGTGGGAGAGAAAGAGTGAGGGTAAGAGACACAGAGCAAGATAGAAGGGAAAAGCAACAGAGTGAGAGAGAGAAGAGAAAGAGTGGAGAAGAGCGTACATAGAAACAGCAAAACGAGTAAAAGAGAGAAAAAACAGAGAGTAGAGAATGGACAGAACAAGAGAAGGGGGATGACAGAGAGAGGGAAGAGAGAGGGTCACAGAACAAGATAGAAAGGGTGAAGTAATAGAGAGAGAAGAAGAGAGAGTTGAGAAGAAATGCAGATTCACAGAGCAAAAGAGTGAAGGAGAGGAGCGAGAAACGGGAGACAGAAACAGACCAAGGAGGAAGGCGGGATTGACAGAGACAGAGAAGAGGAAGATGATAAATGGAGAGAGGGAGCGAGGGAGAGAGAGAGAGGGAGAGAGAGAGAGTTAACTGTAGAATGAATCCTCTTAGACAGTGAATATGTTTAGAGCCGATTTCGGTCCTGATGGTGTCGGAAGAGCAGCTGTTTCACTGGAAGCAGCTCCTGGTATAATTAGCAAAAAAGAAATGAAAAAAGGGTGTTTTTTCTTTCCCTCCCACAGAACTGACAGAAGCGACACCATGGCATTCAGCTCAGCTCAGTGGAATCTGATCCGGTATCGATCGGTACTGGCCCCGGATCAGCCGATGAGCTGCGAGCTCCTTCGAGGTGCTGTTCACACTCCAGAGGAAGTGGATCCCTGTGCTGATTGGCAGAGGTGAGATAATGGCTTCAAGCGAATAATCAATAGAGCTTTTCCTTGGAAGCGAATTAGTGCCCAGCCTTACACCGAGTTGCTCTTTTTGCCAAGCCTCAAGGCCAAAACAAAACGGGCCGCTAAAAGTCTTCTCATCTGAATCGAGCCTCCCGAGGTGAAGGCAAGGACAGAGTGAGGTTTGATCACTGTTATTGGACTAGTGGCACTAATACAGTTAGCCAAACTTTCTCCCGGAGTGAACATGACAACAGTGGGACGGCCTGAGGTGCCCGACATGCTGCACTCGTGTTGGTAGGAGGGCAAAAAAAGGGCTAAAGTGGATTCAAATGGTGGCATCCAGAGTGGGTTAGATGTGAATTGGCTCATCATAGAGCAGTGGATCTTAAACTTCTGACTTTTTTCTGCTTTGCCTCACTTTATAAGCAGTGCCCTTACCAAAAAAAAAAAGAATAATATAATAATCATAATTACATATAATTATTAATTAATTATATAATATAATCAAACCCAAAATAGAAAAAAGTAAGAAGTCTGATATCCACTGTCCCCCTATAGACAGACAAACACAGATACATAGATTTTAAATAAACATGCTTATTTAAATGCTAAATAAATTATTTATATATAAAATAAAAACGTTATTTTTTTTTTTTCTCATTTAAATAAGCATGTTCATGAATATACATATAGATATACAGTACTGTGCAAAAGTTTTAAGCTGGTGTGAAAAAAATGCTGTAAACAAAGAATGCTTTCAGAAATGGAAGTGTTAATCTTTTATTTTCATCGATCAACAAAATGCAGTGAATGAACAAAAGAGAATCTAAATCAAATCAATATTTGGTGTGACCACCCTTTGCCTTCAAAACAGCATCAGTTCTTCTAGGTACACTTGCACACAGTTTTTGAAGGAACTCGGCTGGTAGGTTGTTCCAAACATCTTGGAGATCTAACCACAGATCTTCTGTGGATGTAGGCTTCCTCACATCTTTCTGTCTCTTCATGTAATCCAGACACACTGGATGATGTTGAGATCAGGGCTCTGTGGGGGCCAGAAGAACTGATGCTGGTTTGAAGGCAAAAGGTAGTAACACCAAATATTGATTTGATTTAGATTTTTCTTTTGTTCGCTCACTTTGCATTTTGTAAATTGATAAAAATAAACAATCATTATTTATATTTCTGAAAGCATTCTTTGTTTGCAGCATTTTTCACACCTGCCTAAAACTTTTGCACAGTACTGTGTATATATAAATCCATTTATTTAATCACTTTCTTTAATAATTGAATAATACATTTCTTTAATAATTTATTGAATGGTATAATAATGGTATTGTAGTTTATTTAGTAATGGCCTTTGTACACTTCAGCTTAACAGAAACATTTTTTCTCTTTTGTCACTAAACTGGGCTTTTAGCAACTACCTCTGTTTGATTGGCTAGTTTCCAAGGTTATCACCAATTTTGCTTTTCGTCCCTACAAAAAAAAAAAAAAAAATCACGGTTTGCTTCCAGTTTGTTATGTGGAGCATAACGAGGGAGTATGTGCTTCCAGTTCGAATGACAAACTCTGGTTATGCTACACATTTGTTGAGCTTCGAGTCCCCTGGGGGACGTGCCTCGCGCTTTGAGAATCACTGCCATAAGATACACTTATCTTGGGGCAGCGGTGGCCTGGTTAGGGAGTTGCCCCTGGATCAGAGGATTGTGGGTTTGAATCCCTTACCATTAGGTTGTCCTGAGACCCCCTTGAGCAAGGTACCATCCCCATTTCAGCTACCCGGGCGCTTTCAATAGCTGCCGCCTGCTGCACGGTGTGTATGGGTAAAAAGCAGAGGTGTAATTTCGTTGTGTTTCACTGTGTGCTGTGCTGTTACACAATGACAAGAATAGCCACTTTTAACCAAACAGATGTTTATACAGAGGTGGTTAATGGAACCAAACCGCACTGGCGAACCGACTCATAATTTCCGAGTGCTTATATCCAGCGTTGATGATGGTTAAATAGTGGAAACTCTAAAAAGGCATTTTTCTTGGGATTATATTTCCCGCATGTATCCCTCCACCAAGAAAAAAGATGCTTTAGAGCAGCAGCATCACTAACCTTTCATTAATCGGTGTGACTTTAATGTTGTATTCCTTACCATTTCAAGAAAAACTTCCGTGGGAGTTTCTGGAGGCAGACGTCTGGTTCCACTGTGAACAATTCTGACTCTCTGGAACAGACTGTTTTACATCAGCCTCGCAGGTTCAGTGCAAAAGAAAAACTTCGGACACTTTTAGGAAGAAAAAGGATCATGAGTGGCTTTGTTAAGGTCAGGACTCATGAGTCACCGCTTATCTGCCTCACTTCAGCACACATGGCAGTTTAATAGTGACCGTGAACTAAAACACACTCACTCCCTTCATTCATGGCTGCTTTTAAGGGTTCTAAGGAGTGTCGCCAGGCTGTTCGGTCTTGATGTGGATATCTAAAATGGAGCGGTTTGGCAAACAGATGAGTTTAAAATGTCCATTTTTAGTCCCTTGAGGCTATTTGTACTCTGAATAAAAACAGCAAATGGTTTGAATAAATATAATAGCACAAATTTAATCCCCCATCTGAGGGGTTTACACCAAGTGGGGTCTCAAGTGGTGCAAGAGCTGAGAAACACCCTGGAGTGTGGCCAGTCCCTCTCAGGGTAAGACTCTCACACCTAATGGGATATTTAGAGTTCCTTCCAGAGATGATCTCCAGGTAATTAGTATTACCTTTCTGAATTCAGAATCTCAGAAAAGAGAAAATGCTCTCTCTGCAGAGCTGCACCTCTTAAGGACAGCTGCTCTTCACATGATCCAGACATAAAGAATGGAAGAACTGACCAATCAGCTTTTACTTTCCTAGAGCATTTTTTCATATATATCCCAGAGTCCAGAGGCTTCCTCTGCCTTTCGCCTCATGGGATGACACAAGCAGCCCTACTTATGATAAGTAAGGCAAATGATGCATGTATGGATGGATGGAAGGATGGATGGATGGATAGATGGATGGATCACACACACATACACACAAACGAACCTAGTCGGTAATCCTATACTTGTGAGAACATCCAACTGACTGGTTTAATATTTTACCAACAATACAGCTACACCTAAACCTAAACCTATTCCTAACTCAAACCTCAGACCAAACCCACACCTCATTCTTACTTTAGTTTTTCAAAAACAGATTAAATTGTGGGTAAAAAATGACATATTTTCAGGTGAAGACCAGCAAAATGTCCTCGGTTTTCCATTATTCCAATTGTTATGAGGACATTTAGTACCCACAAAGTGGTAAATGCACACTTACACACACACTATTCTCTGGTCTTCAAATTTAAAGGCATGCTTTTGTGAAGAAGGCTTTCCCTGAGAGGCTTTTGAAAGGCTGGTCTCTCCTGTTCTTCCCTCACATCCGGAGAGAGAGAGCGTTTTTACACCGATGTTTTGGTCTGGTTATTTATAGCTGTTGTTTTCTTCTCTCTCTCCAAGTAGCCTTCTGAGAGCAGGAATACTCCTGCTCGAAGACACATGACTTCAGAATTATTGGGTAGCCAATGTTCAGTGACATTAAGGGCCAGATGTAGCCTGGACAAGACTGAGGACAGTGAAGAGAGAACTCAAGATGAACTGTTAACAAAACAGAGAAATAACATCATCTAATGTTGCCGGTTCGGAAACCCAGGCACATACCTGGTATCTGTTCCGATTACTATTGATTATGATTGATTAATATTAGTATTGATAATGATAGAAAAAATGATAGAAAAAATTATTTAACACAATTTCTTTCTTTTAATCTATAAGGGTTTCTTTAGAATTTGAAAATATTATTAAACCAGCTTTTAAAAATGGGGCCAAACACTGTGTAGGAGACCAATAGGAGATGTAATCTTCTCTGGCTGAGAGTTAGATGTGATCTAATTTAAATGTAAGGCACCGGGCTCAGTATGAAACAGTACTTGAAAAAAGATTTTCTAGAATTATAGATTTTTAAAATTTTGCGCTATTATAATCTTTTTGACACAAAAAGGAAGCAGCATAATAAAAGGTCTACTTTATAACATGTTTAATGGTGTTTCTCTGCCCACTTTGAGTCAACTGACCCATCTCAGTTTACATTTCAGTTACAGAGATTTTAATTATTTTCCATCATTTTTTGTTCTCACTTTTGTACATCTTCTAAAAGAACGCAACAGTATAATTCATAATAATTCCAAAATAAAGTGTTTGATACCTTGGAACAAGAAGCGAGCAGCACAAATGAGCAAATATTATCCACTGACGACGCCTACTAAACAGTGATTTCGTTATTTGTTCCGTGCAGCTCTAAGTAAATGATTTATAAATGGGTTTTCTAAGCCGGCCGGCTTGGCGTAGGCTGGCCTGTATTTGCCACATGTCTAAATTTTCATGCATTCACAACAAGTGCCTGCTTGCTAAATCAAGAAGATCTAGAAAAAGAGGAAGGGCTGAGAAAATGGAAATAGCTATTCCTAAACCCCAGGCATGCAGAAAAGGAGATAAAAATGGTGAGGGGTGAAAACAGCACTGCAGTGAACATCAATTATGCAAAACCTGACAGCTCACAAGGACCTGCAAAACAACAGATATTTCATTTATCGCACAGCTCGGAGAAGACATGAGGAATTAGAAATGGGTTTTTAAAAGATGTTTCCAGAACGTCAGTAAATGCAAATTGTGAATTTACAGAGTAAATTTCAGAGTAACAGTGAGTGTGGAAGAGAGGGGAAGAAGAGAGTGCAGGCAGGTTGGCATGGGTGGAGAAGAGTGGCTGGAGTGATCTGTGACAGATGGGGGCCAGCTAGAGTAAAAGAGAAGGTTTACAGGATGGTAATGAAACCAGCTATGCTATACGGGTAGGAGACAGTGGCACTGAAGAAAAGACAGGAGGTGGAGCTGGAGGTGTCAGAGATAAAGATGCTGAGATTTCCGTTGGGTGTGACGAGGATGGACAGCTCAAGTTAGGCATTTTGGAGACAAAGTTAGCGAAGCAAGGTTGCATTGGTTTGGACATGTCCAGAGGAGAGACGAGGATTATAGTGGAAAAAGGATGTTGAAGATGGAGCTGCCAAGAAAAGAGGAAACAATGAAGGCCATAGAAGAGGTTTATGGATGTGGTGAGAGAGGACATGCAAACACTTGGTTGGAAGGAGGAACATGCAGAGGACCGGAAGAAATGGAGATGGATGATCCACTGTGGAGTGGCTGAAAGAAGAAGAAAAAGAAAACAATACATTGGACATTGGCTGCCTTTTGTCCTGTTCTCTGTCAAGATGATCCCACACTGGCTTAGTCTAAATCCGGGCAAGTACAGAAACTGGACTGAAAGTTAAAGCCAAAAGCATTGTCCAGGAAGCCTGGAGAACTGTTCCTTAACTGTACATTATAAATTCAAGAAGGTCTGGCTCTTTTGGCCAGAAAAAGCCGAAAGAAGATTAGCACTTGGCAAATAAATCAGCTGTTAATGTCCACATCACAATTCAGGGATGTCAGCTGTGGTGGACACAGGCCATTTGACCCGTACTGATCCAGCCGCTGATCCAGCATTGACCACCAAACCCCTAGGAATGCCACCACAGCATTAGTCTCCACAACCATTAAAAAGTGGAACTACAGAGCAGAAACCCATCAATTTAACCATGCAAAGTCATCACTTCTAGAAAACCTCTTTCCAAATTTTTTTTTAACCATTTCCCCATTTTGTTTTCTGCATTTTTGCACATTTCCAGGCTATGTTTAGTCCTTTTATGTTTATTTTAGGCTTATTTTATATTCTACTCAGCAACAGAGCCAGCTGGAAAACCCTACAGTGGGGGGTGAAATATAAAAAACATCTTGCAGTCTTATCACTCTCATAAAGAGCTGAGAGCAAGCCATCAAATCATAAAAATCATAAACAGTGGCACATGAAAGAAAAACTAATTACAGATTCAAAGTACAGGGTGAGGACACGGGAAGAAAAAGCCATCATCAGGTAATGAAGTCATAACTCTAAACAGCAAGGTGGGAATAAATCAATTCTAAACCGATTAATCTCATTTCTTCCCAATTCCCATGTATTCCGGGATATTCCTGCTCCAGTCAGCCTGTATCCACTGAAAACAGCACGGCAAGAGTGGACAGAGAAGACGTGGAACGAAGGATGGACCGAGGCCATTTATTAGCCATGGTTATTGTTGGTCGGATGATTTAGAGGCAGGCAACAAAATCAATATGAGTCATTCCAGCCTATCTATCATTTAAACGTAATATGGGAGTTTGAATTCTGCTTCAGGAACATCAATCCCTAGAAAAATAATAAATAAATGAATCCAGAGCCACAGACTTCATTACATTCAAACCAGGGCTTTTCTGTTTGGGAGCTGATACCAATTACAGGGGGCTGAAAAAATTCCAATAACCAGTCCAGGTCACTTTATGAGGGTGTCCCAAACACAATTTTTTTTTTTTAAAGGCCTGGAAAACGCATACACCACCATTACCAAGACTCTTGATGAATGCCTGGTGGGATGTTAGGTAAGGTAGGGTTAATAGCGTGTGGTGAGACAGGCGGGAAGGGACAGAAGTCTTTCACAACACATTGGGATAACTCCCAACCGCCCACAGCAAGAAAACAGCTGCAGTGGGCCAGTGGACTCCAAAGGGACATGGACAGAAAGAGGCATGCAGCAGGGATTATGTAGAGAAAGCCGCAAAAAAAAAAAACATCTTCCCACACTTCTCAGGAACACTGCATACCTTTTCACCATTGCACAAACAAAAGCGAAGACCTCCTTTCAAAAGCATGCACTAAAACATGCATCCTGCAGGAAAGCGAAACAGGCCGACAGGAGGAAGTGTGTTTATTTATTTAGAATGGGTGTAAATAGGAGACGAGCATAGTCATAGATGTCCCACGCAAATGACATCACTTCCCCCACGCTGAGTGATAGGTGGGATGACAGAAAACACACACACACACACACACACACACACACATTCCAGGCACTGCTGCTTCGTGCCAGTTTCAGGTGGCAGTTGCTTTCTGCCAGAAAATGTTGAAAAGTAAATTTGTACCCCCTTTTATCAAACACTGCGTGCCAAGAGATGACTAAGTCTTCTCTTTTCATCCCTACAGCAGGAAATCACAAGGGGATTATAAGGCGCTCACCCATTTCTTGGGCAACAGTTTTAAATCATGCACACGGTCTCAAATTTGAGATTCATTGGGGAAAGAAGAGGAGGGACCTACAGTCCCAGTGTAAACACACAGTGAAGAGGCAGCACCTTCTCCAGCCAACAGAGCAGGTCATTTGCACCAAAAGCAAACAGCATAACAAAAAAATGGACAAATTTTGGTAGGTAAAATTTCTATTCCATCAAACACTAGGCTGCTTAATCACCATTAGCCATAAAGGCTTCTTTTACCCAGAAAGTGTAAAACAATGGATGCTTTTTGAAATAAGCCTTTATATACAGTACAATGGACAAAGCCCACAGGATGTTTTCTCAACAATTCATTATAATTTACAAGGTTTATATGGGAAGCGACAAGGATGGACAGGATTAGACACAGTTTAGGTAAAATGAATCGGAGACAAAGTCAGAGAAGTGAGATTGCATTAGTGTAGACATGTAAGAGTGAATCTGAGGGACAGCTTGGGTTAGAAGAATCGGATTTTGGACATGTTGGTTGTAGGAGAGGTAAGGATTATACCGGGAGAAGGATGTTGAGGATGGAGCTGCGAGGAGAGGTGAGGATTATAATGGGAGAAGGATGTTGAGGATGGAGCTGCGAGGAGAGGTGAGGATTATAATGGGGGAAGGATGTTGAGGATGGAGCTGCAAGAGAAGAAGAGGAATGGAAAGAAAAAAGAAAAAAGGTAGTTTGTGGATGTGGTGAGAGGACATGCAGCTTTTCGGTGTGCAAGGGGAAGATGCAGAGGTCCGGAAGAAATGGAGATGGATGATCCACTGTGGAGCAGCTGAAACAAGAAGAAAAAGAAAACAACTTTTGTCCTGTTCTCTAATCCCACACTGTCTCAGCAGAGTCAAGATCTGATCAAGTACAGGGACTGGACTGAAAATGAGAGCCAAAAACCTTGTCCTTCAGGAAGCCTAGAAAACCATTCCTCAACAATACATTAAAAATACAAGAGAGTCTGACTCTTTGGAAGAAAATATGAAGAAGTGCAGGGCTCAAGACTTTTGTACAGTGTTGTATAATTTAACCACACAATTTCCATGGTGCTGGTGGAGTATGGATTTCCATTGCTTATAACTCTAGTGCAAAACTTAATACATGAAATCTAATAAAATGACGACACAATCTTTGAAATGAGTGTCCTTTGTCCACTGCCTATAAGTAAGCAGGGAGAGTTCAGGGGTCGAAGGTTGTATCGTTAAAGAACCGTATGGCGCTCATACAGACAGCAGTTTCCCATGCCCTGCTAACAAAGCTAGGCCAGCCCCTGTGTGTGTGACTCTGGGTTAAGGAGGGCTGCCCGGGTCCTATCTGGATCCACAGATGAGGAATAAAATGGTCTCTGCTTATTGGGAGCCCTGCTCTCACGCCATCGAACGACTGGGTAGGGGGGATATTGCCCAGGGGAGGATGGAAGAGGAAATCAAATGCAGTTTTACACAAGAGCTTTACACAGCGTCAGTCTTAAGGGTCTGTTCTTATGTAAGAGCATCATTTAGGATTTGCATTGATAACATTTGTTGGAGGCCTTTTTTGAAATTCATTAAGACTTTTCATGATGAAACAGCAGGAAATTACTGACCTTGGTCTCAAGTGACTGCCTATTTTGAAATAAATCTTCTAATACTGCCGGTCTCTACGGTAGCTACTCTTTTAGAAACAAGGTCAGGCTAGCATGTGATCCTCAAACAAGCGTCCTTGAAAGTCGACGGCGGTCTGGTTAATCAGAAGGCCGGAGCTCACTTAAGGAAAGCTTCCAGTGAAGCTTTGCAGCTCATTAGGAACCACAGGGTGTGGCGTTTTGTGATCCCGGGACAGATGCAACTAAGCTTCAAAATGCTGGGCGGGAGCCAAACTAAGCCCGAAGCTCAAACTAGATTAGCGAGCAATCTGCAACAATCTGCCACGTCTTTCACAGCCATCTAAAGTGTTAGGCGAGTCTCTGGAGTGAGCGAGCCAAGGTGAGGCCCGAACTATGAGCCGGGATAACAAGTTTTCCTGAACGTCATAAATCTTGAATGGGACAGTGTTGTGTCTTGTTGTCATCACGACTATTTAAAACAGGAACCCTTACATTAAAGGAAAGCTGCTACATTTGTAATGGAATTTTTGAGGTATAACAACAGTATTGTGTCAGACGCTAAACCAGGCATTTGTTGTCATGGACCAGACTGACTACACAGATCACAGAGGAAACTCAATGTTTTATGAAGTTTTCCTTGCATGTCCAAAGGGGACATTTCAATTTGTGTCAAAAGTTTCAAATAAAATATGAATATCTACAATAAAATCAAAAATACAAATGACTCAAAAATTAAAAAACTCAGAACTCATCCCATGTCATTTTTAAAGCTGATATATGTATACTGTATTTTTTTATATTTTTTCAAGTTCTCTGCTATTTTTTTTTTCCCCAAATGAAAATGAAATTAATGCAAAATCATATTGTTAACATTAAAAACTTTTTTCACAATGAATTATTTTTAATACACTACTCACTCAAGGGCATAATTTTTTTGCTTTGCAAAGGAGTCATTTTCTTATGATATTAAATGAAGGAGATATAGTTTTCATTAAAGCAGGTTTTTTGTTTTAATTGCCATCATAAGAAACAATATGGGACAAAAAAATGGTAAATTCAGTGTCGATAAACCTTGCCATGTAATTTCCTAGCCAATTATGCTCATTGCATTCTAATAACTATGTCCATTTAGTGCATGTCATAAAGGCAACATCAACTACAAGTTAAACCCAAATTAAAAGTTTAAAGGCCATTCAGCCTGATTAGCAGTTAGATTATTTCACCACAAGTGAAAGTAATGATACTTCTGTCTGATAATCGCCTCCTGATGTGACGTAATCTGTGGGTTTCCAATCCTAATATCATTTGAACATGATTTACATGCTCTGGCTGAAGCCAAGCCAATAAATACTTCACTCCACATCGCTTCTTTCCTCCAGAGGAGATTAGAGTTCTCTGGGGTGATACATTCTGCCGAAAGGAAGGCCATTACACAGAACTATGTCCAGTCCAATCAGCGTGTTTTAGCACACCTTGGCAGCTGCCAGGGGCTAAAGAGGCAGTATATTAGGACATGCTCATTAGTAACAAGCTGTGGGTCCAGCATGTGTCCTGCAGATCAATGTGTAGCCACAGGCCTCACTATTACATCCAATTCAGAGCTGTGACAGTCTACTGTCCACTTTCTAAACTGTGTGTGTATGTATATATATATATATATATATATAGGGAGAAGCATGTTGAGGATGGAAGAAAAGAGGAAGTGTGAAATTGTGAAAGAAGAAGAGGTAGAGGACCAGAAGAAATGTAGACCGTTGATCTGCCATGAACGAGTGCCAAAAGAACATATATATAATTTATACATGATTTTTCATAATTTCTTTTGGATTTTTTTTTTGATTATTTACTTTTTAAATGTTAACGTTATGGGGCAGCGGTGGCCTAGTGGTTAGGGTGTTGGCCACATGATCGGTGGATTGGGGGTTCGAACCCCTTCCCAATGGGTTGCAGATAATGGATGGATGGATGTTAAAATTATCATTGAAAACTTGGCGTGCTTCAGATGGGTGGGCTGGTGAGTGCCATTTCTGTGTCCTGACCTTTACAAAATGAACCAAACCAAGGAGGCAAACACACTGTGGTCCAATAAAGTATGAGAGCACCTTTACTCAAACTCTTTACTTTTTGCAAAAAAGAAAAAAATATAGATCATCTTCTGGATGGTGCTCAATATGTTCTATCTCAATCACCTTTGAGAACAGAACAAAGAAGCACTTTCTCAGTGTCTCCTTCCTGATTCAGAGCAAAATCACTGAAGAAAAAAACTTCAGAGGAGGACTTCTCCTTCCTTTTAACATGGACACGACCCTGACATTACATGAGTGTCTACCGCAAATGTCCTTTGCTTCAACGCCCTGGACATGTAGCATTGATTGTGTCAGGGCCTTAAGACCCCCAGCAGCTAAACTAATTGATGGGAATGACTGACAGTCAATGTGAAACTGGAGAAGAAGCTCCTCAGTGACGATTCCTCATTAGCCAATTGACTTCACTGGCGTTCATCTGCCTTCTGATGAGTTCATGATTTCCTGAAAGTCAGACTGAACTCATTTAAACAGAAGCTTGTTTCCAGGTTGCAGCAGTGCTAACCTGCAGCTTAAAGAGCTTCACCTTACTGACTACAATACCCCTATTATCCACGTTCCCGCAAAAATGAGCATGCCAGTGCCATGGGGACCTCATTCATGATCATCTCTAGAATTAAGACTTTTTTGAAATATAGAGTTGCTATTTAGTGCTTACTTGGTCCATTTTTTCCTACAGGCTCAACCCAACATGCCAATGCTGCTGACAATGAATACCAGCCAGTAGCTGCCACTGAAAGAGCCTAGCATGACTTCCAATATGTCAACAGACCTTTGAAGTAGTATAGTCATTCTGTAGTCGGCACTGTGCCAATCCGAGGAACTCTCAATGGGGAAATGGATGGCACTTTCTAAATAATGCAGTTGAACCATGTGCTTTTCTGTATATCACCAGATCCTGTGAATTGTGGGGTTGTCAACAGCTCAGAATGTGAATGCTGCAACATGCAAGCTTATAGTGACATCAGAAAACTTTATTAAAATAACCCAACAAGCTACCTAGTGTGCTAGTTGGGATATGATTTGTGTAGCTAGTTTTGGATAAGAGTGTTTAATGAAGTGAAAGTGAAAGTGACAAATTGTCATTGTGAAACACAATTAAATGTAACCTCCACTTTCCACCCATACACACTGAGCAGAAGAGGGCAGCTATTTAAAGCACCCGGGGAGCAGTGATGGGGACAGTACAATGCTCAAGGCTAACTCAGGGCAACCTACTTGTCTGGGATTCGAACCCACCACTTCCCCTACAATTTTAAAGGGGACCTGTTACAATGTTCTGAGTTTGCCTTTTGTACAGTGTGGTGTTGTTTTTTGTAAAAAAAATTAATTAATTAATTAATTAAAAGCTTTTCAAAGTACCCTCAAAAGGGATGTTCCCGTGGCAGGTTGGACTGTACTCTGAACTTCTTGACATCACATGAGGCTCCACTTGTACTTGGCCACATGCAACACACTACCCCCTACTAACACTGTGTGGAATTATTGCATTTTATTGCAGTTTATACGGGTTTATATGCAAATGCGAGGTCTGCAAATGCTTCAGTGTTGTTTAGTATGTGACTCATTTCATCAAAATCAAATAATAATGGAATTTGCATCTTAATGTTAGAGTTATATTACACTCTGCATCATGAAGGTGGATAGGGTCAATCAACAACCAACCATGGTATAAATAGAGATACCTGATTGTTTAAAGCACAGGGGAGAGAAGAGGTGGAACCTAGGCACTGGCAAGCTGGCCAGTCAGAGCACACTGGGTTGTGATTGCCCAGCTTCAGAGGGGAAGGAGGCCTTAAAACACAGGAGCTCTGACTGACCGTTTCAGATTGAGGATAAAAACAGGGCAGAAAAGGGTGCAAGGAAACAGGTCTTTTGGAACTTGAAAGGATGTAAACATATTTTAGGAGACACCAAGAATAAAATGCTTTACTCTAAAAGGGAGAAAGCAAGTGTTAAGGTTCTGCATTTTTCAGAAACACCTTTTATTTTTCCCCTTAGATAAAACCAGATCCTTACTAACATGGACACATGGCTACAGGTGTTTTCCATGCTATTCACTTTTATGCATTATAAGTAACACTGAGCTGTGTTTTATGTTGTGAACTGGGCTGGCTGTTATGTGCAGCCAGGGAACCACAGAGACCAGACCGTTAAACAGCCCTACAGTCTTTATGCCCTAAGAGGCCAAACAGTCTGTCACAGCATTATAGATTGCCACCATAAAGCAGCCAATTTCACTGGCAAAGGCTTGAGAATCCAATAAAGGTGCACTCTCCAGAAAAAAACAGTCTCCGTCCAAAGTGATACCTATAATAGATCAGCCCACAACAGTGCTGGATGCTAAAAAGAGGAGTTGTTTGTCTTCGCATAAAACTGCAATTGTTTGTGTATGATGACCTATGCACTTGTCCTCTCTGAAATTTCAGGCAATGCTGTAACGGAGACGGTCGTTTACAGTGCATGAAAGAAAGGACACACATCACTGGTTCACACTGAAGGTACTGTCAATATAGTACAAGATGGTGTAGAGCAGGTTGGAAGTGGAGAATGACTACCTAGGCAGATTGTGTGGCAAATACATTTGGGATTTGCTCAATAATGAAACTATTTAAGCAACATCATCTAAATGTTCTTCTCAATTTGGTTGCATCCAGTTCCGCCTACTAGCTATGACTCAGTCCATAAGTCACAGAGTTAAGTGAAAGTGAAGTGAAAGTGACTATGTGTCATGGTGAGCACAGGGCGGAACTGAACCTCTGCATTTATCCCACACACACCGTGCAGCAGGGCGCAACCAGATATGCACCCCAGAGAGCACGGATGGGGATGGTACCTTGCTCAAGGGTACCTCGAGGCAATCTACTGGGATCCAGGAATCGAAACCCATGACCTAATCCTAGGGCAAATGTCGTTACGGTATTTAAAGTAAAACAGTTGTGATTTAAGCAACTTATACACTCAGCAATCAAAAGATCACCTTTATGATACAAAAACATTATGATGTGCAATAAAATGACAGAAGCCATATATCGCCCCCTATGCTTCATGTAGTGTATTGCAATCTGTCAGAATGATCATATTAAAGAGCACCTTTTTAGCGTAATAGACATCATCCGTCACATCTTTCCTTAGCAATTTTTCCAGCTCCAAAGTACCTCTAATTCAAGATTTAACAAGTTAAACCCAGTCTAAATTCATTAAAACCAAGATGAACTCACGTCAGTATATTCTGCGTACTCCGTGTAGTCTGACAGCAAATGTTTCTGCAGGGAGTCTGCCGATCTGACAAACCTCTTCTTGTTCACCGCTCTGTCCGACAAATTCCCCATAATTGATATCCAGGTGGGGAAAAGGACCTGACTGCACTGATCTCCTCTTCAGCTCACACTTTTAGGCACTTACTGCTCTCTCTTCCTCTGGCTCATCCTAACTCTCTCTCTCACGCTCTATCTTGCATGAATCTGGGTTAGCTGGGTTCCTCAGTGGGCTGGTGTTAAAATAGCCTGACCCCTTGATAGCACATTGGTGCATGGTACTTGTGGCCTGGGACCAGAGGACAGGCATCAAATCCATTATATGCACAGATGAGGCTGATGGGAACATAATAGGCCACAAGAAAAGAACCCCACCCTGATCTGTCAATATGGCTGCAGCTACAAAAGGCCCCTCAGAGCTTTAAGATTGATGCAGTACATTCTCTAGGATCTCTCCCTTTATCTGTCCCACAGGGCCAGACTTTAAAATAACAAAAAAGAGGTCTCGCATAAAGCGGTCAAAAAACGACAGACTTCAGCACTTTGAAATGCAACATATTAACCCAGAAGGCACCACAAACTGTAAGGAGATTGCAAAATAATTCCAGGCTCAGATTTGCTGTGTATCAGCAAAGGGCTGTGCAAAGCCACAGTAATCTTCCAGTCTTAACTGGTCATCAAAACAAGACCTGGCCTGTCGTTTCACCTTACCTAGCAGAATCACCACCCTCGCCGTGCAAACACAAGGCAATTTATGCTCCAGCTTCTGAGAAATAGCCTCTTCTCCACAGTCATCCACTAAATTGGGCATCCTCCATATCCTCATATTCGATTGCTCCTTCAATTCTGTTCATTTCTCTTATTTCCATCCACGCCACCCTTCAAATGCACTAATATTAGCTATATTCGCACCTTGGCCACTTACAGCTAGCATGGCTGTTTGCAAGCATATCCAACAAGTGCTCACATGCTGAAGTACTGGTTAAAAATGGAACAGAACCCCTCGAGCCCAAGCAATCATGCTTTGCATGCTTGATCGCTAACAGACAAGCGGTCCACTTCTAGACAGTATATACTAACATTAGTTTACTTTAAGTATTAGCTTTAACTTCAGGAGATCACCGAAAGCAGGAAATCCAGCTGATGACAGCTGTGTGATTGACATAGGTACTGCTCATTGCTGTAGGGCAGCAGTGGGCTAGTTGTTAGGCTGCAATATCAGAAGGTTGTGGGTTTGAGTCCCAGACCGGTAGCTTGCCCTGAGGTAACCTTGAGCAAGGTACCGTCCCCATCATTGCTCTAGATGCCCCCTGTTATACACTGTATGTGTGGGTTAATTGCAGAGAAGTTGTGGTTCACAATAACAAATAATAAATAAATAGTCCCTTTAACTTCATATAGTTATGACAAAAAATAAGATCAAATAAGAAAATAAGATACCCATAAGCTCTACATGCTTGTGATAGTCCTTTTAGACTTTACCTAAACTTCTTATCTTAAACACCAATTTATCGTCAACCGCCAAAATAATCCACCAGCTGCCCTCTAAACATCCTAATTAACCATCAAAACAGTCCCAGGATTCCCCAAATTTATCAGCCTGTAGTGTACAAAACAAAATGCCATGTTTTTGTAGCTTTCTAAGCTGTCACTCTTCTCCCAAAAACAAATAGGCTACGTGTTTAAAAGCAGTATCACTACACATTCAGTTTGTATTGGTTAAAACACAATTCCAAGGCTGGGTCTTACCTGCACCCTGCAGCTTCACCGAAGCCCAGAGAACAGCCGAGGGTCAGAGAGAGACTGGCTGTGTGGAAGAGCAAAGGCAGATAGTGAAGTGGCCTTGGCTGCACAGAGCATGATGTGTGGGGTGTGTGATGGAGTCAGAGAGTCAGGGGGTGGAGGGTGGCACCAATGATATGCTCTCTTTCCACTCCCTCACTGCCTGCCTGCCTGCCTGCACACTTTTTCCAGGCCTTCAAGCAAATGACTGGTGCCACTGATGTCATCACCCTGCAAATGTGCCCGTGCTCGAGCTTCCGACATGTAAAACAGGACAGATGGAAGATGGAAGGGGTCTACAAGGAGATCAACACTGGGATGTGTGAAGGTGAGATGGCTGTGCCATGAGGACGCCATGAGGAACTCCTTTTTACAAACTGATGGTGGGTTAAAAACGTAGATCTGAAAAAGTGAAGTTTCAGCCCAATCAGGGAACCTACAAAAATCAGGGAACCTACAAAAGTGGTTGTATGTAAAGCAATAGCTTCACCAAACATTTTATGAATAACTTGCTTGAGTAGCTCTTTGCTCTTGAATTTCCACCTACAATCAAACATTTTTTTAATGCATTTTTATACAATTTTTATGCATAAAAACCTTGGGCAGCATCGACAGGGGACTGGGCACCAACAGAACTAATGATGTCAATAATTTTGACCAACATAAATGAAAATGCATCCTGGGAAATATGCTGCCTGGTTCATTGAGTCAAATCAAGGGTTCAAAATGTGTTTCTAGGGATTAATCTTTTCTGAAGGGTCTCTCATTAATATAAACAACAAAGCCTGGAAATAATCTAAAGAAGAGAAAAATAATTACTTAAGTTTAAATGTAATATTCTGCTCTTTTGTGATATTCTGATGTTTATTCTTCAGTTTTTGGGGCTTAAAAATGAAGACAACATACAATTTAGTAATCTATATAACAAGCAATCTGGAGAGTCATACAGTCCTGTGCAAAGGTTTAGATCCACCCTTCCGTTCTTCATATTTTTCATCCAGAGAGTCGGACTTACTTGTATTACAATGTGTTGTTGAGGAACAGTTCTCCAGATCTTCCTGAAGGACAGCGTTTTTGTCTCTCATTTTCAGTACAGTCTCTGTACCTGAGCAGTTTGATAGTTTTATGTTGGTTAATCCACACAGTGATCTACATATGAACCTTCAAGAAGGACAAAGTCCAACTTAGGACTTAAGGATTTTAAAGCAGTGAAATAGTGAAGAAACAGGTGCAGATGATTCCAGATGATCAGGTGATGCTAAACAATGTATTGGTTGGAAACCATTTATCGAGAACCTTGTAACTTTAGACACTTTGCAACAGCACCAAAACCCATTTTCCGTTTCTTACATTTAGTCTCTGCAAAATGCATGAGCAGGGCATCTCAAGACTTTTGCATAGTATTGATATAACTCAAAAAATATCAAAGTTGAATCCAATCTTCACCTGAAAGCTTCTTTTGTCACTTAACCAAGATATTACAACATCATGGCCATTATACTAAGGACAGGTTGCCAGTCCATCACATTGGAATTAACTGTTCCTCTTTAAGTGATTGTTTTGGAGACTCATTAAAGATGGCAACATTATGTAATCATGCCATGAAAGTGTATCCAACCATCATACCTATTTTGTCTCATTAACCATCAAATTGAAGAAGTTCTGGCTTGATCCAGACAAGCACAAATCGCTTCTCACAATGGTTCCAGATGCTGTTTTGCCTTCTCCAACACAATTTAACCTCTATAGCTCTACGTTTATATCTCTATGCAACTAAACCTTCCAAAGCCAAAAACGACGCATTACGTGATGGGACAAAAAGAGTGTGTGTGGTGGGGGGGCTGACAACACACACCCTGGCATCTGTTCTCCAAATGAAATTGTTTCCGATATTAGCGCCCATTCTATCTTTCTCTTTTCTCTTATTTCTCACTCTGGCTCTTTTTTCCTCTGCATCTCTTTCTCTCTTTAGTGCCTTGACCCCAGGCGGAGACAGTCTCCAGCTACTATTATGGCAGAGCATGGAGACAAGGGAACCAGGGGAATCAAATTAGGGACATGGATTGCATTACTCGGGAAGGGGGGCCCGCTAGCAATGCCACAGCTCTCCACCAGCCCACCCATAATATTCAGGACCACATCCTGAAAACATTTACCCACATTGCACTACTGTCAACTATGTGATGTATGTATTTATTTCTATATAGATCATCTTTCATTACATTTTTTCTTTTTTTACTGACAACATATCGTGTTATTTAAAATTACATTACAGAAACCATTATATTGGCTGATATATTGGGGCAGTGGTGGCCTAGAGGCTAGGGACTAGGCCCCTGGATCAGAAAGCTGTGGGTTCAAATCCTGGACCAGTAGCTTGCCCCAAGGTTGCTTGCCCCAGTAGCTTGCTCCCTGGACATAGCTGCCCCCTGCTGCACAGTGTGTGTGTTAAAAGTAGAGGTTACATCATGTTGTTGTTCACTTTGTGCTGTGTTTCACAGTGGCAAATAGTCACTTTGCTTCACTTTCACTTCACTATATTGGGGAACAGGTGAAGGTTATCAAATATTGAAAAGGATGATCCAATTATCTACCGACTCTCTTGAGATTTGATCACTTTACTGTAATCTGATGATTCTGGATATTGATTTTAATATACAAACAGTTTGAGAAATTAGTATAAAGTTTCTTAGAAAAATGCTGGGGAGCATTCGGTGAAGAGCTTCGGTGGCTGTTGGTAAATGTTCTGCTAATCTGTGTGACAGCAGGGAACAAACACTAGCTCCTAAAGACTGGTTCTTTGATGATGGTGGAGGCCATTTGCACCCCATCCCGCAATAATATAAAGCAGAGGTTGTCTGCATTCAGCACTTCAACCACATCTTCAAACCATCATCACTGATCTCTCAAATCCAGCAGATGGGGCAAAGTCCTTCTACAGTAATCAGGACTGACCCAGGATCAGAAGGTTGTGGGTTCGAATCCCAGACCAGTAGGTTGCCCTGAAGTACCCTTGAGCAAGGAACCATCACTGCTCCCTGGGCATTTTAAACAGTTGCCCCCGCTGCATGATGTGTATGGGTTAAAAGAAGAGGTTGAATTTCGTTGTGGTTCCCTGTGTGCTGTGTTTCACAATCACAAAATTAGTCAATTTCATTCAAATGTAGGATAACTTTTCTGCTGATGGAAAAGCAGAGCAACAAATTTTTAAAGGAATACTGTGCCGTGCTCCTCCCCTAGTTAGGGACAACTGAAAACTATGAAAGACCAGTGCCTGTAATTTAGATTAAACTAATTCAAGTGTATGAATAGCATATATTCTGTTTTAAACTGGGTCAACAAATAGCATTGATATAATTATTGTGATGGCATGTATTGTTTTAATGAATATAAATATTGTTGCTAGAGCTCTTTTAAGCCATTGAACATGAGTGCTCCTGCGAGGGATAAAGCAAACAGTGCAGGTTTGGTGATCAACAACACATGAAGGGTTTATAGTGGGATTGTTTCACAACTCTCAAGGATTAAGATGATTAACACACTTTTTTTTTTCATTTTCACCCAGGGAAAGGTGCGTGGAGAGGGTCCAGGCTTTTGCTTTCTGATTAAAGTGGATGAGGGCTTTCGCTATCAGAATAAAATGAAAGACCTGGACTTTGCTATCAAAGTAGCTTTCACTGTGAAAGGAAAGTGGGACAGCCTTGGATTGGGATTTTTTATTGGGGCTTTTTGTTATCAGACCCAAGTGGACAAGGAGGAGCTTATCTGGGTAAGGTGGAAGGGGAGGGGCTAGACTTTTACTATCAAAGTAAAGTGGATGGGGAAGGGGCCAGGCTTTTGCTTTCAGAGAAAAGTGGACCAGAAGAGTGCAACAACTTCTATCTTAGTAAAAAAGTTGATTACAATGTCCTGGGCATTTGCTATTGGAGTAAAGTGGCCTGGGAGGGACCAGAGTACAACATGTACAAATATCAAACTCCACTTGTGCATGTCCAGCAGGGTCCAAAGCAAAAGCTCCTGACTCATTTCTTGCCGCAACACATTTTCATGCACTCAGATGAGCAGCCGCAACCCCTCTGGAGACTGAAGTCCATTTAAAGGCCTTTCCATAGATCATAATGAGTAATAGAAAGCATATTACATTACTCAACACATGCACTGCACATTCACTTAATTAGAAACACCTACCATGTGTTTCCACTCACTGGCTGCTAGGCTACACCCACCTGGGCGTTCCAGGATGTAGGTGTAAAGTTTCACCACAGGATTGCTGTTGTAATATTTGGGTGGTGGACATTGACACGGTCGTGGTCATACTGATGTGTGTTGAGCTTGTATGAGTGCATCAGACACTGCTAGACCAGCAGTGGTCCATTGTGCAAGAATGTCCAGCCAAGAGAGTCAAAAAGTGAGCACTGATGAAGGTGTCCATCAACAGATGGGTTACAGATTCTTACTGGAGCTAGAATAGAGCAGGCAGTGGACAATGCAGACTTAAAACGAACATCCACGGTTGGGCAATTCAATATAATGAAGCAGGAAACAAATACATCCACCAGGGAGATCAAGAAAACCAGTCTGCAGAAGCTCATCAGAGAGACTGTAAAAGAATCTAAGGTCACCCAACTTGAACTGCAACTGCAAAATTAATTGAATGTCCATTTCAATTCCTTTGTGATCTTGCACTAAAAAAGAAACTGGTCTGCGGCTGTAAACTGAACTCTCCCAAGATGCTGGTTCTTATGGCAGACGTCTGCAGAACAGCTGATTTATGCATTCAACCCCCCAACTGTCCCTGCCTGCTGTCCCATAATGCCTAAAAATGCCAACCACAGTGCTATGGCCAAGGAAACAAAATACAACATGAGGCCTAAACGAGGACTCAACGAGATCTCAATCTCTCCAGGTTCTCCTCAAGCTGCTCCCTACTCTCACCACAGATCACAATGTCATCAGTAACTTAACACAGCGGTGCTGCCACAATAAGAGTCCTATGCAATTCTACTAAGAAATAAAAGTCTACTAAACATAAGTACAAAATTTCCCACGTATAACTTTATCATGTAAAAGGGAGAAACTGTATGTAATTAACATGAATGTTTACAAATGGCTCTTTTGTGACCATGGCCATCCTTTTTAGAAGACCTCCTGACTAATGGATTAAGTGACAAGGGTTGTCACTTTCACTTTCAGGATGTGGGTCGTCATCTTGACTTGAGAGAAACACTTAATCCTGCCCCTGTCACCACAGAGAGCAATGGGGACGTCCTCACACGTCTTGTCTCTCTCAGAGTGGACAAATAAACAAGATGACAGTAAAACTAATTAACTCTACCCAGCTTGACATGTTGAGTTAGTTACGGCTTTGTTCAAGTGTCATCCTGTAATCTATGGAAACTGCTAAAGAAAAAATTTGGGTAGAAAGTGGTTTTCCTTTTTGCTAATTTCTACAGATAACAGTGTGTCACCCAACTTTTACTCAAGTTAAGGTACCAGTACTTTAATTACATTTATTTTTCTACATTTTAATCCAAATATCCACACTTTCTACTTGCATTACATTAGAACTCCTTACCATTAGACTCTTTACTTTAGGCTGAAGTCATCTGAGGGGAACGCTCCATTATTTTTATTCCACCTTTCCAACATCAAGACCTAAATGGACCAAAACACCCCGTAAAGACGTCCCTCTGTGTGTCCATCGGTGCAGGACAGACGGAAGGAGAGGTAAGAGAGAAGACAGGGTGAGTGGACGGTGGAGAAAAGGTGTGTATTGAGTGTGACGTCCGTGACGGGAGAACTAGTAGAGATGTGGATGAGAGTGAAGCAGTGAAGTTCATGTTCATTATTTCCAGCAGATTGTTTTTATTGGAGTTGAAGTTCGAGGCTTTAATAGTCTTTGAATTCTATTGATATTGAGTGAGACTCAGTTCACTTTCAGCACAAACAGACGCTACAAACATCCTTCAGAGGAGACACGTCTCACTTTCTACTCTCAGTACATTCCTGTACTTTTTACTTTCTACTCTCAGTACATTCCAGTACTTTTTACTTTCTACTCTCAGTACATTCCTGTACTTTTTTCTTTACACTCTCAGTACATTCCTGTACTTATTACTTGTAATGAGTAAAGATGTTGAATCCCTACTACTTTTTTTTTTAATCGAGTCATTTTTACTCAGGTAAAAGAGAGGAACTACTTTTATCACCACCTCTCTCTCCATGCAACATGAAAGGCTGAAGGTGATCACGTGGACTGCTCAACTGCTCGCTCTCTCTCTCTCTCTCTCTCTCTCTCTCTCTCTCGCTCTGTGTCCTGACGAGTCACTTCCTGTAGTGATGAGTGTCAGTAGCCCAGCGGACACGGCTGCTACAAGCTCCCTGCCCATTGCTATGAGTGAGTGAGACGAGATCAACACACACTCCCACGTCACACACTACGGCCTCACGCCTTCACACACACATTCTCTATTTTAGGGGCCTAATTGGACAGGCTGCATATTTTTGCCCCGTTCTATGGGGCGTGGATGGCAGGCCTCAGCTGTCCTCCGTCTGCTGCGTTTAAAATAGGCGGGAAGCTTTTCAAAAATTCATAAGGATTTAATTAGATGATATGTCCCCATTTTGAAGAAGGGAATTAAAGAGAACAATGACATAAAAGAGGTAACGACATGGGGAGGAAATGAAAACAGAGCTGAGTGGTATGAAAAATTAGTGAAGGGACAAGAATCTGAAATATGCGAGAGCACTTTTAATTTCAAGAATAAATCTGAGTTCATATAGTGTGGAGTGTGCAACTGAAGTGTGTTCAAATATGGGATTAATGGTAGATGCAGATTAAAGGAGGTCTAAAGACTGTAGATCAGCCTCATCTCTAGACTGTTCAACATTGTCCCTGAAAGTGAAAGTGAAAATGTGGGAATCTGTGCCCTTTGTACCACCAAAGGTTTATTTCCCATCATGTCTCTGCATCAATGACATGAGCGACTCAGACATTTGTACACTAAAATCGCACAGATGTTATTTTATTTTCAGAGTCAGAAGGTCATTTTTCTTTCACCACATGAAAGCAGCATTATTTAAATAAGTGTGTAAAAAAATACAGAAAAGGACTGAGTTAACCGGGTAAACGTGGCCTGTTTTTTGGGTTTGGAATTGATTTTACACTGTTCATGCTTTTTCATTTATTTTTCATTTTTATTTTTTGGTATATTTGTGAGATGCAAGCAAGCGCAGCGTTAGCTCCCTCTTTTAAAATTTAAAAGTGTAAAAATTACAACACTGAAAATGTTTCTGTAGCAAACTATCATCTTTACACTCTTTATAATTAGGGCTCTCGATGATTCTTAAAAAAAAACAAACAAACAATAAAACAACAAGCAAAAGCAAATAAAGAATCAAGAATGCCAAATTAGCATGAATCAAATGAGCCTGAGGCAGCTTAGCTTGAGGCAGCTTAGCCTGAGGCAGCCTGATATTTTTGTATGTTGGATACTTTTGCCTCAGGCTGAACAATTAAACATTTTTTTGTCAAAGTTTCAGTTTGAAAGAGTGTCATTTACACATCACAAGGCCAGAAATGTATATGATTGATCTTTATCCACCAGTATTGATGGGGGGAGTTTAATAATTAGAATATTTACAACATGAAGCCTGTGAATTGTCAAAAATTGTGAAATCATTCAGCCGTAGAAGTCCTTGTCAGTAGAACTGACATATGACCCTGACCCTCAGTCTGACACCTGACATGAGGCTTATGCTGCCCATGCCCACTTCTAGTACATGTTCAACCAGCACGGCTCAACAGCCATATTCCCTTTTGTGTGAAATAAATCAAACAGTGACTGATTTTTATTTAAACTGTTAGCAAATAGGGTTTATCGTCCCCATGGGCATCCCCGGGGTAACTGACCCTGGAAACCAATGTGCAGCCATACATGCAGAAAATCAACAACAATGCCAAACACAACAAGATCCGTTCAAACATGTAAATCATTGAAGAGATTTCTAAAACAACTCACCTCAGTCATGTGGATAAGGTAGAAGCGCAGCTCCTCACTATGATCTGTGGAGCAAAAACAGGGACACTGGATGTTAACACTGTATGCAGAACAAGACAAGCTACAAAAAAGCTACAATACTTTTTAACAAAAGTGGCTAAAACATAGAAGCTTCTGCTATCAGTTCCAAGCAACAAAAATCTCTCACTCATTCAAAATGTTCAAGAACCTCTAACGGATTGGCTATGAACGGATTGGCTATAAATGAATACTATTATTGGTGGTAAAAATGGTACAAAATAGCCCATAGATTTTATAGATAATTAAAAAGTGTAACAATGTCTGGATATTTGTCAAATAGTGGACCCATTTTCATAAGTACTTTAAAGCTCAGATCTTGCTGGTTAAAATGGTAAAAATATTCAATAATGGTTATTAAATCATCTTAGGAACAAATAATTAAATTAAGCTTAATTAAATTAAGCTTATTTAAAAAAGGTTACAAATGTCCTGATGCTTGCCAAATAGAGAGCCCATATGCATACATAGTCAAAGATAAGATTTTGCTGATTAAAATGGTTCCTTAATGATAATTAATTATCTTATCACCAATATATAACTGTATTAATGCTTCAAGGTGTTCATTCCCATTTAAGAGTCACTAAAACACATTTTGAATCGTTGACATGCTGTAGATAACTGTTTCTTCTTGCTTGCAGAAGGGAACAAGGAAACGTGTTGGCAGGTGGGAGAAAAACCGAACACATTGTCATTCCTTGCATGGCTGCAGTTTAACACATTGCTCTTGCTGCCCTCGGTCTCCAGTCTCACTTTCAGATTGATCGCTTTGATTTTGTGCTGCTGGTTCACTGCTGTCCGTCACACTGTCTCTCTATAGTCTCCCAGCCATAGTCCATCACTCAGAGGGGACTGGTGCTGACAGACGGCTCTGACTGGTGGCGGTTTGCCTTTCCCCTCAGAACCAGGCAGTTTTTTCCCATATAAAACCCAACGTCCCACTGGCGATCCATTTAAAGTTTTTATGTTTCTCATTAAGATGGTGGTCATTGTGGAGAGGAATTGCAGTGCAGTGTTTTCCATCACTGTGCAATAGAAGCTCCATGCCGTCCTTATTGTTGGATGTACTGGTTCTGAGCAAGGTAACACATTCAGAAGTAAACATATGATGTTGTGTGAAGAGCCATATTTTGCAGTAAAGCTTAGAATGGTTAAAAGCTTTTCTTGGCTCTTGATAAAACTTGGTTTTGGTGGATACTGGTTTTTGGTACAACGGCCCTCAGATTCCACCTGTCGGCCCCACAGAGGGCACGGTCTGTATCAGTGTTTAAATGCATTCATCTTCATTAATACAACCTGCTGTTTGTGCGTGCGTGCATGTGTGTGTGTGTGTGTGTGTGTGATGGATCCTGTCTGATGAGAGGAGACACATGTGCACAGGGCCACCTGCAGGCTCTTCCCCAGCTGCAGTACTCACTGTCAAACTGTCACTGTTCTGTGTCTTCAAAACACACACACACACAAACTTTTTAGAATAGGTCAACAGCTATGTCATACCTTCTGACTGGTCAGGGGAGTGTGTGTGTGTGTGTGTGTGTGTGTGTGTAAGAGAGATTTTGTGTGTGTAAAGAGAAACAGGGATGGAGAGAGAATGAATGAAGTGTGTAACAAGCGAAGGAGAGAGAGTGAGTGACAGAGGAAGGGGGGGGGGGGGGGGGGGGGGGGAGCCAACTAGACTCATAAGAAAAATAAAAGATTGGACATCAACACTCTCTTACACACACATCAGAAAGACTGAGGGTCAGACAGTCAGAGGATCATACAGCATAAGAGTTAGACAGACAGAGGCATATACAGACTGATGGACAGATAGGATGAGGGACAAACAGACAGATTCAGAAAGACTGAGGGTCAGTCAGACTGATAATCATAAGGACTGAGGGTCAGACAGACAGAGTCAGAAGGACTGAGAGTCAGAAGGACTGAGGGTCAGACAGACAGAGTCAGAAGGAATGAGGGTCAGACAGACTGAGAGTCAGACAGACTGAGAGTCAGAAGGAATGAGGGTCAGACAGACTGAGAGTCAGACAGACAGACAGACAGAAGGCTTTAGGGTCAGACAGACAGGGGGGCAGACAGACAGAGGGTCAGACAGGACAGTGATTTGGGCTGGGTGTCTGATTAAAGTCCCACTGAAGGGAGTGAAAGTATTGGAATTTCTTTACAATGATGAAGACTACAGGGCAGTGACGAAGACCAGAGGGCAGTGACGAAGACCAGAGGGCAGTGACGAAGACCAGAGGGCAGTGACGAAGACCTCAGGGCAGTGAAGAAGACCACAGGGTAGTGAAGAAGACCACAGGGCAGTGATGAAGACCACAGGGCAGTGAAGACGACCAGAGGGTAGTGAAGAAGACCACAGGGCAGTGATGAAGACCACAGGGCAGTGAAGAAGACCAGAGGGCAGTGAAGAAGACCAGAGGGTAGTGAAGAAGACCACAGGGCAGTGTTGGCCTAGTGTTAAGGGCTCCCTCAGATTGGAACATCATGGGTTTGATTGCCTCACCAGTAGGTTGCCCTGAAGTACCCTTGAGCAAGGTACCATCCCCGTCACTGTTACCGGGTGCTATCAAAAGTTGCCCCCTGCTGCACATGTGTGAATGTATGGGTAAAATGCAGAGGTGTCATTTTATTGTGGTTCACTCTGTGTTGTGCCGTGTTTCACAATGACAAAACTGGCAAAAAAAAGTCCCAAATCTGCCCATCATTGAACAGTACGTTACTGAGTGCATTACATCTCTATCTTTCCTTGAAATGGAAAGGCATGGAATACATTTCAGCATCAAATAATAATAATAATAATTATTGTTGTTGTTCTTATCAGCACCAGCTTGGAAAATGAAGGAACGAATGAACATTATTTGTTCTATTTTAAAACTTAATTAGGAGTCAACTAATAATATATGTAATATTTACCATGAATAAACAATATTAATTTAAAATGCTATTATTATTATTACCATTGGTGGTGGTGTTGTTGCTGTTGTTGTTATTGATATTTAGCTTTTTAAAGGAGAGTTTAGTGACTGAGTTCTTCGTTGGAACAGCAGAGGTCCCTCTTGCATCTCAATAGAGAACAGAAATCACAGTTTGGCTCAGAAGCACAAACTTCATACATGAGGAGTCCAGTGAGTGCTGAGCAGTCAGCAGTGTTCAGGGTGCGAATCGTCCACATGAAGGACGGACATCTGACAGTTAATGTTACTGACTGAGGCAAAACACAGAGCCACCAATCAAGGGACTCTTTCCATGGAGAAACTGGAAAACCATCATATATGCATAAATTATGGCACAAAAAATGGGAAATACTAAAACTACAGATAAAATAAAGGTTAAAATATTAAATTAAAGCATATCCTTACACAGGAAAAAACAAAAATACAAACAAAAACACATCCCTGAGTGTGTCCAAATGAGTGAGTGAGTAAAGATGGACACTCACAGCACAAGTCAAGGCACTGATCACAGCGAGGTCAGCTGTGACTCATTGCTGCAGTGGTGCTGATGGATGCACTTTCTGAACCTGAGCTTTTGCTATTGTGTGTGTGTTTGCGTGTGTGTGTGTTTGTGTGTGTGTCCGTGTCCGTGTCCAGTGCACAGCTGGGGTGAATCAGGCTGATTCAGTTGGCCTGAAGGACATCCTGCTAGAGGGACCCTGACACACACTGCCTCGGACGTCCAGTGTCTTTATATAAGATTCACTCAAGCCCAGGTCATTTTCATCAGCTGACTGATATCAGCATTTTCCCAAAAATTATAAACTGTGTGGAAGCACTTTTAGAGTTTTTTTGCACACTCAGATTGAATTTTCTTTTTCTTTTTATTCTTAATCTGTGCAAAAATAATTTTGAAAGTGTAAAACTGCAATCATTTGAGACTCATACGCCTCTAAAAGTCCGCGATGAAACTGTAAACATGCACAAAAAATGAATTTTCAAAATTCATCACTCGTCCAGCGTCCCTTCATCATGTCCAGTGTTGATGTATAGTACTGTGCAAAAGTTTAGAGCCACAATTGATTTGCTCATATTTTAGTTCCAAAGAGAAAGACTTTTTTAGAAACTGAATACAAAATAAAAGTTTAATTATTGTTGTTTTAAAGTTTTTGATTCTCGTTTTCAGTGCAGTCCCAGTAGATTAAGACTTAAAGAATGCCTAAGAGAGCTCAGGCTGTGCTGGAGAAGAACATGGGAAAAGTTAAGTTGAGTTTAAAGTTGGTTAGGATTCTACAAACTCTCTTTTAGTAACAGACTAATTTCCTATAAAACATAAAGAAATAATGGGGACACAGAACTATATATCTCCAATACCTCGGCCAATATTGTACAGTTAACTGATATCATTGATATAAAACTGGCCAAATGCCCTAACAAAATCCTCCAGACTCTGTCAGGTGGTAAAGTTACTTTGGAAGGAATAAAGTCAGGTTTGGCAATTGGGAAAAGCATGCAACAGTGCTTAAAAAATAGTTTAATAGAAGTCTTTCTGCTTCATTATAAGAGTATTAGCATCTCCAAACCATCTGACATGCATGTCTTTGGACCTTGGGAGGAAACTGGAGCTCCAGGAGGAAACCTGCTGCATAGACACAGGGAGAACAAAAGCCCCATGGGAAGGAATCGAACCAAGAACTTTCTCACATTGAGGCAACGGTGCTAGATATTGTGCCACACATAGAGGGTCATATGGATTCATAATGAAATTACACCTAATCATCATCATCCATGATAAATTTAAAATTGGGCTGCTTTTGCACTGCTCCTTCTAGGAATTATCACAGCCAATCATCTGTCTCCATTTCTTCCTTGTATCTTCTCTTTCCTGCATGTCCGCTCTTACCACACTTCTAAACCTACCCTCTATCCTTCCTCTTCTCTTGCCTGACAGATCCATCCTCAACATCTTTCTCTTGATATGCTCCTCGTCTCTCCTCTGCTCATGTCCAAACTCATATAATATCTGACTTTGTGTCCAAAACGTCCAACCTGAGATGTCCCTCTAATAAATTTGTTCCTAATCCTGGCCATCCTGGTCACTCCAAACGCAAACCTCAGCATCTTTAACTGCACCTCCAGCTCCACCGCCTGTCTTTTCATCGGCACCACTGCCTCCAGCCTGTATAACATAGCTGGTCTCGCTACCAAAACCTTTCCTTTCACTCTTGCTGCTCTGCCATTCTTCTACATTCATTCCAACCTGCCTGAACTCTCTTCTTTACCTCACTCCCCGTTACTAGCGAGGTCATTTGTTATTAAAGGAAATGCAGGTGTGCACAATATGAGCCCTTTAAATAAAGAATATGACTTGAAATGTACTAAAATACGGGGGATATGACATATGTAGTACATTCTACAGAACTGTAGCACCTGACTCAGCCTGACTCAGAGATGCAAGACCGGAGACCCAGGATCATCACGGGGGTCCACCCTTCATTGTGCTCAGAAAAGAGAGCCAGGCAAGCTGACCATCAGCAGAGGGGCTCCAAAGTGGCGTCGTAGTGGGAACTTCCTGTGACCTCCTGACGGACAGAGCCGTGGGAAAGAGAGCAGTGTGTGTTGTGTATGTTGTGTGTGTGTGTGTTTGTGTCGTTCTATGATGAACAGCAGGTTAAGATCAGTCTTAGTGTCCCAGGCAGGCAGCGAGACATTATCTCCAGCCTCTTATCTGTAAAGATAACTGCACAGTCAGGTTTTCCACACGGGGATTTCTGCAGCTCCTCCATCTCTCTGATAGCCACGCTCGTATCAGACCCACCAGAACACACCACTGCAGCACAATGGATCATGCATCGTGTCTGACACTTCCTTCAGGAAGCACAAACATCAAGACTAATGCGTTTTAAGAATAACTGCAAGATGATCCGAGAAATGGCCCAAAGCAAATACATTGCTGCATGTCAAAGCGTACAAGATACATGAAAAACAAATGGCTTAATAAGGTTGTGTTCACTTAGGTGGTCCCAGATCTGATTTATTTAAACATATAGTACTGTGCAAGTCTTGAGTCCCTCATTTTGCTAGGAAATCAGCTTGTTGGTGCAAAATACTATTTTAAATCTTATTTCTGACATTTTGAGAACTAAGTGAAAGAAAAGCAGCAGGGGCAGTGGTGACCTAGTGGTTAGGGAGTTGGCCACATGATCAGAAGATTGTGGGTTCAAACCCCTTACCAGTAGGTTGCCCTGAGGTACCCTTGAGCAAGGTACCATCTCCGTCACTGCTCCCCGGGCACCTTCATAGCTGCCCCCTGCTGCACGGTGTGTGCATGGGTTAAATGCAGACGTCCAATTCCATTGTGGTTCACTGTGTGTTCTCACAATGACAAGAATAGTCACAATTAAATTTATTAAAAATGAAAAGGGAACAAATCTTTTAAACAGGCTGCAAAGTGACTAAGATACAAGGTTCTAGATAAAGGTGTTCCAACCACTCATCAGTGGTCCTCAGCAGACGGTTTGTTCTACTTGAAGGTTCAGACGTAGATCACTGTGTGGATCAACAAAAAACAACCAATCTGCTCAGGTACAGGGACTAGAAATGGGCACAGGAAGGGTAAAAGGACTAGAGAGAAAATGAGAACCAAAAACCGGGTAACACTGATGAAGCTACACAAGTCTTTGACGACAATTGACATAAGCCGAGATAGACTGAAATAGCCGTTATCCAGCCTTGTGAGCAGTAAAGTACTTTATGATCTTATAAAGATCATCTTAAGGTCTTTGCCTCCCCACAGGGTGTCTTCTCAAATATTTCAGATATTAAAATATTTCCTGAGCAGCCAACATTGTCATTCAGAGGTGGACTCCATGACTTTTTCCAGGTGTGAATCCTCCTTTACAGAGATTAAAATTAAAGCTGCTTTCTCACAGCTCATGATATGCAGTGGCCCACATGACTGATAAGAACATGAGTAAATGTGTAGGTGATCTTCAACATTTAGGCATCAGTAGATACTAGTGATGAAGGCAGTTTCCATGTCATTGCAGCCACTGTAAGTCACATCACCTGCACAAAAATGCAGGTTCCTATTTAGAAGCTAAAAAGTGATGGTTTTCCAGTGCCAACACTTGTGGGCAAGTTCGTTCAGACTAAAATAAAACTTTACTTTCGGAATAAATTGCAGCTGGAACTCATTTTGTTGTTTTTTTCCAGCCGGAACCATGACAACATTGTTGGGAGTGTTCATCTCCTTGTTCATTTCTGTAATATAGCCCCTCCTCTGAAGACACATCTTTGATTAAAGCGATTGTGCTGCCAGCTAGTGGAAATGTGGGCTGGGGCAGAACCAAGGTTCAGAATTATGAACAGAACCAGTGGAAGAACCAGCCTCCTTTTGGTGGAGGCAATGATTGAACCAAAAGAACATGCAAGAACATTCCCAGAACAATCTATTAACCAACGTCACAATGTAAATGGCGCTCACACCTAGGAGGTTAACTTAGCATCTCAAGTCCACCTGACGTACATGTCTTTGGACTGCAGACAGAAAACTTCACAGTGTATAAATCCAGGCTGGAAATGTACGCTTTGACATGAGGCCAGAACCTCACTGCTCTGAGGCAACAGTGTTTACCACTGTGCCAGGAAACAAATATGGATTCCTACCATGTCTTGATTGGTCTTTATCTGAGGTAAGTAATTGTGTAAGTTTGTAAGTTTGAATTCTCTCGATTCCTTCACAGAAGTGTACTGTTCTAGACTCACTGCAAACAAACAGCAGAAAACGCCATCAAACAATTCATAGGTTTCATGGGACGAGTTGCACGAGTAGACCTGTCGTGACTGTTTACTGAGAAGCGTGTAGCATTTCAGTGCTGTGACCAAAAACAAGCCTCAGGGGCAAAAAGAAAAAAATAAAAAATAAAAAATAAAAAAAAAACCTCACACAACTAGATACCTTCTGTTTCATAAAGCATCACGGAACTCCAGCAACAAACAAGCAACTGGGGAAAACATTTGTTTGAATACTTTATGCATTTGAGTGAATTTAATGCCTGTTGGTCAATGAGGTTAATGTTGATGTGCAGGGAGGTGTGTGTGTGTGTGTGTGTGTGTGTGTGTGTGTGTGTCACTCACCATCCTGCAGCCGGAGCTGTTTAAGGAAGAGAGGATTCTGCAGCACATTACAGCGGCCCGGCTCATCCTCCCTCGTCACCAGCATCAAGTCCGTGTAGATGAAGATAGTCACCTGTTCCGAGAGGGAGAGATAATAAATGAAAGAGAGATAGGGTGTGAAAGAGAAAGACTTTCTGATTTTCCAACACCTTTAATTTAAAGGTCCACTAAAAACGAATATATGCATAGATATAATTATCTGGGCTATAAAAGCAGGTTACATTTCGAGACATCATGACATCAAACTCAATCACTCTGAAGACATGGATACGCTAATAATCCTGTTCTACCCAATAACAACTTTTACCTTTCACTTCAAATTGAGTCGTTCCACATGTCTGTTTGTAGCTAAAACCGTATGTATGATCCTCAAATGGACTGGAGTGAAAATGAGAGCCAAAAAAAGCCTGTTGCTAAAATACTGTACATGTGTTTTAGGTAATGGTTAACAAGGTCAACTTAAAATCACAAAAAAAAAACTCTCAGCAGGAGCTAATCTCAGTCTCACACTCACACACACATATACACACACACACCAGACACACACACTGTTAAATAATTCATCACAGCGAAGGTAGAAAAATGAAATTTGCATGCCGTGTTTCTGCATGACAGATCTAATAAGCGCTGTTACTTATTGATGAGCTTTACTGCATTCAGGCCCTGCTTTTATGCACAACACAGCATTTTATACTCCATCAGGATTCAGAGGAAGGTCAGAGGGCGCACAATGCAAAATTAGCTCCATTAAGGCTGACCAGGTGCACAGTGCTGTACTTTAAGTCTGGTAAAGGGGGATTTAATTGAATAATTGAGGAGGGCCTTCAGCATCCAGCACTGAGTGTTAGTGTGCTAATGCCTGCTGCTGGAGCCAGGACTAAATAATTAAGACAAGCCGAGGGCCAAGTCAACAATATGCAAATTATACCTTTATATACAGTCCCTTCCAAAAGTACTGAAACAGCAAGCCTAATTCATCTGCTTTTGCTGTGCCCAAACTGGGGTTGAGATCAAATGATGAGCATGTGAATTTGTTGTTACATTGAACTAAACACCTTTTGTCGCTGACCACCCAGAGTTATTTTGGCACATTTTAAAAAAACGCTTGGGATCATTATTTTATGGAAGAATTTAATTTTGTCCAAAATAAACCAGAAGGAATTGTGTGATGTTGAAGAACACAATTTTCTTTTTCTAAATCTCTAGTTTGTCTAAAACAACAC
This sequence comes from Hepsetus odoe, assembly GCA_017165825.1. Taxonomy (NCBI): domain Eukaryota; kingdom Metazoa; phylum Chordata; class Actinopteri; order Characiformes; family Hepsetidae; genus Hepsetus; species Hepsetus odoe. Next base: position 14,405,070 of record CM029371.1, read on the forward strand.
CAAACCTTCACAGAACCACCTCCATATTTCGCTGCAGTACCAACATAATCTGTGCTGCCCTTTCACCTCGTTCACCGCCCCATAAAAACATCTTTCCCTAATCTCTGGAATTTACTCTCGGTCGTCCACAAGACCTGCTCCCAGTCCTGGACACTGTTGTTCCACTCACAGTCGTCTCTATTTATCGTTCGAACCACAAAGTAAAGATTTTGTGGCAGCAGCTGGAGTTCAGACATTAGTGAATAGAATTAAAACACAAAGTGAACGTCAGTCACTAAAGACAGACCAGATATGACTTCAGAACCAATAGTTTGTTGAGCCTTTGTGGCAAAATAATGTGTTACTAAAGGCTATAAAAAGTTTAAAGCCATTCACATTTAAGTATTTTTCACTTTTTCCTGTGTAGTCGTTCTGCAAATATAACTGGACTTCAAACTGTGCATATTTTAAAACTGCTAAGATTTCTATCAATCATTCAATTAAACTGTGTCAGTAGACACCTAAACCCTTCCAGATCATCTTCTCACTGACTGTGTCTTAGTAAATCACTCCAGTGTGATAACCTACCGCGTGTTTCATATTTAATGAAATAGATTTTTTTCCAACAAATCAAACACATATGTAAAAATTATAATCTAAAATGAATTAATTTTTTTGGTATGTGTATGTGTCTATTGTATTTATTATAAATGTGTACACACCTTTTAATAATTTAACTTGTTTAATAAGCTGTTTCTGCTGATATTCACACAAAAGCAACCCAAAGGTTTTTTGAAATTTCATTTTACTGGGAAAAAAAAAAGATAATAGTCATTTATTTAATTGATTTTACACTTAATGTTAGTTTATATAGTATGATTTACATGGCGTGACAAATTTCAAGTGACATGAAGAACAGCTGGGAAGTCTATGAGGACAGGGAACATTGTGTGACTGTATCGAAATAGGGCAAAAATAACACACACACACACACACACACACACACACACACACACACACACGCCACCCACTCATGGTCTCCCAAAAAACACACACAGGCTCTCCTGAGCGGCCTTCCTTCCTGAGCAGTCTGAGATTTGTTTCTGGCACAGGCACTCATGACAGAAGCCAAACGTCCCCCCTCCTCGTCCGTTAATAAGTAGCAGAGATTGACATCCCGCTGACGGCTGGCACAGTGCCATTGCGGCCTCCAGTGCAGCCTGTCCCCGATGAGTGCAAGTTAATCTGTATAGCCATTATCACTTATCACCCACAGAGGTCATTCAGTGTGCATCATTACAGAGAGAATCATAAAAGTAATCAAATATATAAGTTGAAAGTTATATATATATATATATATATATATATATATATATATATATATATATATCAGCGGTGGCCTATACACACACACACATAGACACACACACATTGTAAAAATGCAGTAGTAGTTTTAGGCAGGTGTAAATCATTAAACAAAGAATGCTGAAAATGGAAGTGTTCATCATTTATTTTCATCAATCAACAAATGCAGTGAATGAATAGAGAAATCTGGATCAATCAATATTTATTCACCCTTTGCCTTCAAAACAGCATCAATTCTTCTAGGTACACTTGCACAGTTTTTGAAGGAACTCAGCTGGTAAGTTGTTCCAAACATGACTGTGTTTCAACCTCCGTATGACATTGATGATCATCAGTACCTGTCTGGTAAAACTGGTTGATCATACACCGACTATAATCCTACAAAATCCCTGACTTTGTGCAAGTGTACCTAGAAGAACTGATGCCGGTTTGAAGGCAAAAGGTAGCAACACCAAACATTGATTTGATTTAGATTTTTCTTTTGTTCGCTCACTTTGCATTTTGTAAATTGATAAAAATAAACAATCATATTGATATTTCTGAAAGCATTCTTTGTTTACAGCATTTTTTCACACCTGCCTAAAACTTTGCACAGTACTGTGTGTGTATATTATATATATTAGACCTACACACACACACACAAGTAGAAAAGGTAATTCTCCCCACAGTACTGAACAGTCAATCAGCACTAAGCTTCTACATCCTGTGTTAACTCAACACACTCATCTACATGCATTGTCTTACAGACACACACATACGCATCAATCCATATACAGTACTGTATAAAAATTTTAGGCAGGTGTGAAAAAATGCTGCAAAGAATGCTTTCAGAAATATAAATAATGAACATTGTTTATTTTTAGCAATTTACAAATGCAAAGTGAGTGTAACAAAGAAAATCTAAATCAAATCAATATCTGGGTGTTACTACCTTTGCCTTCAAAACCAGCATCAGTTCTTCTGGCTCCCTTACAGAGCCCTGATCTCACATCATCCAGTGTGTCTGGATTACATGAAGAGACAGAAGGATGTGAGGAAGCCTACATCCACAGAAGATCTGTGGTTGGTTCTCCAAGATGTTTGGAACAACCTACCAATCGAGTTCCTTCAAAAACTGTGTAAGTGTACCTAGAAGAACTGATGCTGTTTTGAAGGCAAAGGGTGGTCACACCAAATATTGATTTGATTTAGATTTCTCTTTTGTTCATTCACTGCATTTTGTTGATTGATGAAAATAAATGATGAACACTTCCATTTCTGAAAGCATTCTTTGTTTTCAGCATTTTTTCCAAACCTGCCTAAAACGTTTGCACGGTACTGTGTATGATTAAAGTCATACAGGATAGTCTCTCTATCGGACTGATCTGCACAAAAAACAGACATTAAAGTAGTTCGGAAAGAAATGGTGCTTAAAAAAAGATGAATGACTGATTGACTAATTGATTGACTGATTGATTGATGGATTCATTCATTCATTCATTGTGAGAGTCTTCAGTGTGACGGCCTGTCTGTGTGTTCCCACTGAAACACTTCATAATAACCTGACACTTCATCACTGTCACCATCTTTCACAGTTCATCACCACTTTCACAAGATGCACAGCTTCTCCTGCAGCCTGCATACTCGCTCTATTGTGGTTCCAAGTAGACATGTGTGGCGTGTGTATGCATGTGTGTGTGTGTGTGTGAGAGAGAGAGAAGAGAAAGAGACAGAAAGAGATAAAGGGGTGTGCAGAGAGCAAGCGAGAGAAAGACCGGGGGGGCGGGTGAGGAGAAGGAAGAGAGAGAGATAGAGAGAGATTACTACAGTGGTGTGATTGAAAATGAAGTTTCCAGCTGAAAAGTAGTTTATTGTGGGGAGTTTGGTTTAAGCATCTGTCATTTCAGTTCATTCAAATACTGCTCCAGGCTGCAAAGTGTCTAAAGATACAGTGTTCTAGATAAAGGGGTTCCAATCACTCAGTGTTCAGCAGTAAATGAATCATCTGATCATTTGGAATTGTCTGGACCTGTTTCTTCACTGCTTCATGTCTTCAGTAAGAGGCTTTGTTCTGCTTGAAGGTTCAACCCCCTGAAGCCTGGAGAACTGTTCCTCACCAATGAAAGAAAATCTGGATCTTTGAAAGCAAAATATGAGGAAATGAGGGGTGGACCGTAGACTTTCAAAGCTAAATGACTCAGATGATGAAAATAGCAGTGGCTTGGTTTAATTTGAACGGGGAAGACTGAACAGAACATCAAAATTAGAAGCTATTTCTGTTAAAAATATCTGTTAAATGCTGAATAACTGAAATTTAAGTTATTATATGTAATATTATAGTAAACCTGGCCTAAAACATAACCCAAATCCTGTTGAGTTCCTAGATTTGTTAAAAAATAAAAGTTTCTATAGATTACAGGGAACCATCAAAAAATAGAGGGCGTGTTATAAGACCAGGTGTTAGAAAGCATTTCAGTCAGCATCTAACTGATGCTCACAACCACACAGCTCGGTTCTGATGTCTACAGTCCACCTATTTCGAACATTATAAGCGGTACGTTTTACTATTTTAGTGTTACGTCAATTTCAGCAAATAAAATCAACATAACTTTTCTCTTGAGGATTATTTTCCCTAAATCAACCACACATTTGGTCACAGGTGCCAAAACTTTTGTACGTTAGGAGTTGGCTTTACATATTAAAAAGATCAGCGCTCTAATATGATTAACATTATTATATGCAATAAAAAGGTATTTTCCATTTTACTTTAGCTTTATTCTTATTTATTTTCCATTAAAAATTGTTCCAAAGAAATTTGGATTTGTTTTTGTAAAACTCCTTAAATCGTAACAATATACTAAAATAAAATATATAATATAATGTAATATAATATAATATAAAAAACACCACAGTGTTTGTTGGAGTTGGCAACGACTGTGGAATGCAGACGTGGGAGAGAGATGGAAAGAGTGTGTTTTGGAGGTTAAAGGTCAGATGCCTGTGTGGCACATGACCAATCATAAACCAGGCCAGTCTCTCTCTTTCGCTCTCTCCCTCCCTCTCTCTCTTGTCATCCTATTTCCTATACACTGTTATCACAGCGGGTGCTTGGCTGGCCTGGCTTCCTCTCCCTGAAAGCATGCTTACCTGCTGCACACACACCCACAGACACACACACACACACACTCCCACACACACACACACACACACACACACACATACAGTCAGTAATAATGTCTACACATTGTTAGCTCAGTCTAATCACAGGTGCGGTTCCCAAACAGTGAAGCTTAATCTGCTCTAAAATGTACAGATATAGTTCTAGCTAGTTTTGAGAGTTCTAGCTTAGTGTTTAGTACCAACATAATTGAAAAATAATTTAGGGAATTCTTTAACAATGCAGGTGAGGATGGATTGTGAACTATATTAGACCACAGACTGCACTACAGTGATATTTTGATTTAGATGGATATTTATTGGAATTATTATTCTGTTAAAAGATGTCATAAATCATATGTAAAGAGTTTTTTTTATCCTCCATTTATAAAATATGGCACCCCCACTCAGGATAAGTAAAGATGGATGAATGGATGGATGGATAGGTACGGGGATGGATGGATGGATGGATGATACTGGATAGGTACGGGGATGGATGGATGGATGGATGGATGGATACTGGATAGGTACGGGATGGATAGATGGATGATACTGGATAGATAAAGGGATGGATGGATGGATGGGAAAATGGGTAGATAAATGGACAGATGGATGGGTGGATAAATGATGGGTGGATGGACGTATGGATGAATGGATGGAAGGGTGGATGGATACTGGATAGATATAGGGATGATGGATGGATGGATACTGGATAGATATAGGGATGATGGATGGATGGATGGATGGGAAAATGGATGGATAAATGGAAAGATGTGTGGATGATATGTCTCATCTGTCTCAAGCATGAGGGAAAGCAAGTTTTATAGTTTATAAAAGAGAAAAGGAGAAAGTGAAGCAGAAAAACATGCTTCCAGAAAAACGTCACACTACGCTACATTAGAAGCTGCAGTCGTTTGTGTTGGAAGAGCTCGTTTTATGAAAAAAACCATCCTGTAAGTTACAGGAACTCAGTCTGGAGTCTTGGCCTTTGAGGGTTTAAAGCCAGTTCAGATGGTAGTGCAGTCAATGGGATGGTCCCGTCTCAAATGTCTAAACACAGTGAAGTGCTGACAAACTCATATTTTACTCATTTAATCTTGGCAAAACAAAGCCCCATTAATGGACAAGTTGCTCGAGAAATAAACACAGCAACAAAAAAAGAGCTGAGGAGGTGGAATTACAAATGAGGAAAGAGTGCACGAGAGAAAGCCTGAGGATGCTCATGATGAGAAATGGGAGTCATTTTTGATTCCTTCTGCTAAGAATCCTGCTGAATCACTGTCAGGTCTTATCTCAGCACGTCTTACTGACCAGGCATGTGTTCTCATGATCCTCCACTTCCTTTTCTCTTCACGAGAACATTGATGGATCTGCTCTGCAGTTTCCTACCAATTATTACAGGCAGCAAGCAAGACAATGCAGCTCAGAAACTAATGGAGATAACGGTCAATCAGCACTCCAGTAAAAGGGAAACTGAGGTGGAGAGATACAGTTTCAGGAATCAGGATGATCCCTCTGGACATTATGTCCACATTAGTCCTTGGATGTCTCTCCAGACAATGTCTCAGATGTCAGGCCTCTTATTCCATAATTATTATTCTCACGCCTCGCTATAATAAATGATGGAAGTTATGATGATTAGATCGCTCAAAAAGGAGGAATAAAAATGGCACAGAAATTTGTAGTAAAAATTAATTTAAAAGATTATTTAAAAGAAAATATTCTGAATAATCTTTAAATAAAGTATATATAGTAGTATTTTTAACAAGACCATAATTATTGGCACCCCTGCATGAAGCACTCAGTGAGTCTCCGCTGTAAAGCTTTAAAAGAAACGGAGCAAGAAATCTTACACTGCTCCTCAATCCAAAAGCTTCCACAAGATTCTCGAGACTTTTCAAGAGGGGTTCTCAGGGAACTCATGGTGGACCATGTCTAGACCCTTGCTTTGCTAGAAGGCCCAGTTTTATCCCTTTTTTCAAAGACATAATAATAAAATCCTAGCCCAGCCTGAGTCAGCATCCAGGCAACTCATTCTTCCAAGCTTCTATATAATAATAAAAATAAAAATAGCTGACGTACACTAAAAGAACTTCTTTGGTTAGTGGTAAATAACAGAAAAACTACACAACGTTGGGACAATATGAGGAAACTCCATCAGTCTGCTGGGTAAATAGAGCGAAGAATATCATCACATGATTTGAACCTCATTGTCCTGAATTTTGGAAACTCCTGCCATGTGAGTTTGCCACTAGCGCCTGTTGTTAAATTACAGTTCAGGAATCAGCCGCAAGTTTTAAGAACTGAAGAAAGTTTACTTTGACCAAATCATAATAATGCTCAAGCTTCATCCACTGCTCATCCACACTCATGCAGCCTTGATCTCAGCAGCCTCTGAACCTGCCTTAAGCTCGTTTAGAGGGAAAGACAAGCACACCCACGTCAGATCTCACACCCAAGGCATCCTCACTCTCTCTCGCCCTCCGTCCCCATCTGCTGTAGGCAGTGCAGCACCAAATAATGAGACGGCATCAAAAAGATGTGCCTCCGCTGGCAGGTGGCTTCCTTATTTGCCGCCTATAATAGCCATGAAAATCGCAACACACAGACACAGCTCCTGACAGCCAGTAAACAGAGCAGGTTCCTTCTCGCATCGCTTTTCTTCTCTTTTTCATCCCTTAGTGAGGATGTCCACAATGTTTAATGTCCTCTCTGTCTCTATTCAAGATGCGGAGATGTGTTCACTTTAGAGAATCTGTCTTTACGGTGGTGGGGAATGAAACCAGGGGTCTTGTCTACAAATAATCTAAATCCTGCATGATTTTTTTATATTGAATTTTGATATAAAAGTGAGATAAATCTGTTAAAAATGCCTTTCGGGGATATTCTAACCACATGCAACTCTGGGTGAGGACTTCTAGATCTTTATAGGTGTATTATTTATAGTATTTATGCACATTTCACACCAGACCGCTCCAGTGAAGGGCCTGAAAGAGGGCCCACCTTTTACTTTTTCTTTATCACAACTACTTCCATATATAACACTATGCACAAATCTCCAGATCCATGAGTTATGGAAGTCTTATGATTGACGTCTGACCAATAAGTTGGAGAGGTCATACCTTGATGGAGAGATGCTTGCTCTCGTGCAGAATCATCTCCTCTGAAATCACCAGAGTCCTGGTCGGGTTACACAAGTCTAACGGCTGTGAAATACAAGAAATAATTAGCAAAATCTTCACTCTGTCCCATCACCTTTATCCCCAGTGCTGTAGAAACACTCACAGACGTTCGTTCCATGCCTAGATAGGAGCTAAAAAGAACCTGTGTTGTAGGTAGATACTGAGCTATGAAACTTTACATTCAACCCCCGCGATTCGAAATGTGCCGTTCGAGAGGATGTCTGGGAAAGCAGACCGTTTCTGATCACGCCAGGTTAAAAACGGCACACACCGCTGCACAGAAAAGCAAAAAAAAAAAAACTGTGAAAGAGCCACATCCTTTTTCTGGAGGTGGACTAATGCAGTGTACAAGCAAGGGGACGACGTGCCAGTGGCATGAGCAGGAAGCGTGGGTTTTCTAGAGACCCTTTAGTTTGCTGTTGTGGTTTGTCGCAGACGTGTCTGCATGCATGAAACTTAGACATCTTCATGTCTTTGCTCACTTACTATTGGCCTACACCGTTTGATAATTCAGCTAAACTCAACGGGACACTTCCCTCATGGACATAATTGGCAAGGATGATATTTAGCCACTGATTTTGAATGATCTCCCAAAGAGTGTCAACCAAGATGAAATGTCCAAAAGAAGTTCAAATATTCAGAGCGACCTTAAAGCAGTCGTCGGAATGTCCTTGAAAGCCAAGCACCCCCCTTCAGAAATGATCACACACTGTGTTCAAACCACATGGTGCTGTCGTAATCTGAAACGCACTTTATGTGCTTTCTGACACTGTTACATGCTGTTAGCTATCAGTTTGCATAACCTCATTGGTGGGCAAAAGTTTCCATGTGTAAAAAAACACATCTGTAGCTCCTTTCATTAGTCCACCCTCATGTGAAGTTAGTATGGAGGATCTCCTTGCCAATGAATCATCATTTATATCGTTTGCCATCTGAAAAGTCATTATGATCATGTGAGTCGTTATCAGCGTTGTTATTGGCAATTTACTGCAAGATGCTTGGCATTTTATAGGTCAAATAAAATGTAGTTCCACAAAGGTTTCTGCAGCCTAAAGAATCCAACTTTGACTGAGAATGAATCACACTACCTGCACAAAAATGGGGAAGATGAGTATTTTGGGGGCCACTTTGACGTATGCCCCATAGTTGCCGTGTGTTGGGACGTGGGATCTCACGATGGTGCAGTTCTGGTAATTGGCAAAGTTGGAGCTCTGCTGGAACGTCCCAGTCGGAGGAGCTTTGGCCTTGCTGTTGGCAGAGCGGCGCAAGAAGCTGGTTCTGCTGGCCAGGCTTGGGGCAGCATGGGCACTGGAGGACTGGGGTTGGGGTACGCTGGCCTGCCTCGGGTACATTCTCCTTGCTGGAACATGGCCATAATAGAAATAATGTAATGTTAAGATGGCATCACTGCTATGAAAATGCCCATTTGATTTTAACTCCTTAATCACAGTAACAAATAGCCATTCCTCACTGTGTAATTTAATGTAGGATAATAATCCTGAAAATTACAAATTTATAGAAGGAGAAAACATCTTAGAGAAAATCTTCCATATCTTTCCTTTTTTATTTTGAGGTTATTTTTTTTACCATTTTTTTCATTTCATGTCTGAAATTCATCATTTTACCAACATTGATTAAAACTACATAATCTGCATCACTGAAAAGGAGGAAACTGGATGAACCCGCACTACCATCAGCTCCCCAAAGCAAAACACATCAATAAAACCCATCGCATGCATTTCTGATAATATCCGATACATTTTACTCAAAAAAATTTGAAGAAATAAAATATGTATCTTTAGCCTACAGCATGAGAAATCCTGGATAAGAACATCTTATGAGCTTGCTGTAAATACAATACTTACCCAGAGTGGCCTGGTTTTCTCCATACACTGGTTTCAAAATCTGCAAAACAAAGTAAATCAGTCTGTTATTAAGATGATCACTATTATTATTAATAATAATAATAATAATAATAATATCATCATCATCATCACTATTATTATTATTCTTATAAATTATTATATATTATTAATGTATATTAATGTATATTATTGTATTGTATATTATTATTATTATTACTATTATTATTATTACACTTATATCTTGCTACTTGTTTATTTATATATATTTATAACTTATTTAAAACTTTTTTATTATCGCGTATTATTACTGTGTACTGTATATATGGTCACCTAATTCTCCATGTAGATATGTATATGTACGTATATTTATATAGATAGATTATTTAGTATTTATAGCTCCTGTACTTCTCCTGTACTTATTCCTCTTTCCTTATATCTCTATTTTTTAATATATCTTTTTTTTTTCCAATTCCTTTTCTGTACATCTGTCACTTCTATAAGAGCCCTGTAACACCCAAATTTCCCATTCATGGGATAATAAAAGATTACTCTACTCTACTCTACAGAACGTCACTAATGATGATTTGTACTGTATTGGAGTTCCTGCGCCCCCTTCTTAGAGGGCTTGTTCAGTGATCATACAAATGAGATTTTTTGAAATGTAGTTTTTGAAATGAATTTTTTTTTTTAATACAAAAAACATAGAATCTAATAAATAAGTTTTAAATTTACATGCTGACAGGCCAACTAATATTTTAAATCAGTCACAGTCGCTGTTGTTTCTCTAAACGGTTCTGAAAGGTGAGACTGGACATTCATTTAAAACTGGACTAAAAAGTAAAACCAGGGAGACATTTGTTGGTTCTTTGCCAAACACAGTCCTTTTGGACAATCAACAAAAGTCAAAACAGGGATCACCGCTCACTCGCCTCCGCTCCGACAAACACAGTTATGAGTCCCTGAGGGGTGAAATGGAAAGGAAAGAATGCAATAAAGCAGGGCCACGTGTGTCTCCTGTTGGCAGGAGTGTGTTCCTTCCAAATCAGATTCTTTAAAGGTCAACATGGGAGGACATATGCGTCAATAGTGTGTGACACACTGGGACACTACTCATCTGAGCAGGCTGGTGTATGTGTGTGTATACACACACACACACAAACAAACAATACACCATGCACCACAAACAAATGCATCCTCTGATTTTAACCCAAACACACTGCACTGCAGCAGTGGGCAGCCATATCCAGCACCTGGGGAGCAATGATGGGGACGCTATCTTGCTAAAGGGCACCTCAGTGTCTGGGATTCGAACCCATAACTTTCCAATCCTTGGGTCTTCTCCCTAAACACTAGTCCATCACTGTGTGTGTGTGTGTGTGTGTGTATAGAGTAAATATCCAGAAGAGCATTTCTGAGGTCAGACAGTGATGTAAGTCGAAAAGGTCAGTTGAGTTCATCACACTCACTCATCCACTCATGCTTTGTGCCCTGGGTTAGGGGCGTCATGCGGAAATAGAAAAGATTCTTTCCCCCAAAATATTCCCAAAAAAAAGCACAGAATTTTCTAAAATGTTTTTATAGACTGGAGGCAATGTGCCAATACTTTTGTCTATATACTGTATAAAAGATGTACAAGCTCGGTCCCCAGTAAAAAGTTGCTACCACTCGAGCTTAGTCCTCTTTTCTCTTCCTTTTAGAACATTGTTCTTCTGAAAAAGGTAAAAAAAAAAAAAAAAAAAAAAAATTTTAAAACGTGTACAGGAAGTGTAGGTTACGCTTCAGTAGGGTCAAATTTAGATCAGGACAGATACAAAGGTTGAGACCTGTGATGAAAATGGAAGTGATATAATAAGACAAATGACAAGTGACAAAGTGACAAGCCAAGAAGCAATGCGTGTCCTGTGGTGGAGGAACTTTGACGCATGGAAGGTTTGAGTTAAAGTACGAAATGACAGCTCTGAGTGATCAAACCAGACAGCGGCTTCTCCGTAAAACTGTCTAAGAGTAAAATGTCAAGTCAGCATCATTTGAATTTTAATAAAATCAACTCCATTTCTCCAAACACTTCTCTCTTGTCATCTGTGCAGCCTGCACATCCTTTCAGCTGTTGCTTTAGCCCTGGGCTAAGCCTTTCTAGGGGTCCTAGCACAACCCCATCAGTGCGTTATAATACTGACATCCAGCAGAACAGTAAGAGTAAGAGTGCTACTAAAAGAGTTTCAGTAAGGGTACCAATATCTCTATATATGTAAAGCCTCTCAGCCAATCACATTGCAAGGTTGGAACCAACTTAGGCTTTATGTAGTAGCGGTGCAAGAAATCATCACAAGCTCATTTTATGGTGTCTGCTGCCATTTCTTCTCCAGGCAAGGCCCCGTTCACAAGCTGACCACATGGATCACTTTAACTACCCACTACCGGGGTATTGTCTTATATACCCCACCATGCTGATGTGCTGTTAGTAACCTCTTGGTTCCTTTATCCATTACTCCATTCTCTGCCCTGAACTACAGCCCATCCAACCTAAAAGGTTAGTAAGGCCACGGCTGCGTCCCGAGTGAGCAGAGAGCCTGCAGGATTCAGGTTATTAGGTCAACATCAGGCTGATGCTGGACATCCCAGTGCAGTAGGGGGCAAGCAGTTGCTACTGTGAAGACCAGTACAGCAAATCACAAGGCATAAGGCTGACTGCAGTATATGGCATTAAGCTCATGGTTTCAGTCCACTCACACAGGCCTTGTTAATCTACCTCACAGATTGTCACAGATGAGGTGTTTTGTGCACGATAGAGGGCGCTCTGTTCTGACTGAACACACCTGAGCTAATGAAGGCACAGGTGTGTTTCATTGGGGCTGACTATTTAAGCCCCGATGAGTCAGAACAGAGCGCGGCTCATTTGTTAGGCTCTGCCTACACTTTATGGTGGTTTTGTGTTTGGGTATCTTGGTTTAGGCTGCAGTTCCTTGATTTTAGTTAAGAACTGCAGTCCTTTGTTTTGTTTTTGTAAATATAGTTAATAAAGGTTTTTGATCCGAACTCCTGGCTCAGCGTTGGCGCCCTCCCTGAACCCTGCCACCGTTACACAGATTAACTCATCATCGCCTTAATAACATTTTTAACACATGGCTAATGCAAGACATTTATAGTTCACAGCAGATCTGTATCACAAAATGTCCCTTTCTTTTTGAGAATTCTTATTTTTTTATGTTTTAATAATCAATTTAATTTATCATTATTATTATTGTTGTTGTTAAAGTAGTGGTTTTAAGTATATTTATATTTAATATTTTGAAGTTGTGGGGCAGCGGTGGCCTAGTGGTTAGGGTGTCGGCCACATGATCGGCGGATCGGGGGTTCGAACCCCTTCCCAATGGGTTGCCCTGAGGTACCCTTGAGCAAGGTGCCATCCCCGTCCCGCTCCTCCCTGCGATGGGCTGGCGACCTGTCCAGGGTGCGTCCCCCGTCCTCGCCCTGTGTGCGCTGGGTTGGACGCCAGCACTCCCCCGCGACCCCGTTTGGGACAAGCGGCAGATAATGGATGGATTTTTGAAGTATTATAAAAATTATAATAAATATATAAAAAAGGTTTACAAAGTGGACAATTCTTGTCCATTACCTTTGGAAAAAAAAAAATCTCATCACATCCTGTCTAAGTCTGGTTGCAAATCTAAATTTTAAATGATTCTGACGAGCCTGTCCTCTACAACCCCCCAGTTTCAGAAGGTTCAAGTGTACAGAAACTGTACATGTGCTCTGTATGTTGCCAAAAGGCTGTATATTACACTGCAGTCTATAATATACAGATCCCATATATTAGCTGATTAAGGAGCGCTAACAGCTCAGGAGAACTTTTACATTTTCCATTTAAACATTTAAACCCAGCATCAGCAGCTTCCAGCAGAGAGAAAATCACAATCCGAAAGTGAAACAACACTAAGCAACGATTCCATAATAAAAGTTTCTCAATAAATGATCTCATTTTGTTTAAAGGCCTTTTACAAGATACAATACGGGCTACCACACTTTTCTCCACCCCATCAATTAGCTACTCATCCAATTTGGGAAAATGCAACAGTTTAGAAGAAAGCTATGTGATTTAACTGCAGAATTTAAGGTGGAATCATCAAGATATTTGAAGAAACAACCTCTGCCACTTTCAGCTAGTTGAGACAGCTTGTACCATTTTTTTTGTGTTTCATCCTTGTTCATCTTGAAGTTCCTTGATGCTATTTGTAATGCTCTCGGTTAGCAGGCTGGTTAATAGCTTTGCTCTGTTACAGACAAGTCAGAGGAAATGATACTCCATGTGAAGGTAGAACCGGGAAAAAGTGGCACTTTGTGGAGACATGCATTTACCTGGCTCCCGGGGTTGATGGGGGACAAGATAATGTAATTGTCCCCATTGGAAGCTTTGACCCGTGTTCCTCTCAGAGTGTGGGTGTGTGTCCTGGGATTGGCCTCAGCCTCTTCTCGTCTATCGCCCCATGGTACTCCCATGCCTGCGGGCCTGATGCCTTCTGACCCATTCACCAGAACCCTGCGGCTTGCCCGGTGGTGGGCAGGCAGAGGGGGCACTGGGGGGGTCTTCTCCCCCCGTCTGTTCTTTGGTGGAGAGATGGGCGTTTCGTAGTTGGATGGTTTGTAGGAGGGGTGATGGATCAGGCCCTCAAAACTGGACTTAACAGATGGTCCTGTACGCCAGACCACCACTGTTATCTCACTTGAACTGTTTCTGCAGAGAGAGAGAGAGAGAGAGAGAGAGAGAGAGAGAGAGAGAGAGAGAGAGAGAGAAAGAGAGGACATCCTGGTTTATATCTTAGCTTATACTAAACTGTTTTATGCAGATAGACAGAAAGGTAGCTAGATAGATAGACAGGCAGACAGACAGAGTCAGAAACTAAAAATGGGGGATTTTATAAAATAAATAAGTAACCAGAAGAGAAGGTAGAAGAGAAAAAAAAGAGGGAGACATTAAAAAGGAAAAAGACAGAACAGCAATCAGAAATACAGACAGGAAGAGAGGAAGATATGAAGATGTGGAGATAGAGAGAAAGATCAAATAAATAGAAGGAGGGGTATGGTAAGATCAAAAGATTTGATAGAAACCAACACAAAAGAGAGTGAAAGAGATGATGATAGGGAAGTAAGAGAGTGAGCTAGAGTTAGTAAAAGCAATAAATGGAGGATTGTCTTCCTATCTTGAACTCTCACAGAGTGAGAGAGAGAGCGAGAGAGAGAGAGAGAGAGAGAGAGAGACAGAGTTTGTCTACATGATGAATGACAGCAAGAAGAAAAAGTAAAGAAAGAGAAAGGAGTGAGTCATTTATAACTGAGCATTCTGATGATAATTTGAAGTGGCTTTTCTATTTTCCCCGGAGCATCTCTGGCCGTGGTCCTGAATCAGACTGCGTGATTCAATGAGGCGACTGGCAGCGCTGATAATTTTTGAGAGACTATATAAACAGAGTTTAAGAGAATTATCTTCCCTAAATTTTGGAAACTGTAGACTCTGGGAAGGGCAGCTTGATTCAAGGGTTTTAAAGGGGAGCCCTTCAAATGCAATTACAGCCTCTACTCTGGGCGAAACCTGGCACAGTGGGTAGAGCAGTCACCTCACAGCAAGAAGGTCTTGGGTTCAGTTGCCAGGCAGGACGCTCCAGGTTCTTTCTGAGTGGACATGTTCTCCCCATGTCTGTGTGTGTTTCCTCCAGAAGCTCCAGTTTCCTCCAACCATCCAAAGACCTGCACATCAGGTGGATTGGAGAGCTGGAAATTGGAAATTGCCCCCTAGATGTGTGTGTGAGTGTGTGTGTCATTCCTGCGATGGACTGGCGACCTGTCCAGGGTGTTTCTCTGCCTTTGCCGTATTGCTGGGATAGGCTTCAGCAATCCCTGTCCTAATTAGGACAAGCGGCTTTGAAAATAAGTGAGTGAGAGACCTTTAAGAAAGGCTGAGATATTCAAAGTCTTCACATTTTTAGTTGAGGAACATCATTCTGAAATTGCTCCAGTTTAAATGCAGATTCTTTGTAGACTGGTGACCCCATCTTTATTTCTGAGAGCCTCTCTAAACTGCTCTTTTTACTCCCAATCAAGTTAATCATGACCTGATTAGTTACATTTGCGGCATTTAGCAGACGCTCTTCTCCAGAGCAACTCCCATGTCCTAATTACAGGGACAGTCCCCCTGGAGCAATTCAGGGTTAAGTGCCTTGCCCAGGGACCCAGTGGTGATAGTGCCAGAGAGCAATAGGTCCATAGGCAAGTATCCTGCCACTAGACCACTGCCACCCAGTTACTAGATATTCCTCAAACTCGTTCTTTTTAACTTCTTTCAATTTCAAAATGAGTCAATCTCACTTTCAACACGGGACATGTTTCGATGTTCTATTGTGAGTTGAAGAGATTTGAAGTTAAAGTGAAAATGCCTCGCAGATCATTGTTCTCTTTTTATTTACATTGTAAACAACTTTTTAAGTGAAAGCTATTTGAAATTGTGAACACATTGTGTTTTTAACCCTCACACACCGTGCAGCAGTGGGCAGCCGGAGCCAGCACCCGGGAGGAGTGATGGGGAGATTACATTTACGGCATTTAGCAGACGCTCTTATCCAGAGCGACTTCCATGTCCTAATTACAGGGACAGTCCCCCTGGAGCAACTTATGGTTAAGGGTCTTGCTCAGGGACCCAGTGGTGGTAGTGCTAGAGGTGGGATTTGAGCCATAGGTCCATAGGCAAGTATCCTACCACTAGACCACCGCCACCCATGGATGGTACCTTGCTCAAGGGTACCTCAGGACAACCTACTGGTCTGGGATTCAAACATATGACCTTCCGATCCTGTGGCCTCGTCCTTAAACACTAGGTCACCGTTGCCCCTTAAAGGGAGCTTTGAAATCGAGGCTGAAGATGTGAGAAGTTTCAGGTGATTAAATAGGTGATTGAGAGTAGATACTAAGCTGTAGCCCAGAAGGTTGTGGGTTTGAATCTGGTTCTATCCTCTCACCAGCACAACTTAAGCCCCTGAGCAAGAGACTTAACCTCAAGTACCTCCCGGAAAACACACCTTTAGGTAGTGTAGGCTGGTCTGGATAAGAGTGTCAAATAAACACTGTAAACGATGCATCCTGGATCACATGATTCTCCATTAAGAAGAAATGAAGTCCAAGACTGGGCTTAAGACCTGTCCTCGATAGCAGCCAAAAGTGTAAGTAAAGTTAGTGTGTGTGAGGATAAAAGAGTCGAGCCTTAAGTACACAGTTAATATTTCACTGAAAGATGAAACCTGAGAGGGAAAATAAAAAAATAAAAAACAGTCAGCAGCCATTAAAGATCCAACAGAGCGAAGTGGTCTGAATTATGGAACAAGTGTGAAGTTGTACTGCACAGGGACACACTCCGGTTGCCAGGGGTAATTATTCATTCGGTATTGTTGCTTCTGAATCTGCAACACCTACTTTTTGATTTGTGGGGAACAGAGCTTGTAAAACTCTTGGAAAAAATTATTTGGTGGATACATATGATAAAGAGAGGTTGGGGACGGTACCTGGGTACCTCAGGGCAACCGATTGGTTTTAAATTAAATTAAATATACTGCAAAGACCTAGGAGAAGCAGCTGGTGTAATGGCCAGATCCTGAATAAGAGCGGACAGTCTCCCTGAAGCAACATGGGGTAAATGTTCTTGTTCTAGAACCCGATGGTGGTGGCGTTGGAGGTAGGTGAACCTCTTGGTCCACAGGTGAGTATCCTACCACTAGACCTCCTCCCAACATCTCTTTAGCTAAGGAACCACAATAATTCATGGGACTTGGATTCATTACACCCCTGTTCAGACTTCAGGATTTCTAGTTTGGGAAAAAGAAAAAAAAAAAAAAAAAAAATTATATATATATATATATATATATATATATATATATGGCCTCAAATGTACTCTCAGTCTTTGAGGTCCAGTCTGTACCATTAATATGTTTGTCCCGGGACAAGAGGGCATTTGTACCTTTTCATGACCAGTAGAGAAGAAAGCTTATTGGTAGAACAATGTTCCTTCACGAAAGTCACTGAAGGCCTACCCTCGAAGGAACCACCCCAATGATGCAAGAGATACAAAAAGTATGTGTTTTTCAGGCTGTGCTTCGTATTTTAAAGCTCAATGCTTTGTCTGTCAAAGGCTGATCCGGTGGGTATCTTGCATCAACTTTTACAAGTCTCGACTGCTTCTTTCTCTGTTGCTGTAGTGTTTGAAAGTAAATCAAAAAGTTAAAAAGCAAAAGTTTTGATAAGAAATATTTTGGCTTCAGCCTAAAGCCTAAGGGCACCCATTTACGTTGAGCTTGCTTAGACAGAAAAAACACAAATATAATTTTGCTGGGAGAAACATTGCTGCCGGAGCTTGAACAGGAAAGGATGCAGGAACACGTCTGTGCGCCCTCTTTTCTTTTCTAAGCACATGCTTTGCTTCATTGTAATGGACGGTATGATCCAGATGCTGCAGATAAAGGTCAGGCTGAAAACCCTGGAATCTACCTTTAACCAAAATATCCCAAACCCTCAGGATTTCTAAAGACCTGGCTGACAGACCCCATAATGTCAGAATGTGCTGTTCACCAAGGGGGGCACACAAGGACTAAAACACACAAGTGCTAAAGGTAAAAGAGAAAACGCGCGCACACACACACACGCACAAATACCTGATGGCATGAGCCAGATCAACACATTTCCACTGCTCCACTGGCTGACCGTTTAACTGCAGCAGAGTGTCCAACTGCTGCAGGCCGGCCTGATCCGCAGGACCGCCTGAGGACACACACACACACACACACACACAGTAAAACTCAACAGCCTGTGAGTAACAGCAATGCTAAATGACCCATAAGGTGCCACATGTGCACACCTGAAACACAAGCATGTACACAACACACAAATACACGCACACACAAACACACACACACACACACACACTATGAGGTGGGTTCTTGCCTGGATCCACAGCTTGTACTCGTACAGGTGAATCGGAGCAGATGGTAAAGCCATAGCCATCCTTTCCTCGAAGGATGGTCACCTAAAAATATGCACACACACACACACACACACACAGATTAATTACTGCTGGCACCTGTTGGAGATGATCGGTTGTACCAAATCAATCAAACGTCAGTGAGGTTCTGCTGGACACTGGATGAGTCTAGCGTGCACAGACCCTCCTCTGGGCTGGTGAGCTGGGGCAGGGGTGGCCTAGTGTTTGGGACTAGCCCCAATAATCAGTAGGGTGTAGCCTCAAGTCCCAAAACAGCAGGCTTCCCTGAGGAATCTTTAGCAAGGTACTGACCCCATCACTACTCTCCGGGCACTAGATATTTGATTGCCCAC
The DNA here is from genome assembly GCA_017165825.1 of Hepsetus odoe. Classification (NCBI taxonomy): domain Eukaryota; kingdom Metazoa; phylum Chordata; class Actinopteri; order Characiformes; family Hepsetidae; genus Hepsetus; species Hepsetus odoe. The sequence continues at coordinate 14,423,965 of CM029371.1, forward strand.
CGCTTTCATACACCATTGTGTGTGTGGGTGAAATTTAGAGAAGCATTTTGTTGCGCTGTGTCATAACAATGAGAAAACAATCACTTTCACTTTACATGTTGCAGACCAGGGCTCTTTCCCTATTCCTCTCTATCGGGCGAGCTTTCCTGTTGATTCTTCAAATGATCTTCAGGAACTGTACTCCAGGCTTCTTGAAGGACTTTCCAAAGCTGGTTTTGTTCTGCTTGAAGGTTCATACATAGATCACTGTGTGGATTAAGCAACAAACAACAATCAAACTGCTCAGGTACAGAGACTGTACTGAAAATGAGAGACAACACCACTGTCCTTCAGGAAGATCTGGAGAACTTCTCAGGTACAGAGACTTTACTGAAAATGAGAGACAACAACACTGTCCTTCAGGAAGATCTGGAGAACTGCTCAGGTACAGAGACTGTACTGAAAATGAGAGACAACAACACTGTCCTTCAGGAAGATCTGGAGAACTGCTCAGGTACAGAGACTTTACTGAAAATGAGAGACAAATACACTGTCCTTCAGGAAGATCTGGAGAACTGTTTCTCAACATCACATTGGAAACTATTTTTTTTTTGGACACGATCTATGAACAACAGCAAACATTCCTGATCTCAGTCTCATTTTAAATGTTTGTCAAAACTGCAATAAGATGATGAACTACTGGAGAAAGCTAGAACCAGCTTGAAGAAGAAGACTTCATTAGTGTTCTCAAAGAATTCAGGTCTGAGGATGAGTAATAAAGCATTCAGAAATTTTTTCCAGGCATTTTTGGGAAGCTAATTCTTTGTTTGTGTCTTGTTTAGTGCTATAAAATCCCTAAAAGTTAATAATGTATTGATCCCAATTTCACACTTTAAACTTGCCAAACACACATCACATCAGGAAGAGAGGAGTGTCCTATATAAATGTGATGAGGAAATGTCCACAAAAACACACACCTAAGCCAAACAAACACGCGCGCACACACACACACACACACACACACACACACACACACGCACTCACTTTCAAAAAATGCTGTCCTGAGTGCCAAAGCTAACAGTGTGCAAAGGAAGAATTTCCAGCTGATCTGCTGAGCAGGGATATTACTTTAAGCCCTGGAGAAAAGCAAGCATTTTAGTTTTGAAAAGAGAGGCAAAAATAAAGCAGAGCAACATTAGAAAGAATATCAGCAAACTATCCTCCGGCTTTATTCCTCCATCCTTTCTCCAAAGCACCAAATTCCATCTGTGTTTCTGGTCTTACATCTTTGAGCAACTGACCACTTTATTAGAAGCAGCTTCTTTGTATGTCCACTTCCTAGCCACTTTATTAGAAACACCTACCTTGTACTTCTATTAACTGAATATGTAGAAACAACTCTTTGGTACGGGGGCAGCGGTGGCCTAGTGGTTCGGGCGTTGGCCGCATGATCGAAGGATCGAGGCTTCGAACCCCTTCCCAATGGGTTGCCCTGAGGTACCCTTGAGCAAGGTGCCGCCCCCGTCACACTCCTCCCTGCGATAGGCTGGCGACCTGTCCAGGGTCTGGCCCCCGTCCTTCGCCCTGTGTGCGCTGGGATGGACTCCAGCACCCCCCCGCGACCCCGCTTGGGACAAGCGTTAGAAAATGAATTAATCAATGAATGAACTCTTTGGTACTTCCACAATCTGGCCACTTCTTTAGAAACAGTGCCTTTACAATAACTGGCCACTTTATTAGAAATAACTCCATGACAAGTCAGGGTGGCGGTGGTCTAGTGGAAGGGTTCCTGCCTATGGACCTGTGGATTAAAGCGGTCCCAGGTTCGAATCCCACCTCTAGCACTACCACCACTGGGTCCCTGAGCAAGACCCTTAACGCTGAGTTGCTCCAGGGGGACTGTCCCTGTAATTAGGACATGTAAGTCGCTCTGGATAAGAAGGCCGTAAATGTAAGTCATCTATATCGCAGGCCAGTTACTGACTGAAGCCCATCAGCTGCTCCACAGATCATCAGCCTCATCCATCACTGTTCAGTTTCTGAAATCACTCCTGACTAGATGTTATCTGGGTGCACATAAGAGGCACATAAGAGCTGATGGTTAGAGACTAGAGACTTCGACTGCTAGAAACTGTTAGAGACTTGGCAGGTCATTGGTCCGAATCTCAGACCAGAGGTTGTACTGAGACACCTTTTGGCAAGGTACCGTCCCCATCACTGCTCCCCAGAAGCTGGAAATGGCTGCTGTGTGGATTAAATACAGAGAAGCATTTTGTTATGCTGCACTGTGTGCTGGGTTAGTTAGTCACTTTCACTTTATGTTGTCAGTTCAACGTGACCCCGACATGGTAGTGAGTACTGAGCTGGAACGAGTGTATCAGGCACAGCAGGGAGGTCCATCACTCACAACAGCAGAAACTAACCAGAAATAAAAGAACGACAGGATGAACAACACACGCTGGGCATCAAAACATGGGCTGTAAATCTGCACGCAAGGTAGCGCAAGGAAGCAAGGAAGGGGGTTTCTAGTAAAGTGGCCAGTGAGAGCAAGCGCGCCAAAGCTGGTGAAATTAAAATAAAAGGCTGAATTGAAAGGAGGCATGCTGTGATAGTGGAAGGTCAGGCAGGAGAAGCTGAGCCATATTAACCCCCCACAGCTCTGCTTCTGGACATATGTCATCCCATCGTGCCTGCATGCTGTTTGACCACCCCCTGCTGATGCCCAGCAGTGTGTGTGCTTGTAATTTTGTGTACTGTATGGTGGAAAAAGGCAAAAGTGCTGCAGTCTATCCCAGCTCTCACAGGGTGAAAGGTGGGGACACACCCTGGACAGGTTGCCAGTCCAGCGCAGGGCAGACACATGAATTAATCATTTTTAGGATTAATACTCATACATCTACAGGTATCATCTCTAATCTGCCTAATGTACATGTCTTTGGATGGTGGGTAGGAAACCAATCCACACACAGGGAAAACTTGCAAGCTCCACACAGAAAGGATTCAGACCATCCCACCAGGAAATCGAACCCTTAACTTTCTCACTGTGAGGCAACAGCACTGCTCACTGCACTGAGAATACAGCACTGCTTCACTGATGTCATATTCTGGGACCTTCTTTGGTTGACCCTTGAGTTAAGTTGCAGAAAATTTATGTCAAATTTCTAATGAGCTCCTCTTCTTTTTTCTGCACTACCAGCTTGGACAATCTCCAAAAAAAAGCATTGAATAGTTTAATTGAAGCTGTGGAGCACTGGATTGGGCTGCAGAGCAGTGGAATTGCACTGGAGCTACATTAGCTCTCAACTGGAGTAGCAGAATTAGTATTGCTTCTCATTGGCTGCAATCAAATCCTCAAAGTAATGTATAAAAAGCTGGCACTATCTTTTCAGAACAATAGAGGCTGTTAGCGAAGCAAAGCAGGTGTAAAATCCTCCCATTGCTTTTGATTTCAGCAGAAACCCAGACGTGTTTGCTTCCATACGTTCCAGCAGTGGTGTTCTTCAGCATATCGTTAGATAACCATGTGGTGGAGCCATGGATGAAAGATTCTGTGACGAAGGGGCAGTGGGTTAGAGCATCTGAGGCTGAGCCTGTGATCTGTGCCACAGAGAGACAGCTCGACACAAGATTAGTCAGCCCAAACACACACTACGGCTCAGTCTACCAGATGAGGCCAATGGGCCGAGACAAAGGTTTGGCTCTTAAATATTTTTTGTTTTGTCTGGTCAAGAATATACAGGAACAGAAATGTGATAGTTTTGATGATGTGTCTGTCTGAAACAGATGCCATGGTTGAGAAAAAAGGAGAAGAATGAAGGAGCAAGAGCTGGCAGACAAAAAAAAAAAAACAACAGTGCTGGTCAGAAAAGAGTGTAGAAGAAATCAATACAGAGCAGAACAAAGAGAATAGATGGAGAGGAAAAAAAAAAGAGATCAAAAGAGTCAGACAGGTTTTAGGGGGAAAGCATCCCTGAGGAGTGGAGAGCAGACCAGAGCGGAGATGAGAGGATGGGAAGAAGGAAGGAGAAAAAAGAGAAAGAAAGGAAGGGTTTAGGATAAGTGGCAACATTTAAGCTGGAGTGAAGTGATGAACAGTGAGCCAGAGAATTTATAGAAATACACCAAGCTGAAAGTTTTGCAGAAATTACACACTTTACTTCAGCATTCCTGCATAACACTGATACAACCATGTAATAAACATGTCATGGCAGCTAAAGTCCATTAATAAACCTGTCCTGTGTCAAGATGATGCTATACTTTTTAATGTTGTGAATTTCAGCTATGGTCTAGTGTTTAGCGACGGGGCCCCAGGATCGGAAGGCCGTGTGTTCAAATCCCAGAGCAGTAGGTAACCTGAGGTATAATTGAGCAAGGTACCGTCCCCATCACGGGCATTATGGCTGCCCATTGCTGCACAGTGTGTGGGTTAAATGCAAAGGATGCAGCTCGCTGTGTGCTGTGCTGCTCAACGACAAATAGTCACTTTCACTTGAGTGGTTTTGTCATATGCTTGTAATGGACATGATGTGTTATGACAACATAAACATGTGATGGAGGATGTGATTTTATATCCATTAATGAACATATGTCATGACAACTCATAACAAAACCAGTCTCACAAAACACCCCCAGACCATCATTGATGCACCTCTGTGTTTCGCTGCAGGAGCAACACATTTTGTACTGTACTTTGACCTCGTCCACCGCCCCACAAAAACCCTTCACTTCCTCCTAATCTCTGGAATTTACTCTTGTTCGTCCACAAGACCTGCTCCCAGTCCTGTGCACTACAGTGTTGTTCAGCCCATAGTCGTCTCTTTTATCATTCACACCACAGAGTAAAGGTTTTCTGGCAGCGGCTGGAGTTCAGACATTAGTGAATAGAATTAAAGCACAAAGTGACAGACCAGATATGACTTCAGAACCAACAGTTTGAGCCTAAATTATGAGTTCCTACAGTCTACAAACTGCTGGCCTATACATACATATACACATACACACACACACACACACACACACACACACACACACACACACACACACCTCAAAAAATTGAAGGAACACTTTTTAATAAGAGTTTAGTATCAAGTCAGTTAAACTTCTGGGATATTGATCTGGTCAGTTAAGTAGCGGGGGGTTGTTAATTAGTGTCGGCTGTTTTGGTGTTAATGAAGTTAACAAAGGGTGCACTAAAGGGGCGATAATGAGATGACACCAAAAACAGGAATGGTTTTGCAGGTGGAGGTCACAGACATTTTTTCCCTCCTCATCTTTTTTAACTGCTATTCAGTAGTTTTGCATTTGACTAGGGTCAGTGTCACTACTGGTAGCATGAGGCGATACCTGGACCCTACAGAGGTTGCACAGGCAGTCCAACTCCACCAGGATGACACATCAATACGTGTCATTGCCAGAAGGTTTGCTGTGTCTCCCAGCACAGTCTCAAGAGCATGGAGGAGATTCCAGGAGACAGACAGTTACTCTAGGAGAGCCGGACAAGGCCGTTGGAGGTCCTTAACCCATCGGCAGGACCAGTATCTGCTCCTTTGTGCAAGGAGGAACAAAATGAGTACTGCAGAGCCCTACAAAGTGACCTCCAGTGGGCCAGTGGAATGAATGTCTCTGACTAAACCATCAGAAACAGAGTTAATGAGGGTGGCCTGAGGGCCCAACGTCTTCTAGTGGGCCATGTGCTTACTGCCCGGAACTGTGGAGATGTGAACTGTGAACACCAAAACTGGAAAGTCTGGCACTGGTGCCCTGTGCTTTTCACAGGGGGCATATCCATAGAGGGATGCACAGGTACCCTACCACTAGACCACCGCCACCCAATTAGTCCTTTGGTGCAGTGGGTCCTGGGTTCCTCCTGGTGCATGATAATGCCCAGCCTAAAGTGACAACAGTATGCAGGCAGTTCCTGGAGGATGAAGGAACTGATATCATTGTCTGGCCTCCACACTCACCTGACCTAAATCCAATAGAACATCTCTCAGACTATCCAGGAGCTCAATGATGCTGTTGTCAGGGTCTGGGAGAAGACACCATCCATCATCTCAAAAGGAGCCCTGACATTGTCAGGCTTACACTCAAGCACATGGGGGCAACACAAACTACGGAGTACCATTTTGAGTTTCTGCAATGACATTTCATCAAATTGGACTAGCCTGCCGCATCAGTTTTTCAGTTTAAATTTCTTGGTGACTTCAAATTAAGAATTTTGTAGGTTGATCATTTTCATCGGCATCCTTTTGTTCCTAACACATTACCCATTCCATATCAGTTTGTGTGATTTAAATGTAGAGATGTAATTTCATTGTGGTTCACTGTGTGCTGTGCTTTGTACTCACAATGACAAGAACAGACACTATCACTTATTTAGCCTAGTAGATTGAAAAACTATTCATAGGTCAAGGGTCTTCCTTACAGCAAACTGCCTGGACATGAGAGTTTTAAAGCTGCAAAATGTAACACCGAATAGAAAAAATAAGTAATGAAGTTAAAGCACAAAATAAATGCCAACAAGGGCTGAAAATGTTTTAGCTTTTTTTGACATGGTGTTGTATTGTTTGCCCGGAGTAACGCGGATCATGTAGTAATAGAGCACAGCTTGAAGGATCGATATATGGATATTCTCTAACGAGCCTCGGGTGGATTTCAGGCAAGTGTGTGTGTGTGTGTGTGTTTAAGCGAATGTATTTGGCCACATTATCCTTTTCATTCTTCATTCTCTGCCTCTACACATAAATAATGCAGCTCCAGAAAATTTCTTCTCTCCAACCTCATTTCAAGAACAACACAATACACTGACTGATTGATACTTTTGAGCACTTTAACAAAAAGTCTTGGTTTGTACTTTCACTGCCATGTTCAGCACCTCTACCCTAACTTCTCTAAACTGTATGATGTTTTGGGTCTGTGGAACCCATTTTCAGGGTTTTCTTGAAGGAATATAAAACAATTACTTATATTAAATCATCATACCTGTTTCCTTTCAGCTCATTTTCTAAGAAGAACATTTAAAACATTTAAAATCCCAGTAATGCAGAGGAGCCTTTAGACCCATTAAAATGACCCAACTAACAAAAACGCAAACAGCACAAAGGGGTAAATGCACTAAAATAGATAAATACACTCACAGTTACTATTATATTATGTTATATATATTTTGGTGAGGTTTCTTTTTTACTGCTGGTTTAATAAATGCCTAAAAACAACACTGCTTGCTGCAGCCTATTATTTCAACTCCATCCATTCTCTAGGCCTCTTATCCAAATTAGGGTCCTGGGACCAAGAAACTGAAACGGTCCATCACAGTGCAGATCGCACAGAAACACAGTCCCATACAGGGGACATTTTAGCATCTCCTCACATGTCTTTTGGAAACCAGAGCACCCAGAGGAAGCCCAAACAGACAGAAGCAGCTCCACACAAAAAATCCACAAAGGAGGTATCAGCTCTACCCATCGCACCACCGTCCAACCAACTGGACCAACATTCCTGGAAAAGGATGGTGGGCTATGCTAAATATTCACATTTTTTAAATAAATAATGAATCAGTCACAACAAAAAATGATCGCTCTAAAATAATCCCAAATATCTGCTGCCTGATCACCAGGCATATTTCTTATTTTAGCAAAGGTTTTAAATCTAAACACTGACACTTTTGTCTGTAATAACAGGCCAGACGGTCTCCTGATTAAGGATCAGTATGAAACTGAAATACGTCTGTCTGTCTGTCAGGATGACTCACTATACAGGCTATATATCTGGTTTGCTTGTATGTCCACCTGTCTGTCTGCATATCAGTCTGTCTGTCTGTGTGTGCGCCCATCTGAGTCTGTCAATCTGTCTGTCTACCACTTTATATAACCATATGCCTGTTTGTCTGTCTTACTGTCTATCCATTTATCTGTCTCTGTGTTTATGCATGCATGTCTGTCTTAGCCCCTCGGTCTCTGTGTTGGTCTCACAACACATCTGCCTCCTGTCTGTGTGTATGGGTGTTTGCCTAAATATGTAAATGAAATGTTGCTAATAATATTTCACGAATACTGAATAAAAGGAAACGATACCATTTAAATCTCTCTCTGACTGACCTGAGGGAGTCTGCAGCCGATGCAGACTCTACACAGCCCGTGGATGGTGTGCATGTCTCTGGTCCCCACACCGACGGCCCTCAGCGGTGCCCGAGTGTTTGACAGTGTGTGTGTGTGTGTGTGTGAGCGGCTGAGCCTGAGTGTGTGTCCAGGGGCCGGCGTCACAGAGGCGAGACTAGTGCTCAGATCAGCTGCTCCAGCCACACTGTGCTTGGCAAGTGTGCTCATGGGAACCAAACTAACGAGAAGAATAGCAGGAAGTGGCCCCTGCTCCACACACACACACACACACACACACCCCTCTAGCCAGCCCCCCGAGCCCTTGCCAGGCATCATGCCTGCTCTGGATAAGCCAGTGAAACTTCCTGCTGGACGGCAGACAGCGATCAGTCTAACAGCGGCGGTAAAGACAAACATGTCATTTTTATCACTACCTGCATCCTTTAGAGATTTAGGGAGAAATGAGGTTCCCTCAAGTACGATGTTCCTTTACCATGAACTTAAACCACAGCCAGACCCAAGATCAGACATGAATGAGTTTAGCCAGACCTGAGTTTAATATGGACAAAAATTATGAATGGTTATTGAAGTATAAACATTTATACAGAAAAGGGAAATAAGTTGGAACAATAGCCATTATATATAGAAATATGTATACATTGTTCTTATTCTTTTATATCGTTTTAACTACACCCTGGCATATTCAGATCGCAGCCTTTAAATAAACGGATTTAGTCATAATTTCACCAGAATAGAAAATAAGTGGTCACTTATTTTAAATAGCCCCATAGTTTTCTTCTGTCAAGCCTTTGGAAAAACCTTGTCTTCTTTTAAAAATTGCCAACCAGTGAAATGTTTTATATCGAAATCGCAAATGATCCAGTATTGCCAAGCTCTAATTAGGGAATGATAATAATGTTTTCTGTTTATAAAAAAATGGAAATGGATAGGCAAGAAAAATGGAACGGAATAATCTTGAAATCAGAATTTGTAAATGTTTCCGACTAAAGCCAAGTTTGTTAAAAACTAAAACAGTTTTGGGCGTACCAGAGCTTCTGATGGACAGTGTGTCTGTGCTCCAGAAATAACAAGTCATCTCTCATCACAAAGCAACAACAGAGCCCCAACAGAACTCTTCCTTTCTTTCATCCCTCTATTCCCTCTGGTCACACTTCCAGTGTACAGAAGCCCTGCTCTCAAGAATCCGCCCCTTCGCCCCTTCTCTCGTTTCCAAACTTATCCACACTCGTGTTTGACTCGTGTTTGACAGCCAGAGCGATGAAGGGAGAAGATTTAAACTGAACTTCAAACAAAGAGACTGTCTGGAAACCTTCAACCAAGAGAGTCTATTAATGGATCCTCTCAGAAAGTAACAAACCTTAATATGAAAAACAAATATTCAGTCTGACCTAAACTCTACAGGAGGACGGACAGATGGACATACAGACAGACAGAGGTGTGTGTCCCTTATTTTTGGCCAGGCTTATATTTTTTCCCTGTAAGAGTTTTATTCAAGCATGGAAGTGAAGCATAACGCCTGAAGAGAAATGACAGTTTTGTCATCGTGAACCCATTGTAGCATAACACAACAGTTGAGCAGCCATACATCCGGCACCCAGGAAGCAGTGATGGGGATGGAACCTTGCTCAGGTGTACCTCAGGGCCACCTACTGGTCTGGGATTTGAACCAAAGACCCTCTGATTTTGGAGTCAAGCCCCTCCCTAAGCACCAGGCCAAATCATTTAAGAAACACCTTAAATGTTGAAAAGGTGGAAATGTTATGGTTATCATACCAAATATTGATATGTTTCACAAAGACATCGTCACAGAGGCATCCGGGATTTCCTCACATCAAGGTCAAAAGAGAGCAGATGATCAACAAAACATTTCCCTCATATCACTGTATCCTCAGGTCATGCTGATGTATCCTCAGATCATGCTGATGTTATCAGTACCTGACATAGATTCACAGTGAAATACTAAGTGCTAAGATCCAGGCTATGCACAGCTTAGTCTCCTAAACCTTAAAAGGTGTCGCTTCCAGGCCAAAGCGCTTGAATATCCTTTTTATCTTCATCTTCTTCTTTCGGCTGCTCCTGTGTAGGGGTCACCACAGCGGATCATCCATTTCCATCTCTTCCTGTCCTCTGAATCTTCCTCCTTCAAACCGACCACCTGCATGTCCTCTCACACCACATCAGTAAACCTCCTCTTTGGTCTTCCTCTTCTCCTCTTTCCTGGCAGCTCCAGCCTCAACATCCTCCTCCCAATATAATCCTCATCTCTCCTCTGGACATGACCAAACCAACGCAACCTTGCTTCTCTAACTTTGTCTCCGAAACATCTAACCTGGGCTGTCCCTCTAATACAATATACTTCTAATATAAGGTTTGAAAACTCCTTGTATTATTATTTAATTCAAATGAAAATGGTGAATTATTTGAAAAGCTAACAAAAATATATTAAGAAAAATGTCAGTATTTTCCTTCAGGAAATCAGTAGGAATTCCCAGACCAGTAGAATGCCCTAAGGTGCCCTTAAGCAATGTACCATTACCATCACTGCTCCCTGGATAAGGCTACAAACTAGGAAAATCCAGTGGTGCACCGTACAAAAAAATGTTGAGTTCAGACACTATTTTGTCAAGTTACAGTCCAGTACAGACTGAATTTTTCACAGGCCAGCATGCTGTGGGTCTCGTTAAATTCTGCAGTCTGAAATTCTCAAGTGTGTTCCTTAGACTACATTTGAGTCTGGACTGAAATTTAAGGCCTGATTAAAGTTTGATAAAGCTCCACACCAAGAACACGTAGTGGACTACTCTTACAGTGTCAATGGCCCGGCAAAGAATTCTATTCAACCCTTCACTTCCCCTCATGTGGGATTTCAGAAGAGACCTTTCTTCTTCTTTTTCCTCTCTTTAAGAAAAAAGGAGGGGGGGGGGGGGATCCATGGAGGAGGGTGGCCTTCAATGGGCCCCAGCATGAAAGAATACTCAAGGCTCTGGCAGAAGAAGGACTCACATAGTCGTAATCTTGTCTTTTTTCTTCTCTTTAGTCACCTGAGCTGCAGACCCCCCTTTTGTAGGGAGGAGTTGCGGTAAAGGAGAGCTTCTTACTAAAACTGACCTGCATAGATGAGCAAATCAAAGAAGAGAAGTTCCACCAATAACAACTCTGTAAAGCAAGACCAGCCAACTCAACTGTGTGGCAAAATGATCATGATAACTCCAGCTTTCCTATGTAATTATTGACTGACATCACTCGTGTGTAGGTTCCTGGTGTAATGAAGACCTACAGCGAGTTACCAGTGGCAAAAACACTTAACCTGTTGTTTTCTGTCTAGGGCCTTAAAAATATGGAGAGCCAGTTGGAAAGCTTGCTCACATACCTCTGCCCATTCAGTAGGGAAAGCCATTTTTCTGGATTAATGGTTACTTTAAGGTAATGCTCTTGCCAGGCTGCGGGGAACAGTCAACTGGGTTAGATGTTCCTGGAAATTCTTCGTCCCACCACGTCATAGGAGAGAGCCAATCAACTGATTTGGTGGTTCCTGTAAGTTCACTCCCCGGTTGCTAGGTGGATCCAATTTGCTGGGTCGGTTGTTCCCATAAGGGCACATCCCACCCGGCTGTTAGGGAGATACAATTGGATAGGTTGGTGGTTCATGTAAGGACACACCCTCACACTGCCATTAGGGAGAGCCAATTGGCTGGGTTCTTAGTTCCTTTAAGGACACGCCCTCCCATTAGTGGGAGCCTGACGTCATAGACCCTTTGGTGTAGTGGCTTATAGAGTGGGCTTGAACTCTGTTTGGTTCATGTCCCTGTGAGAGGTCTTATCTTGAGTTTGGCAACTTCTGGATTCTTGGTTCTTACTCTTGGGCCCTTGCCCTCATGTGGCAACTCATCACTCTAATAACTCAAGCAGTCCATACTGTTACAGCTTAAGTGTGAGGAAAGCATACCCTTCACACTATGTATGAAATGGTCATGTGAAAATGGTATGAAATGACAAAAATGTCAAAATAAATAAACTCACTCACTCATTACCTCACTCATTGTAAGGGTGGCAGTGGTCTAGTGGTAGGGTACTTGCCTACGGACCTCTGGATCAAGAGGTCCCAGGTTCGAATCCCACTTCTAGCACTACCACCACTGGGTCCCTGAGCAAGACCCTTAACCCTGAGTTGCTGTCCCTGTAATTAGGACATGGAAGTCGCTCTGGATAAGAGCATCTTAAGAGCATATAAATAGAATAAAAAAGAGCATCAGCCGTAAATATAAATGTAAATTATGCCACTGTCGCAGGGGGAGCTGGAGCCAATCCCGGGGAAAACAGGGCAGGGGAAAACCCGGGACAGGTCACCATAGCAGGGCACACACAAACACACTCACTACGGGCAATTTAGCATCTCTGTCTGACGTGCAGGTACTTTGGATGGTGTAAAATAAACCGGAGTTCCCGGAGGAAACACACACAGACACGGGGAGCACATGCAAACTCCACACAGAAAGGACCTGGACCATCCCGCTTGGGAATCAAACTAAGGACCTCCCAAAACAAATAAGAATTAAGAAAAAGACCAATGAAAAGGCTTCATAAAGGAAACCCTCAAAACACAGCTCTGCTGTACATGTCTGCTTGATTCCTAAGGTGGTGTGTTTAGTCTGTGTGGCATAAATGCCTTGTTTTTGGTGAGGCTTCAGTTTGAGGTGTTTTTAAGCCAGTCTGACATGATAGGACACCATTTTTGTGCTTTTCCAAAAGAAAGTTTTTCAAAAAAAAAACTCCCTAATACACTATAGCAAACCTGACGGGGGTGTTTTTACAGTTCAGGTTTTTAGATAAAGTAATGCTTCGTGAAAGTCAAATTGACACAAGACGCGTTTCTGTAAAGGTTGAAAAACCTTTACAGAGGTTGCATTTTGTTGTGGTTCATGTGCTGTGTTTCACTATGACAAATGGTTACTTTCACTTTCAGTTGTTTAGTAGTCTGTAATAGATTTGCTTCCAAGGTTTTACACATTTTCACATTTGACCTATTGTTGAGAATTAGATCCAAATGTTTGCCCTTTAACCCACAACTTTCTGGGATAATTTAGTGTGGTTTGGGTAAGGGGTGGCAGAGCATTCAGGATGTAGGAAATGACATTTACATTTGTGGCATTTAGCAGACACTCTTATCCAGAGCGACTTCCATGTCCTAATTACAGGGACAGTCCCCCTGGAGACACTCAGGGTTAAGGGTCTTGCTCAGGGACAGTGGTGGTGGTGCTGAAGGTGGGATTCGAACCTGGGACGTCTTGAGCCATTAGGTCCATAGGCAAGCATCCTACAACTAGACCACCACCAATACATGGTCATTTAGTAGCTTTCTTATTTGGCCATAAACAGTCAAATCTCTTACTGTGATTTCAGTGATGTCTCGAGGTCTCTCTCATTTGTTCTTTTTTGGGGGGAGGTCTTATGTAAATGTCCCTTCTTCATCAGCATGTCACACTAATTGTGAATTCTCTGGGAAATTCCCAGCTCTGTTCACACATGGACATTGCACAGATTTCATTTTAAGGGGCTAGAAGGGTGATTTTTGTTTTCAAATTCTGGTCCTACTGATTAAGAGATTTGCCTTCTCACATACAGCACCTCTGCTGAAAGTATCGATAAATTCAAGGCTGCAGTGCAAGTGCGAGAGTGGTTTGTGACACAAGTTCAAGAGAAATTGAAAAGAGGATAAAAACAGTAGTAAAAACCAGAATAAAACTATAATTAATGCGTACTTTGCAACTAAAAGAAAGCTTTTGTCTTTCCCATCACAAATGTAAGCACTTGCCCTCACTGGCACCTAGATCTGTGGTCAGAAAGGTAAAGCATCTCCGTGGTAAACATCTATGGTTATAGTCTTACTGACACGGTTAAATATGGTGAAGGATCTGTGAGTTCAAGTTTGTAAGCAAAATGTCCTGGGAGATGTAGGAAACAAGGCAACATGGCATTTCAGTCTTTCAGCAAAAAAAACACATGTCTAAATACAAACAATTCAATGACAACAGATTTAAGCTTCTTAAATGGCCAGCCCTGATGTAAGCCCCTGTGAAAACCAACAGGATAAGCTGAAAAGGAGAGTTCAAGAGAGGACATCTGGAGAAAGCCTGTATTAAAGAGTGCCTTACAAAGTACATAATTTCACCATTTTTAGAGATATGAGTGTCATAGAGACTTCTAGAGACTGGTTAAGACCATGGGTTGAGGCAAGTCTGAAGAAGTTTGCATTTGGTTTGTGTAATATGTGAGGGTCATTGGCTTTGCCCACTGGTGCAAATCTAAAGAAGCAAAGTTCAGATCCCAAACATGTGTAGATCATCTATTTAGTACATCTACTCCTTTAGGGCTGTTCTGGGACATCCATAGATCTGGTGTTTCCCCACTCGTCCAGTCCTACATAATCTCTCTAATTTTGTGGACAGAGAATGTCACCATTCAGGGACTCTCTGCCATATAGACTATAGTGTATTCTGATACCTAAAAGAAGTTTAGATGTGTGGAACTGATTCCAGTCTGAGCAGATGTACCAAGGATAGCTGTACTACAAACACTGAGTGTTCTAGGAAAGGGATTCTCCAACAGATTCCCATACGTCACAACTGGCAACACTTTTGGACACTATTTTATATTAGGTGACACAGGAGCAGTGCATCAAGCTACAATTAAGATTTGTTTGAAAACAGTAATATATAATACAGGCCTAAGCCATGATTTCCTACTAAGAATGGCTTCTAAGTATACCTGCTGATTACTGAGCACCTGAGGAGCTACTAACTGAAATAAGCTCATTACCAACTACCATCTTATCCCAGCTGACCAGGAGACCAGGGGTAGAGTTTATTCAATTAATAGTAAATTAATTAATTGCTTTACTTTTGCAGGTACAATAATTTTCTCTGGTTGTGATCAATAGTTACTAATTAACCAACATTCATTTGATTAAAAACCAACTTGTACATGTCCAATACATTTCATTTTTTTACCTCATTTTGACCAAAAATTCATTTTTAGAAAGGCATTTTTTATTTCCACCTAAACATGCCTTTTTTTTATTAGCATGCCTTTAAAATTATGCACTGCCTGTCCACAAAAGTAGCCACACAATCGAATATTTCTCATTTGCTTATTGCAAATATCTTGTAATGATGATGAACTCTCTCAAGAGGATTTTGGTCTGGAGGCCGATCCATGAGTGAAAAGGATCTCATGCTCCCTCATGCTTCTTCGTTAAAGGATGTATCCTGGCATTGTCATTTTAGAAGGTTAATGTTACTGCAGTATATATCCATTGGAAAGCTTTTTGGCTTAGATGTGTAAATTAACTCTTTTCTGATTGGCAGCCCTTGATCATCTTCCCTGCATCAATCAGACACTCTTATTAGAATGCAACCACTGCTTACTTTATACTGTAGGCATAAAATAAAAATTCACAGGTCTTAAAGTTTAAAATTGAGCATAACATTTTGAATTTCTAACAACAATGTATAATTTTATAATCGAACCAAACTGGTTAATTGGATTACATGGATAAATGTGTCTGAGAAGTCTATTCCCATTTCACCAGCAATTTGGCTACTAGGAAAAGAGGTAATGGACAGAATGGGGAAAATGTATAAAATTTTATGACCTCCAAAAAAATTGAGCTTCCATGTATGGACAGAAAAGAGGGAAGACAGAAAGGTTTCACCATGGTTACATACTACAAAATTCTTGCAAATGGGATTTGGGCCCTTAAGTGAGAAGTGAAGCAGAAAAGAGGAGGGAATAAAATAATGAAACCCTGGTGGTTCCTGAATCACTCTCTCTGAGCTTCACTCATCAGCAGGCCCTGATCTCCAGAGAGGCCGCAGGCACACTTCACCCACCGCATGATAATAAGGAGGAGACTTCTAACTTTTAATAAACTTTTATTTTGAGGTTTCACTCTCTTGTCTTTCTTCCTCA
Source organism: Hepsetus odoe (assembly GCA_017165825.1). Classification (NCBI taxonomy): domain Eukaryota; kingdom Metazoa; phylum Chordata; class Actinopteri; order Characiformes; family Hepsetidae; genus Hepsetus; species Hepsetus odoe. Next base: position 14,440,029 of record CM029371.1, read on the forward strand.
GCCTTACTTGCACCACATATGTACACTACTCACTAACAACTCTCCAAGCGTTCATGCTATAACCCTGCAGGGAGCAGATGAAAAAGCTTATTCATACCCAGCCCCTGCAAACTGGCCTTAGCTAATTGGTAAATGAAATCAGCAGTAGTCCTGGGAAAGGTCTAAACAGGCATATTTGAGGAAACAACTTAACTCTGAATCATTCCTCACAAGACAGAGGATAATGTAGCGGAGATGAGCATTTTTTAACATGAATGTCTTGCAAATGTCTTGAGACTTAAATCACGTCGACAAATTTTGCATCCAAAAAGCCAGACATTCTTGTATTTAATGTGTAGCTGAAGAACAATTCTCCCAACTCAAGGACAATGTTTTTGGCTCTCGTTTTCTGATCAGTTTCAGAGGATCGTTTTTCTTTCGTTTGTTTCTTTGCTAAACTAAATGTGCTCCAGCGATGGGGTCCAACTGATGTTAAATGTACTGCAGCCATGGGATTTTAATCCAGGTTAAATTTGAGTCATGGAATTTCATTCTCTGTTAAATGTGCTTAATCCATGGGATTCCGGTTCATTTTAAAAGTGCTTAAGCTCAGGAATTGTAATGTTATTCAGTTCAATCCAGTGTGTGCTCAGTCCAATCCAAATGTGCTTAAATGATGGGATTTCGATCAATGGGGAACGTGCAGCATCCAAAAGATACTGATGAAGGTTTAACGTAACAGATTTCACTGCACAGGGTTGCGATCTAATCTAGCATAACTGCTGAATCCAGATTTCAGGACCAGCAGCAACAAAGATCCGGTTTGCAAAGTAGCTGGATTTGGTAGCGGAAGCTGAAGCTCTCTTAAAGTGCTGAGCATCAGAGACCTGCTTTCAGTCCTACAGCGATGCTGCCGAATGTAACTTCTTCACACTTGGGTTTGTTGTGTGAAAGACTAAAATGCAGTCACGTTAGTTTAGCTCGTCTTACGTAGAAAACAACTGGTGATGCCCACACACAGTTATGCATGTGAAACTATGATTATTCCAACACATCCATGATTAAGCAAGCACACGCAAACTGGGAAATTAGTTTTAAACTATTTATCTGCGCAAAAATTCTGGTTTTGCTGGTAAAAAAGCAACATAAAAGTAGAATAAATAAATAAATAATTGGTACTGGAAGTGATTTTGCCAACACACACGTAATCAAATTACAATGTAATTAATCATTAATTTTGTGTCCTTATTCCAGTCTTACCGACTGATAAAAAAGACAAGGCTGGCAGCTCCACATTTGTTGGACTTATTCTGATATACTTTTAGCATCTAAGTTACAGTCCTGAGCAAAAGTCTTGAGTGAAACTTTCTTTATATTTTGTTCCAAAAATTCAGACTTTCTTGCGTTTTTAATGTATAGCTGAGGAGCAGTTCTCCAGATCTTCCTGAAGGACAGTGTTTTTGTCTCTCATTTTCAGTCCAGTCTCTGTACCTGAGCAGTTTGACTGTTGTTTGTTGGTTAATCCACACAGTGATCTACATCTGAACCTTCAAGCTGATAAAAAAGCGTCTAACTAAAGACATGAAGCAGTGAAGAAACAGGTGCAGATGATTACAGATGATCAGGTGATTTGTTTACGGCTGATGCTGTACGTTGAGCGGGTGGAACCCCTTTATCTAGAACCTTGTATCTTTAAGCACTTGGCAGCCTGGAGCACAGAAAAATTTGTTTCTTTTATTTAATCTCAATGTGCCAAAAATAAGACACATAATATAGTATTTCTACACCAGCAAGGTGATTCCCCAGCAAAATATGAAGAAATGAAGAGTACCAGACTTTTGCACAGTATTGTATGCAACTAGGAGAAGTGCAGACCCTAAATTGATCCGTTAGAGGGGTCAGTATATACATTTCTTTGTGCTAAACACAGGTTCACACACACAACAAGCAAAATATGTAACGAAATAAGGAAAGGAGTCACTCACCGTTAAGCATTGCATTATCTCAGGGCTTGTGGTGTCAGGAGCAGCAGCATGGTTTACAGAGGCAGCCTCTGAGGAGATAAACACAAAAGAGTCACGGGCCGACACTGAGCCTTTAGAAAACATCTCTGCATCCGTCCTCCCTTCTTGTCCTTCTCGGAAAAGTTTGTCCTCTAAAATGCCTCCTTGCTACTTGTTCTATCTCTCTCTTTGCTCTTCCTCGTGAGCAGAGAGATGGAGGGAATTCCGTTAAGCAGGGAAAAGTAACTCCTCTCCTCTTTTCTCTCTCACTCCATTATCTCTGGTTCTTGCGCGCTCCTGGGCTGTTGCCGTGGTGACGGCGGCTCGCCCCAGCCACAATGTCCTTTTAAGCCTCTCCTCATGAAGGGACTTATTCAGGCGGGACACAATACAGCAAGAGTCCCTCACACACACACACACACGCACACACATACATCTCACTACTTCTCTGGCTTGCACACTCATTCTTTCTAATCTTGTGTCTTGACTCTCTTCTTTTCTCTTCTGCCTCTCAAAAACTCTCTCCTCCCTCACTATTCTCATTCTCTTTCTTCTCCTCCTCTCCTCCCTCACTCCACTCACTCTTTCCCTCCATCTTTCCTGCTGCTTGTCTGATCATGAAACGCTCTTTGATGTTTCTTTTTTTTAGTTAACAGGCCTTCAGTTCTTCGATATGACACACTTTTCCCCTGACGTGCACATTTTCATGTCACAAGGATAAAGGCCCTAAAGGTAATGACTTTCTGACCCCCACCCTTCCTCCGTCTGTCCTTGTTTATCCTTTCTCACATTAAAGAGTAAAATCTAACTTCATTGATTGTCCTGCAGTCTACAGTTTGTTCCACACATGTCCTTTAAACTGGGAGTTCCCCAGTAGGGACATGGGAAAGAGAAGTGTGAGCGAAAGTAAAAATCCTCGTGATATTAGTTTACCATACCTGCACTTCACCTGGCACAACTTCCAGCCATTACCAAGAAGAAGTGTGTGCAAATGGGTATAAATTACAGATATCTGCTTTTTATTAGATTTCTTTTCATTTTGCACAAAAGAGAATCAAAACACAAAAAAACCATCAAAACACTAAACACACCAACAAGAATACTGTTAATTTTATGGCAGCATGCTACTGTCATTTAAATTTTCTTAATTTTTTTTACTTTTTTGTTGACAGTAATTCAACTGTCAGTTTGCTTGTATGAAAAAGTGAAAAGTCCACCGCTGCCCACCACTGTATGTAAAAATACTGTGATGTATTTTAGTCCATTTACCCTCCAAATGCAGCGGTGGCATAGAGGCTAGGGAGTCGGCCCCAGGATCAAAAGGATGTGGGTTTGAATCCCAGACCAATGGGTTGCCCTGAGGTACCATTGAGCAAGGTACCATGCCCTTCACTGCTCCCCTTGTGCTTTAAGTAGCTGCCCACTGCTGCATGGTGTGTGTGCGCGTAAAATGCAGAGGTTTAATTTCGTTGTGGTTCACTGTGTGCTGTTCTGTTTCACAATGACAAGAATGGTCACTTTCCAGTTTCTACATTAACTCCCTATTTGTGTCTAGAAATGAAACGATTGTTCTTAACTCAACTCTGCTGTTGAGCTGCGCTGGTTGCAATTAGGGGGTACTGTGTGCTGATCCGGCAGGCAGACAATATCTAACATCTCAGCACAAGAAGTTTGTGGTGTATTTTCAAGAGAATCTTGCACCAGGTTTACACAAAAAACCTCTCACAAAAAATAAACTCTTCAGTCTAAACAACATTGTTCAAAAGGCATCAGGCTCAGTGACTAAACCTTGATTATGCCTAGTACAGCAATAAGAGCATATTTATCCTTCTAGTAATTCATGATGTCAAAGTATGTTTCTATAAGCTTTTTTTTTCCTGGGCTGTTTGTAAGACGATGAGTTTTTAAAAACATGATTCAGTACAGGGAGTGCAGGGAGTGAAGTGAAGTGAAAGTGACTAACCATGTCCTTGTGAAACATGCCACAGCACACAGTGAGACACAATAAAATTCAACCTCTGCTTTTTCCCCCCCCATACACTCACATCTAGCAGGAAAAAACGCCCGGAGAGCAGTGATGGGGACGGTACACTGCTCAAGGGTACCTCAGGGCAACCTACTGGTCTGGGATTTGAACTCCCAAGCCACTAGGTCACCGCTGTGTAAAACTGTAATAGTAAAACAGTAATACATTTTATAACTGTTTTTGGCTGTTCTAACTTATCAGATATCATGGCATATACTGGCATGTTAACTGGCATGTATATCTTTGAAATTTTATGATTTTATGTTACCTTTTGGTGCACAATCTGAATGTAATGTATTGCTCATATCTTTTTACATTTATTTTTGAATGTGATTAATGAATGTATTGCGATTTAGCATCTCAGCAGCACATCCACACAAGCACTGGGAGAACTATAAATTACAGATAGGAAGCTCACAGGTCTCCCCCTTGCCTTGTCCTCCATGCTGAACCTTGTCACTGTGAGGCACATGGAACCACCATGTCACATGATTCACATGACCCCTGTGTGTTACACCTTTTGGTGTGAAATCCCTCTTCACTGAACAATTCATTCTGAATGTCCTTTTTAACAGATATCTGAAATTTGACTCTGAGTTTAGCCTTATTTCAAAGCAGGGCTGTTCACACTGAGTAATAGTTAGTAAGTCACTGTGCTGTATAATATTCATCTGAATGTTATCAATACGATAAGCTTTCAAGAGGTTAACGGTTCAACTTGTTTACTTTTTCCACCAACTCCCACGATCAAATTTTAATAAGACCTGGGCCAGAACCCACCGCCTCCTTGAACTGGCCTCTGTCCTGAGACTCGTGAGTTGGAGTAATGAGGTTAGGCCCTCTGTAGGGCTCTGTATATCTCTCCCTCTCTCCTTTACAAACTTGGGTTAAAGTTTTGAAGTCTGTGACGTGCAGCAGATGAGATATCCGGGACAACCGATGGGAACGAGAAAATCCCACTTTAATCAAAGCTCGGAAAGGGGTTCTTGCAGCCCGGGGAGGTGACCCTGTGTGGGTCCGGCCCAAAGAGACCATTGTACAGCCAGACATAAATCACCGGGATTTAACCGGGTGACAGAGAGCAACTGGCAAGCGAGCCTAAAGATTGCTGCCAAGAAACACTCCTCCAAATAAAGGAAGAGGAAGAGAAAGAGGAGGAAGGCCAGAGAGAAAAAGTGAGCGAATAAGAGAGTTTACCCCAAAGTTGGCCCAAGTCAAAGTGGCCATAAGCTACTTGAGAGAGCAATAGCTTTCGGCAACGACTTCCACTCACTTGACACCGTGACACTGTTGTTCAGCCATTCACACTAAAACAAATAAAGGCTTGATGGAGAGCAAAAGGGGAAAAAGCAAGAACGCCCACAGTGGGGCGAAGCTAAAGTGGAGGGGTTTGGCGCGGCATAAAACCAGACAATAAATGTCAGAGAAAAATTATCACCTTTTTATATAGGGGTGGCGGTGGTCTAGTGGTAGGGTACTTGCTTCTAGACCAAGAGGTCCCAGGTTCGAATCCCACCTCTAGAACTACCACCACTGGGTCCCTGAGCAAGACCCTTAACCCCGAGCTGCTCCAGGGGGGCTGTCCCTGTAATTAAGACATGTAAGTTGCTCTGGATAAGAGCGTCTGCTAAGTGCCGTAAATGTAAATGTAAATGTATACGAACCTCCATGGTCCTTCCATGGTCTCAGCTTGAAGTAAATTCAGGGAAGAAATGGCTAAAGTGACTCATAAATGTGTATTTTACATACTTTATTGTTCATTTATGGTCTGCAGTAGGGCTTTCTAGCAAGAAGGTTCTGGGTTCCATTTCCAGCCTAAGCCTTTCTATTTGCAGTTTTCTTTGTGAGTTTCCTCCCACCATCCAAGGACATACACATAAGTTTACATTTACATTGGCGGCATTGCGGCAAGTTGAATTTGAGGTGTCCCCTAGGTGAATCTGTGTGTTTGAGGGTGTGTGACTGTCCTGTAATGGACTGCTGCCCTTTCCGTGGTGTTTCTCCACCTCCATGAGCAGCTTATACTAGTTATCAGCTCAGTGTTAGTCTTTGTGTGTACTGTGAGAGGAAAGTGAGAGGAAGTGGAGACATTCAGTTGATCAGCTACAGCATGAAGTTAGACATTTACATTTGCAGCATTTAGCAGATGCTCTTATCCAGAGCTAGTTATCTAATTATAGGGACAGTCCCCCTGGAGTAACTCAGGGTTAAGGGTCTTGCTCAGGGACCCAGTGGTGGTAGTGCTAGAGCTGGGATTCAAACCTGGGACCTCTTGCGCCATTGGTCCATAGGCAAGTATCCTACCGCTAGACCACCACCCCCACTAGACCCTGTGGACAATGATGTTTGCTGTTGATGTGCTCTGTAGCAAGATTAGGGAGCTACTTGAGGGGAATTAAAGTGCGTGGGACAAAAACTGAATACATGAGTGTGAATGAAAGGGAGGAAAGTGGAGTGGTTAGGATGGAGGGATTGGAGGTAACAAAGGTGGAGGAGTTTAAATACTTGGGATCAAGAGTTCAGAGAAATGGTGAGTGTGGAAGAGAGGTGAAGTAGAGAGTGCAGGCAGGTTGAAATTGGTGGAAAAGAGCGGCTGGAGTGATTTGTGGCAGACGGGTGCCAGCGAGAGTAAAAGGGAAGGTTTACAGGACAGAAGTGAGACCAGCTGTGTTAAACGGGCTGGAGACAGTGGTGCTGATGAAGGAGGCGCGGAGGAAGAACAAAGAGGAGGTTAATGGACGTGGTGAGAGAGGACATGCAGGTGGTCAGTTTGAATGAGGAAGATGCAGAGGACAGGAAGAAATGGAGACAGATGATCCACCGTGGCGACCCCTAAATGGGAGGAGCTGAAAGAAGGAGCGGAAAAAAGACTAACCCAATCTGTTCCTATGCTGAGAGATATCAGGTGTAAAAATTGGTGATGATACCTAAAACGGAGTTCTTAAATATAAAAAAACAAGAAAAATCCTAGATAAACCTAAAAAAAAAAAAATGTAAGAAGTGTAAATATGTATATGATGCTGTCATGGTAGCGTTTAAACCAGACAATGCAGTTAACAGCACTATAACATACAAGCTCCTAAAGAACGAGTGAGAAATGTCCTGTTAAAGATTCAGACTGGCTCAGATGGAAACATGTCATCACCTGGAGGCCACAGTTACCCTTTTGCTTTGGCAATCAGAGGAGCAGGCTGGGTGTGTTGTGACCCTGCTGACTCACAGATACCTCTGGCATGTTCTTAGTCACCATCGCACCTCCACATCCAGTTCACATACACATGCAATCTCAAGTTGATAACCATAAAAGGGTAGTGTAAACATTATTCTTGCTACAAAGAATACTGTTACGAGATATGAAGCCTGTTTAATACCTGACAAATATTGTATTCTAGAGACATCACAACGGATCAGGTCCGTTAATAAAAATAATACTGTGTTTACCATTTTAGGCAAATGTCTGATGTTGTAATGTGATATAATCTGTTATGACATTAGACATTACAGTACACGTCACAACATTTGCCTGTAATGGTAACTACACTGTCATATTAATGAACTTGATCTGTCGTGACATGTTAAAGACGTGTAAATTACTGAAAGTGAAAGTGACTATTTGTGTCATCGTGAAACGCAGCATACAGCAGGCTACAATGACATTCAGCCTCTGCTTTTCACCAACACAACGTGCAGCAGGGGCAAGCTTTTTAAAGAGCCCAGGAAGCACTGATGAGGACGGTATCTTGCTGAAGGGTAACCTAATGGACTGGGATTTGACCGCACGATCTTCCGATCTTGGGGCTTAGTTGCTAGCCACTAGGCCACCACTGCCCCAATGATGAATGATCGACCTGTTTTTCAGACTTTTAAGTGTAGAAGGAATCATATTTTTAGAAGGTTGATCCAAATAGCTAAACAGTGAGCAACGAGTTATGTTCTTTTTAAGGATATTAAATGGAAATGCTTTATGAAATGCATATTAATCAGAGCCTCATGCCGTTGTTATTTTCTGCTTCAGTTTTTTCCGGATTTTCCAGTAATATCCCCAAAGTCTCTCCTCTGAAGGATGTTTGTGCTGAAAGTGAACTGAGTCTCACTCCATATTAATAGAATTCAAAGACTATTAAAGCCTCAAACTTCAGCTCCAATAAAAACAATCTGCTGAAAATAATGAACATGAACTTCACTTTCATCCACGTCTCTACTAGTTCTCCCGTCACGGACATCACACTCAATACACACCTTTTCTCCACCGTCCACTCTCCCTGTCTTCTCTCTTACGTCTCCTGCTGTCCATCCTGCACCGATAGACACACGGAGGATCTTTTCTGTGTGTTCTTGTTCATTTTGGCAGAAATGGTTTCTGATGGTGGAAAGTTGATGGAAAAATAATGAAGAATAAAATGCAGTCTGACTAAAGTAAGCTGTCTGTTCTGTAAATGCAAGGAGAAGAGAGTGAAGATTTTTGGGTCAAAATAAAAGGAGGAAAATGAAGAATCATTTAAAGAAGTACAGACACCTGAAAACTCAACTCACAGAAACACAGTATTTGTACTTCCCATCTCTGCTCTGTTGTAACAGTCCTGTTTTTCAGTGCGTTTTCCTCACATCTGTGCACCACAATCACATCTTTCCTTCAGACTATGACCACACTTATCTCCTCCACTCACTGTGAAGTATGGTAATGCTAAGCAGGCTGTTAAAAACGCAGTGCCATGAACCTCGCAAATTATGCAAACAGCCGACTAATGTGCGCTCCAGGGGAACGGGAGCCGTCTAGCATGCCACACAAGGGGTACATTGTGTTTAAATTTGATGTTAAAAACGTGTGTGCGCGCGAGTGCATGCGTGCGTGTAATCTGTTGTGGGCCAAAATGAAAAAAATAAAAAGATCATTGTGATGAGGAAAATGAGGAAAAATGCTTATTCCAGCACACCATGGTAAAATTTAATTACAGTAGTGCAGAGCTCCTTGGAAATGCTTCATACACACAGAAACTCCAGACTGGGCATGTTTGCATGTGTGTGCTTGGTCTGGATTGTGGAAAATGCTCTGCATTCCTCAAATTAGGAACGCCATTAAAGGTTTTGTAAAGGGAAATGGCCCGGTTTTTGAATTAATGAGTGGCTGAGGTGTAAAAAAAAAAAAAAAAAAGTTATAAAGTGGGGGTTCATGTGAAATGATTCATTGTAAAGGAAAAGGTTCCCTAAATGGAACCGGGGTTCATTGGTATAAAAACAGCCGTTTTATTAACTAATCAAACTCACCAGCTTACCATTTCATGATGGAAAAAGCTTCTATATGGTTTTAAAGAGCTAATTCACTCCATATCTTCCGTTAACTCAAAAATATTCAGTTCTTAAAACGATTTGTGGCAGCGACGGCAGGGTTGGGAGGAAAACTAGATGAACCAGGCAAATGTTAGGGCTTTACAGTGTACACTCTTGCAACGGAGCAGCAAAGAATGGGGGGAAAAAAAACACCTTTAAACCATGTTCATATGCTTAGAATTATCAGCTACATCCATCCATAAACTGAGCCTTTATCTGAACCAGGGTTGCTTGGGATGCTAGAGCCTATCCCAGAGCTCATAGGGTTAAATGGGGAGAAACATCCCAGAAAGGACAGCAACCCATTGCACGGATCAGCCTATTTTAGCATCTCCAGTCCACTTGACCTGATATTTTGGACTGCAGGGCGCCTAGTGCAAGTACAGATACATGGACAACAAGCTCCACCCAGATCAGCTGGGAGAATCTTCTTGCTTTAAGGCAACAGCACTAACAATTGAAGTGAAAGTGACTATTAGTAAAAGTGAAACATGGCAGACAGTAAACCAAAACAAAAAGCAACCTGTTTTTAACCCACACACACCGCGAAGCAGCCATATCTAGTGCCTAAGGAACCGTGATGGGGACGGTACCTCAAGGGTATCTCAAGGTAACCTATAGGTCTAGGAATGAAACCCAGAAAGACCTTCTAATCAGGGGCCTATTCCCTAACCTCTAGGCCACCACTGCCCCAAAGGCATATCAGTCTTCTGATGTTTGTTCCCACTCACAATCACTGTGAACAATTTTGACTTGGTAAGTTTCACCCAATCGGAAGAACTTTTGACCATTCAATTATTTCTGGATTCATGCATTTCAGAAAACCATTGGAATTCCCAGTTAGCTTAGTATTAACATCTGCTAGGCTTGTTCTGCAAGGAAACTTAACAAAAATAAATTCTCTCACCTTCAACAGACCACTTTAACTCCCCAATGTGAGCATGTACCATATGCTCTATTTAATTCTCACCTTCCTCCCTCTCACTCACTAGCAAACACACACTCACGCTTATTGCTCTTGTCATCTGACCATGCACTAACTGCGTTAATATTTGATAAGGGCTGGAAAACCATCACTGACCCAAAAAATATGGCCATTATATGGCTTTTCTTCTTTCGTCTTCTCCTGTTAGGGATCGCCAAAGCGGATCAACTGTGTCCATTTCTTCTTGTCCTCTGCATCTTCCTCCTTCACATCAACCACAGACATGTCCTCTCTCACCAAATCCATAAATCTCCTTCCTCTTCTCCTCCTTTCTGGCAGCTCCATCCTCAACATCCTTCTCCTGATATACTACTTCATCTCCTTCAAAACTCTTTGTCTCCAATGGTCATTATATAGTTTTATATACACATAATGTGGATCTGAAACATCACCTCTTAAACAGAACATTGGGAATCATTCATTTTCCACAGGGCCCAATGCTAAGATGTGCCTCACTGAACTGGGAGCTTTTGTGTTGCTTCTAAACAGATGGGGGAAGTTTTAAGACTTAATTTGCCAAGGAAATTATATAGCGTTAGCCGCCCCCGCCCCACGCATGCTGTGTGTTATTGTAATGAAGTGGAGCCCCATTGATGTGGATGTATGTCTGGAGTAGATGCCAGAACAGCAGTGAGGTAAGAAGTTGTAAAAAGTCAATCTGATCTTAGAAACTACATAAAATGTCAAAACAAAGCAAGTGAAAGAAACTAGATGAAGGACATTGTTGTCACTGCAATGGAATCTAAAAACCTGTGTCCCCAAATCACTGCACAGTGAAAAAAGTTGACACAAGCCATCTTAAATCCTGAATTCTCTCAGCCATTAGCATTTCAAAGAAAATAATGTGTCAAACAGTGTCAGAAACCACTTAAACACGTCCATCAGATTTGCTTCTGTGTCTCAGATCTGTACCTGCTGAACACCTGAAGAAGTGAAAGTGACTAATTTTCATTGTGAAACACAGCACACAGTGAAACACAATGATATGCATCCCCTGCTTTTCACGCACGCACACCGTGCAGCAGCTATTCAAAGCACTCAGGGAGCAGTGATGGGGACAGTACCTTGCTCTAGGGTACCTCAGATCAACTTACTGACCTGGGATTCAAACCTATGACCTTCCTATCCAGTGGCCCAAAACACTAAATGTCTTGGCTGGGAACTGGATTAATCTTGGGCAGTAGAATGAAAATGATACATACTAAGACTCTTCATAAATAATAATAAGAAAACATCAAATGTCACACTTACAACACTTTAAATACAACCTGCCAGGAAAATTCAACACAAATACACACAGCTCAGGACACAGGAACAAACTCCAGACGCCTTCCCACCCAAGTTCACAAACACCTCATCATATCACTTGGTGACACACCAATCATTCGGCTGCTATATTTAGTTGCATCGTGGACACAGTATGGAGTGGTGAGGAAATGATTGGTAAAACTTTGAACTGGTATCAGAACATAGTTATACATAGTGTAGACTATGCAGGAAAAAGCATCCTGACCAAGATCAGAAATATGACAAACATCCCTCTTGTCTCTTCCACCCACTCTCATCACTCGCCTTCATGATTGTTTACAGCTGACTCAGTTTTCTTTACAGTCATTTGGCTTTTATTTCCAAATGCAATACAGAACTCAGTACAACAGAATCCCAAGTACTTTTTGTTTGCCATAATATCCACAGCATTTATTTTTCCCTTATTTGATCTAAACTGCCATTTAAACTCTTAAAAATCTTTTCGTTTTTTAACCAAATTTATCAAATGCAGTACTACTTCATAAGTAAGAGGCCACTACCACAGTGATTCATGCATTGTGCAAAAAAGTAAGACTCAGCTCGTAATCAGCGTCATAAAAATGGCCAAATTAATCAGAATAATTTGGCTGGTTGCATGTTGCAGGTTGCATTTAGACATCAGTGCTAAATTTAAGATGACGTTTTATTTTCAAAACTCCAGGCACAAGTCCAAAATGCAAGTAGGGACAAAAAGGAAAGGACACAGAGAAACAGGCCACAGAGGGGAAGGTTGAGATAAACAAGGGGTCATTTTCGACTGTTTGATTTCAGCTCATCCATTCCGATCATTCATTACCGCTGCCACTTATCTACAACAGGGTCATGGAGGACGCTGGAGACCATCCCAGCAAGAGTAAGGCAAGCGAAACACCCTGAAAAGATCTGCTGCAGAAACACAGAGCTGCAGGGCAAATTAGCATCTCCAGTCCACATGACATGCATGTCGTTAAGACTTTAGGAGAAAAATGGAGCACACGGAGGAGAAAAGCTCATCACAGTAAGAGCCCACAACTTTCTGCAGCAAGTCTCAGTGATTGGAATGTATTTAATTCATCGTTCACGTTTCATATTTTTTCTTTACTCAAAACCAGCGCACATTTCAGCCATGTGCCTTATAGCACGGCTGCAAAAACCAAGCAGAAACTCACGACAGTGTGTGTCGTGCTCCCTGTGTTTACACATGACTTTCCCTTTTTCTCCAGGGAACACGAGAGAGAGCGCCCACACTGCCAGCCACATTCACTCCAAAACACACACACACACACACACACACACACACACACACACAGCAGCCTGGCAGCACTCTGGGCAGTGTGTGACTGGCTGCGTGTTGTGCCAGTTGGATTAGGCAGTGGACCATGACACACTGACCAAAAATCACAAGTAGGTTACGTTCTACCAGGCTCACACAGCTTACAGCCACCATTGCTCCAGTTAAACATAGTAACAGAAGAGGCCTGGAAATCTTTACTTATGAAAAGTTTTGGAGAAAATAAATGTTCTGACTTTGCCCCACATGTAAAGTAGTGAGTCAAGGACACTTATGTAGTTTGCTTTTTTAGTTTTTTAAAGTGAAGATAAAAATAGTATAGTATTACGATACATAGCACACATAGCAGTGGTTGTAATGTATGGACTAAGGAAAGCCACCATTACTATGGAAACAGCAACTCTCTCCTTCCGTCCATGCTCTGAGCCACTTTTCTCGTCCATGCTCTGAGTCACGTTTGCCAGTCCTTCACAGGACCTGACCGGTTACAAAAAATTGAGGAAAATTGTGTTCAAAATTAATAAAAACTTTATTTCCAAGGTTACCGCTCAGCTCAGTGCAAGGCAATTTAGTCTGGGGAACCAAAAGACTGAAATCAAATCTAAGAATACACGAAATTTTAGTAAAAAAGAGTCTATGAAAAGAGGCAGCTGAACACCAGCCAGTGGTGAAGATTCGGAAACAAAGCAGACCCAGCCTTGAGCAGCTTACATAATTACAGTCCTGATTAACGAAATTAGGGCTAACGTTGGCAGAGTATCACACATTCAGTCAATTCCAATCAGAGAGAGAGGGATAGAGAGCGAGAGAGAGAATAGATGTTTTGCCTTGGCAACACAACTGCTCCTTATTTCAGTTTGAATCCCGTATTGAGCTGAAATGAACTGAGCTGGGGGCAGGGACATCCATGTCCATGTCAGCGTGTGTGAGAACTGCACTTGCCCTACATTCTCCCAGATGCTAAATGATGAATAGAATTTTTTTTTTTTTTGGAGAAAAGAGAGATTCCCAAGAGAGGTGCATGTCTTTTAAAGAGGAGATTTCTTGACTACTGTTCCAGCTTAACTCTCTTTGCTCTCCCACAGTGTAAACGCACTGCAATGCAACTGCAGTGCAATTTGCTTTCTGTTCTCACTGAAATGGAGAAATTCTCAGAAAAGTGCAGATTCAAACACAGCTTTCTTCCCTTTCTTCATTATCAGGAGACCACAAGCTTGATCCAAAAGCTGGATCCATCAACTTCTATAGGATGCTTGAAGAATATAAACTCTTCTTAAACTTCTACTCCTTTCGACTTTCTAACAATTTTTAAGCAAACGTTGGACAAAGCTTATTCAACATTATTTTGTATAAGCATTAGTAAAGACTTGTTTTGCAGATTGATGGATGGATGGATGGAGCTAAGCTTTTCATTGCCAAACAGATGAATGGATGGATGGATGGATGGATGGATGGATGGATGGATGGATGGATGGATGAAGCCAGGCTTTTCATTGCCAAACAGATGGATGAATGGATGGATGGACAAATGGATTTGCTTTCATTCTATTGACACAAATGGAAAAAGTCCAGTGTCCAAATTCAATCCTGTCGATACAGAAATGCAATAAGATGTGAATCAAATGTAATTAACATAAATATCTTTTATTTTTTAGCCCAAACCAGTCACAAAATTTTAATGTGTTTCATTTCAGTTTAGTTCACAATGTCGTTGAATCCTGGACATTCAAACCCTACAGCGAGATGCACATACAGCATGAACACACTCTTCAGCTCTAAGTCCAGCAGCTCAGACTCACTGAAAACACACACAGCCAGAGGCCTCCGCTTCCCCAGCCCGTCGATTCAGAGAGGAAAGCAGTCCCCTTCGCACAGAGTGCACCAACAGAGAGCTGATGAATGGCGAGAGCTTCCCTGCATGGCTATAGAGTGTCTCTATTCAGCACAGACACAGGCTCAGCAGCAGAGACAATATTCATCATTTCAGAGGGAACTCAACAGGAAGAAGAAGTAGAAAAGCATCTGCCACTCCCACCTGGTGACCAGTGACCAAGGCTGATTTTACTAAACGACTAAACGTGCTCATTTAAATGTGGGAGTTTGGTAGAAACGTCCTATTTGGTGTCTTTAAACAGTTGTCTCCTATACCTAAAACTACTTCTTCTCACTGCTTCCATTAGGGCATCATCCCTCTCCATTTCATCCCATCCTTTGCATCTTCCTCTTTCATTTCAACCCACCTGCATGTCCTCTCTCACCACATCCATAAAGCTAATCCTCTTCTCCTCTTGCCTGGCAGCTCCATCCTCAACATCCTTCTCCTGATATGCTCCTCATCTCTCCTTTGCACACGTCCAAACCTATGCAGTCTCACTTCTCTGACTTTTTCTCCGAACCGTCCAAACCGTTCTGTCCCTCAAACATACTTATGCAATCCAATCAGGGATCCCTGAAGTCTGTTTGATGGCACAGGCTTGGCAGTGTGTGGTCAGAACAAAATGGTGTTAGACCAGGGTTGGCTGCCTCTAGTATGGTGTAACGTAGTTATCAATAAAGGACATGAACACTGGGTCCACTTAATGGAAACTAGGCTGCAAAAATTATCTATCGGCGCAAAAACCATCACATGAAACTGGTCAGAAACAGAGATTGGACTATAAATGCCAAACATTTTGTCCTTCAGGAAGCTGGAGAACTGTTTCTCAACAATGCAATAAAAAGAAAAAAGTGTGAAGAAATGAGCTGCTCAAAACTTTTGAACCTGCAAGTTGTTTCACTAAATTTGAAGAGCTTTTATCTATAAGGAAAGTGCATTCGGCTATTTTATCTATGAAAGTTGAACAGACTGAAAAACTGGACGGGTGGACGGGTACAGATGAAAACTTAAAGCCATGGCATCATTTGTATTGCAGGGAAGTTAGAACACAGTCTCCCACTGCTGTAGAGCTCCACACCTCGCCCCAAAGCTCTTCTGCCAACTAATGATGAAAAGTTTCACTGGCAGATCGATTCAGCCCATCTCTCTGGCCCTCCTGCCTCAAGCCTTTGGGATGCGCTGCCCAGGCGTCTATTGTAGCAATAATTCATCTGAATCTCTCTGGAGGACGGCGTCCACTGGGACTCGAGGTTCAGTGTTTTACTGGAGAGTAATAAAAGACAAATCTGCGGCTCGGACGGGATCTCCTTACTGCTGATCATTTCCAGACAAATAAAAGAAGCCTTTTTTTCATGAGCATTATGCCAGTTCACCATAGCTGAAAGTGACTGTGTCCAAGATCAAGATCAGCAAATAAAGAAATGTACAAGCCAAGACTTTGTTCAAACACATTTCTGATTTTCTTCTGTAACCCTTAGAGGGAAGGATCCATGCCGAAACTGGTATATCACTGTAGTTTTAACAAACACATATGGGAGTTCAAAGGATGTAACCATGATCAAGGTTTCAGCCGGCAAAACTGATCTTGCGGTAAAACTGTAGTGAGGCTTAAATATTCCAACCAGTGGCAAGTTGAAGCGGTGAAACAGATTTAATGCTATATTGCTTAATTTATCCTTAATTTAATTAAAAAAGGAACAATACATCCAATACCGCACCTCCCTGAACCCTATAAAGTATAGTTAAAAGACAGTAATGCAAAAATGGACCAAATACCACTGGAAGGGTTAAATGAAGCTCACTGCACAGTTTTAGGACTGGTTTTCCATTCACAACACAACAAATACACCCAGATCAGAGGCAGAGCAGTGTTTGCTTGGGGCAAAATGACTCTTGATCTCCGAAAACTGTTCCAAGACCTCACAGAAGCCCAGCTGACATCAAGTAAGTTAAATTCAAAACTGTGGAATGTGGAAAGTTCTGTAACTGGGTGCGAGCATGGCGATGAGCTATAGCTAACAAGGACATGGGACATGAAACCCAGGGGAGGAGTTTGGGGTCATCGATGCGCTTGTTACTATGGTTACACATTTTGTTTTTTTGGAGGATGTGTCAGAATAAGGAGGGCAAACTATTCATCAATGCACATGGCTTGGGAAGAAGTGGGTGTCCACAAACTATTGGACACCTTAGCTTTTTAAGGCTACTTAAGGCTTTATGACAACTAACCTGCAGAGACGTTTATAAAAGCTTATTTCAGCAGGGCATTTACAAATGTCAAGTTAGGTTTGCGCCAGATGTCATAAAAGGCTTATGTAGCCTTCATTCGTGACTTGTTTCAAGTTCCTTCCTTTGATTATTATAGCACTGAACTTTTCCCTACATGGTCTGCCATGGAGATATGTCCACACACACACACACACACGCGCGCGCACACGCACGCTACAAGCCCGGCTTTTGTAATCTGCACCATAAATGTATTAAAGGAGATGCGTGCCCCACTTTTTCCTGCGAGGAGGATCAACAATTTAAAATTGCATGGGGGAGAATGAGAAAAGGCATGGGGGAGGAGGAAAAAAAGTGACCTCCACCCTTCTTAAAATAACATTTAGTGCTGGGCAACACTGATCAAACTTAAATAAATCATTTTCCTCAAATATGACATGGTCTTACAGTGTCCCATGATATATTTAGCACGGATAAAGTTAATTAACCCATGGTTGTTCAAGTGCCGGTGCAAAAAAAAAATGCTCAACAACCTGATACTGTTCTCATTGGACTGTTTTGCTTTTCTTAAATTTGCACCAAGAGGAGTCCTTAGGATTGTGACTATTAACCACACAGAAAGCACATTTACAGAAAAATAACTTCGATTTTATGGTTTATAACCCTGACTGGCATCAGAAAATTGCCCAAAATGTGGGCACTCTCATCTACAATGTTCAGTATCTTTTAGAAAAATCACTTAAATCATGTCTAAACAGCAGAAAAGGGTGATATGTCTGCCAGCAATTATATAATGTAAAGAATTTCACTACTGATGTATGACATTAAGTCCAAATTCGGTCACACACATTGGTGGAGTGTAAGCAGCAGCTGTGCTGTAATTTATTTAGAAATTCCACAGACGTTAAGCATCCTCAGGACGGTCTAGACGGTTAAAGAGACGGCAATGCAAATTCAAAGCCATTCAATAAAGCACCAAACATAGAGAGAGGACTCACCTAATCTCTGTCTCTCTGAGGGTTCACACACACAGCCATCACCCTCAGACGCACAGCAACAGCCTGCGCAGACACGTGTGTGTGTGTGTGTGTGTGTGTGTGTGTGTGTGTGTGTGTGTGGGTCCTGATGTTAGCAGAGGTAAAACTCTTAAACCCAAAGAGCAGGATCTATTTAGGGTGAACACACTCGATTCTGACGTTTGTGTGTGTGTGTGTGTGTGTGTGTGTGTGTGTATGTGTGTGTGTGTGTGAGAGAGAGAGAGTGAGTGCACACTGTCCAGCCCACTATCACCCAACTCCTCCCTCTCTCTCTCTCTCTCTCTCTCTCTCTCTTAATCCCTCACTTCCCCCACAATGACCTGCACCAACTGGCCTGTGGCTCAGACCCACTTCCTTACTCATTATTAGAGGTCTATTTGTGATACCTTATTAGTGATATTAAACTTTGTTTTCATTTTAACATTACGGTAGAATAAATACTTTATTATATTTATGTAATGATAATGCATGTAATTTTTTTTTTTTTTTACATTTTAACAATTATTTCCCTTTAATTGTTACTAAAATCTATTTAAAACACACACACACACTCACCAGTAGTGTGTGTCCGGTCTGTATCCACTCGTAAGTGTTTGGTCCTGCCTAGTTCTTCTCCCAGTAAATAGTACCATCCACTGATCCCCTGAGAAGGAGAGAGAGAAAGAGAGAGAGAGAGAGAGGCAGGCATAGGGTCAGTATAGGAGAGCCAGCTTAAGAGAGGGTAAAGTCAAGGCTTAGGGTGTGTGTGTGTGTGTGTGTGTCGGAGCTCACATATAGATCATTATAGAAACATTTACCACCACTCTCTGCTGTAGATAATTTATTATGTGCTAACATGGAGAGAGAATATCACACGCAAACACACACACATGCATGCACACACGCACACGCACACACACAAACAAAAACCTACACACACAAGGACAGAGGTTTTGGCGAGCACAGAACCAGATGGTTGGTTTGTTATATAAAGTCCTGCAGGCAGCGAGAGTCCACACACTCATCATGTGCATCTGTAATTCACGCTTCAACTGCCCACACATGCACACACACACACACACACACACACACACACACACACACACACAACCACACTCAGCCTAAGCACAATCACACACATGCAAACAGAGGCACCCAAGCAGATGTCATACACATAAAGCACTGTCAGTGAAACACACACACACACACACACACACACGTTGAAACACAGCTCCCCTAGAGGTAAAGGAGCCAGACACACATACACCAGACCACAATATTTCCTCAAAACTGTCCCCTTAAAAGGTGCTCAATGAACAGAATATAATATATATTTATAGCTCCACGAGTAAAAAAAAAAACTTCCCTTCATTCTCTCTCTCTCTCTCTGTCTCTCTCTCTCTGATGAATAGATGGGACAATAATTGTCAGTAAAAGCATCCTAACAGAGCAGCTGGGTTCCTGTAGGCTTTGGGGGGAGGGGGAGATGTGTATAACCGTTTATTAATAAAGATGGAGGAGACCGGGACAGATCTGCTGAAGGACATTTCTGGTTGGCATTGTTGATATAGTCATGTCAGTATGAATGTAACTGAACAGAAATGAAATAAACTGAATTAATTTGGGGCAGCACTTTGGGTCGCCCTGTCGACTCACAGTGGGAAGGTCCTGGGGTCGATTCCTGGTCTGGGAGTGCATGGAGTGGACATGTTAACATGGGTTTCCTCCATGCAGATCAGGTGAATCTGCATGGGATAGTGTGTCCCTTCAAGTGTCCCTGCTGCCCTACTCAGGATAAGCGATTAAGATGAGCGAGTGAGAGAGTGAGTGAGTGAGAGAGTGAGAGTGAGAGAGTTAAACATTGCATTGAAATGAAAGTGAATCAAATGAAACTGAATCGAATTAGATTCAATGGAAGTGCATAGAATTAGGCTGAGATATAGGATTAGATTGTACTGACAAAACTAAACTCAACTGAATTGAACCAAACTGCGCTTAACTGCTCAAATTAAAATTAGCAAAAAAGGACCTAAAGTTAATTAAGCTGAATTGAACTGAACTGAATTAAACTGAACCGAACTAGACTAATATGTAAAATGAACTGAAATGGAATAAACTGAAAAAAAAAAAAAAAAAAAAACTACAAATAAATTCAATTGAACCAAACTAAACTTAAATTTAGTTCAGTTCAGCTCAAGTCAGATTACTTAAGTAAACTAAATGAAATGGAATTTAACTTAAAAAAACTGAGCTGGGACTGAACTGAGTGCAGAGAAAACACTGACTGGCTTAAAAGAGTGGAATAAAGTGGAATGAAATGAATTAAACACACTTGAATTGAACTAAAAATAAACTGAATTTAACTCACAACACTGAACTGCATTTAACTGAATTGACTCAATTAAATGAAACTGAAAGGCACAGCCAGAGGGAGAGAGAGACACAAAAACTGTTATAGATGAAAGCTAGACTGAGGGAAGGCTGGGTAGGAGGGTGGAGAGATAAAAGTGAGCGCAGGGAGGGAGCGGATGACAGGACGGAGAGAGGAAACTCCCTGTGATACCCGTCCTAAGCTCTTCATTAGCAAAATTAAGGCAATCAAATATTCATTCAGCCAGATGTCAGGCAAAATGAGCTCCATTCAACATGTCATTTGTTCCTGCTCTAAAAGCTCTGCCGCTAACAAGAAGGCCGAGAGCTGGCTTGTCTGTCAGCGTATTATTAAAAGAATTATTTGGAAAATCTACATTATGATCCATGCTGTCCTTTTTGCTGGAGGTGCTGTAAAAGCACACATTCACAACATATTTCAAATCACCTTGGAAACAACTACAGCTGAAGAGTTTCATCGAGACCATACAAGATCAATGAGAGTGAAAGCTATTAGTAGATGTTATCCTTTAGCTTTTTCAAATCTTCTAAAGTTCACGCCAGGTATATTTTGGAGCAGAGAGCCAGAATAGCTATTACTGAAAGCTCAAAAAGAAGTAAAGTTGGGGAGCATTCACAAAGAAAAGTATTCACCCCTCTGATTTCCTCAGTTGTTCGTTTCTTTATAGCAAATTGTTTTAAAAAAGCGTAGTATAGTACAAAAGCCAACGCCCATATTATGTGCAAAAGTAATTGCCACTTAGCCACTCAATCAACCAATCAAACAATGAACCAAATGTTATTGATAATTATCATTTGATCTTTTCGAGAATTTTACCCATGAGTTTTCTTCACCCTTAACTTTGCATCTATTTTCACCAAAGGACTAAGCTGGTGTGTCCTGCTAAGACACATTACAACTTGGGCTGTGTTCAAAATAGCACACTGTGTACTGTACACTGTATGTTGGTGCAAAATTACTAAGGTATACCTGTTCATTTGCTATTTTTAGTAGATTAAATAAATGCCTGAAGATACAAGGTGTGCTGATAAAGTTACTCTCAGAACGTCTGACAATGTCTGCATGTCTCTTGGCTGACTGTCAACATTTGGAGTAAATAAAAAATTCTGCAAATTTGATTTTTTGGCCCGAATGAATGCTTAAAACTGCAGGCTTGCAATTCCATCACTAATTGTATTTCAATTCAATGCAAGTAAAGTGATTAGACTAAAGCTGAAGTTCTGAGAGAGAGAGGCAGTAAAATGAGGTAATAAAATGAGGTACAGAGAGGTAATAAAATGAGGGTCCATACACATACCCTTGGAGCCTACAGGGTCAAAAAAAGTGCAGATCTGCAGTGCATAAGAAAAGAAGAGTGTGTTTGGGACAGGCAGACAAGACTGGAGTTACTCAAAGCCTGAGTTCAGTTCATTGAGCACCGGGCAAACAGAGCTAAACTCCCCCAGAGACTGTTCCTCCAGAGCCTGCCCACACTAATAGGGCCACTGGACTCTCAGCTTCACTGCACACACTCAATACGAGCCCACAGGAGGTAGAGTGTGTGTGTGTGTGTGTGAGCGTGCGCATGGGTGTTTCAATAACTTACCTTCTGTGACTTGATCAGTGAGCACAATCCAAAACTCATGCAACCAATAAGCTTCCTACAAAACAATAACAAGAAAACAGATAACACTCATACCTAGATCAAGGAATTGCAAAAAAAAAAAAAAATGTATAGCCATAAATCAAGTCTTTTAATAAGTCCCTTTTTTTCAAAATATGCTTTTAAAGTTGATGAAAAAAAGAGGCATATTTCATACATTTTTATATATCCCAGTATGCTCAACTTCAAAAATAGATTGCACACTAAAAATGTAATTTTTTTTGGAAAAATTTAATTATTTAACTGTGTGTTTCATAGATGATGTCTTCTTTTTATCACTTATTGCATATTGTAATACATAATGAAACTGTCATTTTGAACACACAGCACAGCACAGCACAACACTCTGCTTCCTCTGCATTTAACCCACAAACAAGAGTGGAGCAGTGGGAAGCCAAGCATCCAGCGCCCAAGGAGCAGTGTCAGGGATTGTACCTTATGTTAATAAAGAAAGAATGGATGAAAGATTCTCAAAAACGTTTGTTATTCTTTACAAAAGATAAAGTTAAATTTTGGGATACGATACGTAAATCAGAAGGAATGCTGTGATTTTGAAGGATATGTTTTGTTTTTTCATGATCACTTTAATTTGGACAAAATCTTTTGGACAAATCTTCCTCCCGAAAACACACCAAACCTTCGCCAAGCTTCCTCCACATTTCACTGCAGGAACAATATATTTAGTTCTGACATTTACCCTCATCCACTGCCCCACATAAATTTCAGTTTACCCA
Organism: Hepsetus odoe; assembly: GCA_017165825.1. NCBI lineage: Eukaryota > Metazoa > Chordata > Actinopteri > Characiformes > Hepsetidae > Hepsetus > Hepsetus odoe. The sequence goes on from CM029371.1 coordinate 14,462,814, forward strand.
AAATCACTGACATTTACTCTCCTCCATCCTCAAGACCTTCTCCCAACCCTGAACTATCCACTGTTGTTTTGCCCACAGTCATCTATTTTTATTTTTCACACAAGTAAAGGTTTTCTTGCAGCAGCTGGAGTTCAGACATTTGTGAATAGAATTAAAACAAACATCAGTCACTAAAAACAGACATGAAAGGTCTTCTTTAAAGCCAATGATTTGAGCCTTTGTGTCTGTAGTATATGCACTGAAGTGTGTAGTGCAGAACCCTCATTTCTTTATATTTTGATTGGGTAACGAGATGAAAATTAGAAAAAAGGTAGAAAAAAGTGCAGATATTCATGCACCTAAAGTATGTAGGTCACTATGTGGCTTAACATACAGAACAAACAAATCTTTTGAAACTGCTCAGGTACTGCACTGAAAATGAGAGACAAAAACATTATCCTTCAGGAAGCCTGTCTAATGTCTTCAACAAGACATTAAAAATACAAGAAAGTCTGACTCTTGTATGAAGTATGAAGAAGTTGGGGGTGGCTCCAGTGTTTGCTGCAGCATCACATACCTCTGTAAAATTGTAAAGCCTTTTAGAGTCAGACACATTGTATTCTACAGCAAAGAATGGGATGATTTCACAACATAACTTGTTGCATATGTTTCCTTGTGAGACAGCATTAAGCACTAGAGCAAACTTCTGACTTCAGCTTCAATTTCAGCTAATCAACTAAAACCATGGTAAGGTAGAAAACAGCACATCTTCTATGGTTCATCTGAAATTCAAAGTTTCATGAAACTTTCTGCTCTGGAAACGTCACCCGCCACCATCACTTCCAAAACTGCAAAGTCCCCACATCAGATCACCCCACCATCCATCATTCAGCAGCCGCCTCTTTTATCTGCCTGGTCTGAACTTCGGAAGGAGCCAAACCTCCGTCTGAAGCATCTACTCTGAGAATCCTGCCCTTTTCATCATCATGAATTAGAATATGGTCTGACTGATGTGCCGCATCTGCCACAAACCAGTCACTGGGTTGACTTTTTGTGTTGTTCAAAAAACGCTTAAAAGTTTTTTTCTGAACGCTTGCCTGGGCTTTCAAGGCTTGCGTTCTTGGGCCTGTTAAGGGGAAACTTCCATTTGAAAGGACCTGGTCTCACATGACCAGGTTTTTCAATTGCATCCAAACAATATTTCAAAAGATCTCTATAATCTGGGTTCTGATATTAGATTAACATAATTTCCAAATGTAAAAGATCATGTAAGACAAAAAAAAAAATAATTCACAGGCCTCCTGCTCCAACACTGCTACTAAGTGTTGGTACTGGGAATGGCAACCTTAGGCCCACGTGAAGCTACTCCAGACCATCCTATTCTAATGTCAGTGCATTTCTATAAAGATTTTAAGAGATCTGTGCTCAGCTGAGAGGACTAGTTACACTCTTGAGTAAGAAAAATGTCTCATTATAAGGAGTTTCTTTTGTAAACCACAGTTTTTGGAAACTGTGTGATGTCATGTGATGGGGGCAGCGGTGGCCTAGTGGTTAGGGAGTTGGCCACAGGATCATTTGTGATCCTGGAAGATTGTGGGTTCAAACTCCTTACCAGTAGGTTGCCCTGAGGTACCCTTGAGCAAGGTACCGTCCCTGTCACTGCTCCCTGGGCACTTTCATAGCTGCCCACTGCTGCACAGTGTGTGCATGGGTTAAATGCACACACCATGTCCAATTTCGTTGTGGTTCACTGTGTGCTGTGACCTCGCAATGACAAGAATAGTCACTTTCACTTATAACTGAGGCAAGCTACAGACACAATGATCTAGAATAAAACTAATATGTGCAAATTTGGCCAAAACCATCTCTTTAACTCTCTTTAACTATGCAGTTAGAACTATGAATTATATAATAAGTACAAATTATAATGCAGTTATAACAGAGTAATTTTGAGTCCACAGTATAAGGGGTTCTTTTTTTTTTAAATGGGTTTAAAAATGAATCGAATTTGAATGCCATTGCATCATTTTTTTTTTAAATAAGGGCACTGTTATACATTAAATCCTCTGAACAGTCATGAACCCCACTGACAGCAGAGCCCGCAGAGCAGGAGAGACACTAAACTCATGTGGCAATATGTCCCGGTTCGTACCCTGACCTGGTTTTGCAAGAAGCCAACAGAGCGCCAATGTCTCCAGGCAGCTCATTGAGGCCGGGTTTGTGCATCCGCTACGGAGAGTCTCTCGCCTCCACAATCGGATCTGACAGCTGAGAGCAAATATCTCCAACAGCGCTAGCCTGAACAAACACATGCCTTTACATTTTTCAAGGGCTTTGAAAACGTCTGCACATGCACAGACTAGGTATGGCCCAATTTGTCAGTAGGTGGTCAGAAAGGTGTAAAATCACAAAAGGGAAAATAAGAGCATGTCTGTGGGGGCATTTTTGTCCCATTTCTTCAAGATTTATTGGTTCCTACTTGTTGCTGGAAGAAACACCTCGTTATTTTTTGCAGCTTCTGTGCAGATACTTTTGCAGTAAAACGACTGGGCAAAACTAAGCCATTAACAGCAACTTTAGAACTAGGTTTTCCTCCTACCATACACCCCTGGGTCACAGCATCAGGATTATAAGTCACAAGATGAAACGGTAGTATTAGTGGAAGAGAGTAGTAGAAGAGGAAGGTAGTAGTAGTGGAAGAGAGATGAGCACCAGAGTGAAAAGAAAGGTTTAAAGGATGGTAGTGAGACCAGGTATGTTATACGGGTTGGTAGACGGTGGCGCTGATGAATATTCAAGTAGCGGCGCAGGAGGTGTCAGAGGCTGTTATTGTACTAGAACTATTAGTGCCTTTGATATTAGATGAAATTTTGGATGAATAGGTGTCTACAAACATTTGGACATACTTTACTCAGGTATAGATTTGGACTAAACTACAGTGACATTATTATTATTATGGCTACTGGTCATTGGAGGCTATTATCCAGTAATCTGTGTCAAATACACTAACTGGTGGCTATTTAATGTCTGTCTTTTTTAGAATTTAATTCTGACTGAAATGTTCCTTAACATTAAAAATAAATATTAAATTTGGGCCATCGGGCTAGAAATCTCTAAAAAATTCATTACGACATTATTCTAAATGGTGTAGCTGATGTATTAATGAACACACAGATCTGTGGTTCTAGGTAACCGTCAACCGGTTTTATGTACAACACTAAAGAGCACATTTTGTCCAACACCACATTCCCCGGCCCTCCCGGCCAATACCATATATAATATCTCAGCAAAAAGCCATTAGCAGTCTAATCTGGGTGTCCGCAAGTAGATTAATGATTTAGCATGTCACTGGTCTCTACTCCTACGGCATGAAAACACCCACAAAAATACCCACACGGTTGCATTTGTAGAATAAATAAATATGTGGCTTAAAAGCAAGCCAGCAAACTACGTGTGCTGAATGTGTAGCAGTTATGTAAGGTTTTGTGTATGTATTGGAGCGGTTTCCGAAGCTAAATCCAGGTAAAGACCTTGTGAGCCGCAATCCCACACATGTAATCGAGCACCGTGGTTTACAGCGATCTGCTGCCCTTGTGAATTTATTCCACCTCTGAATAAAGAAAATCATTTCTGATGCATAAAAAACGTCTGGAAGGCAGGACAGAAGCTTGCATTAGCGAGCAACCATTCATTCTTATGCAAACACAAGCATAAAGGCTGTCGACACGATTTGTCATAAACACGGTGGAACATCTGAACTCAAAGTGAGCAGATATGATACCATCTGCTTAGCGTCAGTGGTGCATTTGTGTGCTTTGTGTTTAGTTTACATTTGGTGCATTGTACTTTATACTGACAGCAGGACCTAAAGCAGTTCAACACGCAGGGTAAGATCTATTTTATGTCTCTTCATGTCTTCATTTTTAGCCAGAATTCAAACTGAGCTACAATGAATAATCATCTGTTGCATCATATATACATATAGGACCTTTTTTGGACCAGCCATCATGAAATCTTGACCCAAAGTGAAAGCCTAATTATCAGAGCCATACAAGCTTTGGTTCTGATGACAATGACCAGGATGGGACAGGAATACCTGGTGCTCCCTGCAGAGTTCCACGCAGTGAACAGAAGCCTCTTCTTCTCATCCTCATGTCCAACAGCACTGAAGGCAGGAAACAGATTTCCTTCATATCTTTTATTCAGCAATCCTCAGTAAGTAGTGTTCAATGTTGTGTTTAAAGACCAATGAAACAGAGCTGTGTCCTACACACTAATCAACTCACAAGAAAAAGGTCTTGTGGAAAACGGGGCTCCTGCTGTCCGGTACCGAATCCGTCTTCTGTCGAGTGTGCTCATTTCTGTCCGGTGCCATTCCCACCTGAGAGACAAAACCAGGAGAAAGTCTTTGAACAGTCTGAACGCTGTAGGAAGAGGTCCCCAACTGTGCTCCTGTAGAGCTGGTGTTTCTGGTAGCTTGAGGTTTGGGGTGGTCTAGTGGTAGGATGGTTTCTTTTGGAGGTTGTAGGTTCAAATCCAACCTCCAGCACTTCCACCTTTGGGTTCCTGAGCAAAACCCCTAATCTCAAGATGCTCCAGAGAGACTGTTCCCGTAGTTACTCTTGATCACTCTAGGTCACTCTTGAAAAAAGCATTTTGAAGATGCTATAAATGTAAATGTAGTTTCTCTCCTCCAACTCACTTTAACAAGGAAACTCCACACCAGCTCTCTGGAGTTGGAGACTTTCATTTCGTTTTAGGGTTATAACAAAAATTAGCTCATTTATGCAGCAAAAAAAAAAAAAAAAAACATTAGCAACATTCCCTTGTCATCAAAATGTTTCTCACTTATTTCTCATTTGGTCTCCAAAAAATGCAACACACAAGGATCTACACTCTTGCACACATGCAGATGCCAGTCCTGACCTCAGAGAGGGTCGTCTGGGGATTATTTCACAAACAAATAACACAGGATTATTCCTGATGACCCATCTCTTATTGACGTACAACCACCAGGTGATTATTTTTAAACAGTGGGTCGACCCAACTGGTGATGTGACTTTATCATTTTAGTAACGAGGCTCATGGGTAATGTTTATTTTTACAGTCCCTTAACTTCTAGATAGTCATTTGAGGTACTTGCCTTGAATCCCAGGATAGAAAATGTAACTAAACTACATTGAAAATGCCCATCAGATGCTATCTATTCACTGAATAAGATTTATGACTACACTGAATTGCCAAAAGGTTCTAGATAATATGTGGATAAATATGAGGCACTAAACAACACTGAAAAGCCCATCAGGTTCTAGCTATCAACTGGGTAAGAATAATTTACAAAACAATATTAGAATTACCACCAGGGTCTAGCTATTATGAGGGTAACTATGAGGTACTAAACTACACTGAAAAGCCTATCGGGTTCTAGCTGTTATGTAAATAAATTTGAGGCACTAAGCTACACTGAAAGGTTATCAGGTTCTAATTATTAACTGGGGAAAAATTAGATATTAAACTACACTGAAATGTCCATCATGCTCTAGCTATTAAGTGGATAAATATGATTAATAAGCTAGATTGAAATGGCCAAAAGGTTCTAGCTATAATGAGAACAACTTTAAGGTACTAAACGACATTGAAAAGCTCATCAGGTTGTAACTATTAACTGGGAAAATTTAGATACTAAACTAGATTGAAACGACAACTTTTAAGTACTAAACTACACTGAAATATCCATCATGTTCTACCTATTAGGTGTGGAAATATGAGGCACCACACTACACTAAAATGCCCATCAGGTTTTAACTATTAGGTGTGCAAATAAGAGGTACTAAACTACACTGCATTATTCAGGTTCTAGCTATTAAGTGAGTAAATATGAATTATGAATATGAATCCAATACTCCACTGGTTACCCTAAGACACTAACACTGGCCTACACAGTGCTCTCCAGATGTGCTTAATCTCCATCATACAGGTTTATACTTGGTCGTGTGGGTTCTTCTAAGGAACCCCGCATAGCATTGCCATCTCTTCACGCAAGGAAATCTCAGTCCAGAATGTTCTCATTCTTGGTTCCCAGATGGTAGAACGAGCTCCCAAATACTGTCAGAACAGGTGCGTCCTTCTACCTTCAAGAAGCTCTTGAAGACTCCTCTTCCAAGAGCACCGTCTCTAACAATCTAACACACTTACCTCACTGCTTCATGTACTAGACTTTCTACACACATTGTTTTCAATTTTAATGTTAATAAAACATATCAAATTTATTTAATTTCATGTTATTAAAGTAACTCTATTTCAATGCTTGTTCATGATGTCCAAGCGGTTCCACCTATTAACTGGATAAGTGTGGGGTACAAATTCCAAAGTACTGTTTAATTATTAGTTAAAAATGGTTCTAGATATTAAGCAGGACGTAGTAAAACATCTCAGGGTCAGATCATTATATAGAAAGACGATGGTGGCCGGAGAAACGTTCTGACACTGAATTTGTCTGTAAAATCCCACGATTTGCAGGAAAGACTATGGTGAAGATCCAGTAAAGCCAAAGCTTTAATCCACATATCCTATAGAACTGCCAACTACCCCACATAATCCCAGTTTCTAAACCTTCTTCTTCTGAATTACTTATTGCTTAAACAGGAGATTTCACAGTGGAATTTAGTGCCTTTCTTCTCCATACAGTTACGGAACTATAAGGTATTTTATCTTATTAGCTTAATATCTTAATCTTATTAGACATTCTGATGATACTAACGTCTACCCAGATACTACCTTAACTTTTTTTCTGCAGAAGGGCTGTGAAAAAAGAAAACATTACTGGGTAGTTACACACTAGGTATAAGCTTCAATAACCTCCTTCATCATACATTTTAAGTGGCTTTAATGTTGAATGTCCCATAATTCATAGCAGTAACACTGCAAGTAACTTCCCACTGCTTATGTATTAGGAGCTTTGCATTTCATAATATAACACAGAGCATCAAGCAGGAAGTTACACTGGAGAACATTAAACCAGGCTTTTCTGGGTTGGTGCTCTTTAGATGTGGTACATGCTGCCTACCTTGACGTAGCAACTGCAGATTCCCTGTTTGTTTCCCGCAAGAAACTTGGCCTCTATAACTGCAAAAAGTTTGGCAAAGTATTAAAGGGGGATTTTGCAGATTGTGCCAAATATCTGCATAAGTCAGTCAATGAGAATCAAAACAAAGTCATTAGTCAGGATTTAAAGCATCGAATGGCTTGTTATTGAGAAATTTATGACTGATTTGTTGACAATGATGTCTATAATCTAACAGTTATTTTATTGCTTTGCATAATTATACCATTTTTTATATGTAATGTTAATGATAGTAACATGGTGGTGAATCCAAAAACTAAAGTTATTTTTTTTTTTGCTATATTTTTTTGCCCTATAATAATGTGTATGTACCTCTCCATCATTAATGGATTTAGATAATATTGCTAGTGTTTATCTGCAGAAATGTGGAAGTTAACATGATGCCTAATAGTTTTATGAGCAGACGTCTGGGGCCTGTGTCTGAATAATTCCTAATTATAAAGGGCATTAACACTTTAAACCATACTGACTGATTTTGACTGCATATTTCTGAATGAATTATAAAATTTTAATGAAATTCCCTTTAAAGACAAACATATGTATGTATACCAAACAATTTATTTAAAGAAAATTCTCATATTTTTGAATGTATTTATATACATGGTACCATTTTGCTTTACATTTTGGATAGGAAAGAGTTAATGATGGTCTGCATCAGTTTAATGGAGTGAGCTGTGTTTGGATACTCACTGTCAACGACGAGCAGGCCATTCCTAACTGCGATTGCCAGTCTGAGCCGCCCTATGGAGAGAACAGGCCACACAGGAAAGGATTATACCAGAGTGTGACAAGCTGCCCTCACTACATTTTCTCATTCGAGAGTCATAATCTGTCCCAAAAAGATGTGGGCCTATTATGTAACCTGTGTATGAATGTTGCATTGGACAAATTTCTCCCTGTTGCTTTGAATTAGGAGAGAGGAATAAGGAGGGGAAGGCAGTGAAGCTGACAGCCCGTGGTGTTGGGGTAGAGGTGGGTAATACGCAGGGCACATAAAACTCACCCACACACCCAGTAAGTTACGTCCATCTCCAGTTTAACCAATGTGCTGGTCTTGAGAAGGAAAACAAATATTTAATACAAATGATTACTCTTTAAATGTAATATTGTGACTGTTTAGGCTCTGTCAAATATTATAGACAGACATTTGTGGATGGATAGATCTGGATGGATGGATGGATGACCATTTAGACTCTGTCATACAACACAGTTAATGATTAAATATAAAATTAAATATAGTTAATATTTAAATAAGGATGGATGGATGGGTGGAAGGATACGGCTGGAGACAGACAGACATTTAGACTCGGTCATTTAATATAGTTATAGGTAATGATTAAATTATTTAAATATTGATGTATTGATAGAAGGATGGATGGATGGACAGATACGGAACTCCGCTGACATATCAACTTTGTATTAGCTCTGTATTGCAAAAGATGTATCTAGTACCTAAAAATACAAACATCTTTTCTCAAATTATTGACCATGATGAAGAGGTTTATTTGTAGATATCAATATTATTTCAAGATATCAAGTCAAAATGTCTTTATTTATTACCTGATTTTGAGAAAATACCATAAACTGCAGCTTCTGAAAGCAACAGGTAAGAAGCTGCCCGTCTGCGACAAACCAAAGGTATTTGTTGTCACAAAGCAAAACTGGTTTGTTCTGTTTAAGCACAAGAATGACTCTTGCCATCTACATCCTCATCTCTCTCTCCATTTCTATTTTCTCTCGCCTGCCTCTCTGTCTCCCTTCTTCTCCCTCTCCAAGCATGATATCCAGTTTTAGACTTGGCCAGAGGCATCCGCACATAATTATTTTTGTTATGCCCACAGTTGACATGAGTTCTGTACACAAAGCAGCTGTCCCAAAGCACAAGAGTCGGCCAGAGAATGAGAGAGCGAGAGAGAGAGAGAGAGAGAGAGAGAGAGAGAGAGAGAGAGAGAGAGAGAGAGGGTGGAGTTAATAGAGCGTGGCAGATGGGGAAGGACTGTAGCTCGGCCGTCCTGCTTTGGTCATTTTCCCCAAAAGAAAAGATGGCATGGACAAACACGAATACACCAAACGTAACTTTAATGCACAAGATAACCAGAAAGACATACTCGTTGTATTGAGTGCTCAGTAAAAATGCCTTAAGAACAATATATTTTTCATTTTTTGTAAGTGTGAATCAGCCATTCATTTGAGCCTTGAATTGAGTGTATGGCCTCAAAACACCTTCTGGCAATCTGCTTGATTGTTTCTCCCTCATAGCTCATTGAAACGAATGGAGAATTGTATCTTACAGAAACGAATCAAGAGAACTTTCAAAATCAAGATCATTTGGGGCAACAAAGCCCATCTTTCTTCATGTTTTTAATGATTTTTTTATATCAAAATGAATAGTGATCTCCAGCCACTAGACAGAATGCAAATTTAATTACCATGCTATGTAATTAGCCATGCTATTACATTTCAATTAAACGCTACATAATGTAATAACTCGGTTATTATAATCATAAGTGTAGGTAGACATGGTAGATGTTCAGAAGTTGGCATGCGCCTCTTCGTCTATGTTAAGATTTCCTCTGTGCCCACTTTAGAAATGCAATTGTGTTTCGTTTGGGGTTGGCAGGAGGTCAGAGGGAAAGCCTGGGCGCCAGGGACCCAGAACCCACTCAAGTGCCAATGCACTGGGGATGAACCCAGCCCAAGGGCTGTGGGCACAATGGACATCTGTGCAACTTGCTTCCACGCATACACAGGCGCACACACTCTCCAGGCCTCCCATGCATGTCTGGCCGTCTGGGCCAAAGAGGATCCTGGCACTATGGTGCCAGTGTCCCGGGAAGAATAAGGAGTGGCATTCGTCCTGACAGAATAACAGACCCCAGCTCTCCTTATTTCACTGCTCTGATAAATCCAGAGCAAAAACCTGAATGGAAGACTTTACACAGTCAGTGAGAGTGAACAGAGTATCCTTGGGAGATTCCAGAGCGATGATAAAGGGTGGTGGTGGTCTAGTGGTAAGGTACTTGCCTACGGACCTCTGGATCAAAGCGGTCCCAGGTTCGAATCCCACCTCTGGCACTACCATCACTGGGTCCCTGAGCAAGACCCTTAACCCTGAGTTGCTCCAGGGGGACTGTCCCTGTAATTAGGACATGTAAGTCGCTCTGGATAAGAGCGTCTGCTAAATGCCGTAAATGTAAATGAACGCAGAGGAACTTTAATAAAATAATGTTTTGTATCTTATTTACTAATATGGTTCATTAGGAAATTGCTTCTTCTATGGAAGTTATTTTAAGTGTGTCCTTTAATTCTGGAAATGCAGGTGAACCGTGTTCATTGCTTGCAGCTCAACGTGTTGCAAAAATATGCAAAAAAATTTGCATTTCTTCCTGTCATCTGCATCTTCCTCCTTCAAACCAACCACCCACATGTCCCCTCTCACTACGTCCATAAACCTCCTCTTTGCTCTTCCTCCTCTACTCTTTCCTGGCAGCTTCATCCTCTGCATGGGTTTTGATTTTAGGTAGGTGATGAAAAATAAAAAAAAATGCCCAGATATTGTGCAGATTTAATAAAGTATAGATTTTTATAATGGGTATTAAAAGGAAAAGTCATCAGAAAATAAAATACTCAGATCAGTTTTTCTGAAGTATTGAGTAACTGCTGGAAATAAACATCATGACACATGCTTACATAAGGGCATGATGAATGTATTTCAGTGAAGCACAATATATTAGAGCCAGTTTAAACTTTCTCCATTCTCCAAGGCCAAGAACACGCACTCTAACTACGATTACAAAATCTGCTCATTAAGGCAGGACGTGAGTCCAAAAAGCGTCCCAGAAAAGTGTGCTGATTAACTGGCGGCTCCTTGGACATCCTCTGAATGCGGCCCTCGGCAGCAGTTTTGCTTGTTATCCACAAATTAGATCAGTATCCTCTCCAAGAAGCCCTCCAACGGTCTCCCATTCTCCTACCGAATCCTTCTGACATTCATTAGACCTCTGCACCATCAAATCCGGCCTCTTTTCTTGTCCTCCTTGCCATCCTCCCTCCTTTATTCTTCCCAATCTCCTTCATCACTGCTGTCCTGTCAGTCAGCGTGAGCCAGAAGTGCTGCATGGAGCCAAACTTGTTGGGCAGGAGTTTTAACATTAAGTGCCCAAAGCTGCAACCCATGCCATTAAGCTGTCACACCATTCAGCTTTGAAGCACCTCTCTCACACAGGCAATTCTACTACTGTCAGGCTCTTTAGAGGTTCCGGTTGCTGGAATGTTTTTCCAGCCAAAACTATAGCTGAGTCCATTGAGACCGCAGCTAAACCAAGTACAGGCAATTAACAGCCTGAGAGCTTTAGAGATGTCCTCGTGCTCAGCTCTGGACAGTGTTTAATGGTTTAGATGTGTTTTCCATCAGCTTCTGGTAGATGTTCAATTGGTCCTCCTTTGCCTGCTCATTGTGCAAAGACCATTAAAGAGGATGACATTACAATATAACCAAAAAGGCAAAGTTAATTAGACATTCTGTCCGCCACTTTAGGTGTTCCCCAGGGCTCACTGTTCAAGATCCTCTCTGTTTTCAGTTTTCATTACTTCTCCAGCCCTGTTGGTAAATCTTTTATTTTCTTGTACAAATGAGGTTCAGTATCGAGTGCTGGAGCAGAGATGTGCAGGACAATTTAGCCTTTCTCAAACACACACTGGACGTGTCCCCCCAGAACACTCAAATGTATAAGCTGATTTTATTTTAAGTTATTGCATCTCTATACTGTGTTAAAATAAGTCTCTATGACATACGGTTATAGCCATCTTTTCCTTCTTCTTTCCGCTGCTCCCATTTAGGGAGTCACCACAGCAGATGATCAGTTTCCATTTCTTCCTGTCCTCTTCATCTTCCTCATTCACACCAACTGCCTGCATGTCCTCTCTCACCACGTCCATAAACCTCCTCTTTGTCCTTCCTCTTCTCCTCTTTCCTTGCAGCTTCATCCTCAATATCCTTCTCCTAATATGCTCTTCGTATCTACTCATGTCCAAACCAATGCAATCTCACTTCTCTAACTTTGTCTCCAAAGAGTTGTCCCTTTAACATATGCGTTCCTAATCCTGTCCTTTATCATACCTCACCATGCAAATCTCTAACTCCTCCAGCTCTGCGGCCTGCCTTTTCATCAGCACCACCATCTACAACCCATATAACATAGCTTGCCTCACAACCATACTATAAACCTTTCCTTTCTCTCTTGCTGGTACCCATCTGTCACAGATCACTTTTGCAACCAGTTAATTTATTCAGTATATTTTTGTTCTGAGCATAATATGCAAATATAGGGTATGAAGAAAAAAAAAAAATGTAGATTTTCTTTTACAGTTCTGTTTAAAATACCAATATCAGTAACTAATGAATTTAGAAATGTAGTTTCTCAAGAGTCTCTATAATCGATTTAGACATTATTTTTAAAGAAATGTGTCCACCATGACTACTTTACACAAACTTCATTCCATGTATCTCGTGTTAAGAAGTAACACATTGCACACTGACCCCAGCTTGATGAGAATAATGAGGAAGACCATGGTGATCTCCTGCTGCGTCTATGTGCTCTTCTATGATAATCAAGTACAGTAGGTAAACCCTGTATTATTGATGAAGATGGCCTTTGAAACTTTTGACTCCCTCACTGACAGCAGCATGAATGATTGAACGATTCTAAAGAGAGGATCTACTAATTAGCCTCCAAATTAGTCCTGCCTGAGCACCTGCACTTATACACACATGCTGCTGTGGAACCAGGCTGTAATATGAACTTCATACATGTATTAATGCGGCACAGCACTGGAGTGAGGTGCTGTGGCCGTTCGAGAAGACAACGGAAAGTATGTGGATGGTCTTCAGTCTCAAAGAGAACACTTTTTCATTGTCCTGTGAAAATCTGCTTTTATTTTTGAACACTTAAATAACCCTTTGCATCCAGAGTAACAGTTCCTATTGTCTCCAGTCTCTATTTTTTTTTTTTTTTTGTCACTGTGTAACACAATTCAACCTCTGCATTTCATCCACACACACGTGCAGCAGGGGGTATCTATTTAAAGTGCCCAGAGAGCAGTGATGGGGACAGTACCTTGCTCAAGGGTTTCTTAGGGCAAACTACTGGTCTGGGATTTGAACCCCCATGACTTTCTGATCTTTTGGCCTAGTTCCTAACCACTAGTCCACCACTGCCCCCTTTATGAACACTTAACACTTATTATTTCCATATTTTTATTTTTTCCCCAGTTAATTCAATAATCTGAAATCAACAAGAATCCCATTACTAGATCTCCTTTACAAACCTTCATGCATTTGTTCCAATTTATCAAAAAGTCCTTTATTATACTTTATAAAAATGGACATTAAGAAACACTTGTGCAAATGCTTGTTGGCTTTTAGCAATTACAAAAAAGCTCATTTGTAAAGAGTATAATTTAACAAAAATACCTGATTATACAATCTTACAAAGAGTAGCTTTAGCTCTCAAGCAAAAACAACAAAATACTGAAACACAATTCAGTCAAAAATGAATTTGACAGCGCTTGACTAGATTTTTCCTTTTATTTTCTGTACTGGTCCTCAAACCATAGTTCATGCCAACTGACTGTGATCAACCACTGTTATTGCAACTGGTGCGAAAAAAAAGAAAATCCCCAAAACATGGGTGTACTTTGAATGGATGGTGCCAGAAATCACATTAACATCTGAATATGTGATTAAGTATAAATCTGTGAGTGCATATTATCATGGCTAGGGTTAATTACTTTCTACAAAGCCATGCTATTAAAAATATAATACGTTTCAAAGATTTAAAAATCCTCCTAAGATTACCACTACACCCTTGCAGGCTGTGCTTACTTTGCTGCACTTTAAGAGAGATGCTGTGGCACTGTGTGATAGAGTGCTGGATCAATCCAGGAGATAAGTGGAAAATGAAGGACAGCCAGTTCATATGACCAGAGTGATCCACATCAACAAAAGCAGCACAATGCTGAAACTCAGCTTCACCGGTTCACATCATTTGGCAATAAAACATAAAAAAAATAATAAAATAAAAAACCTTTTAGGGTTCTTGTGGTCAAAGTGAGGACATTTGACACATTAAAAGCCCCTGAGACAATGAAGAAAATCAAAGCAAATAGTGGGTTCTCTCTTTCATCCTTGCCATTTATGACTGTGACACAATGGGGATTGGTAGGATGGTAGGAGGATTGTATTTGTCTGGTTTCACATTCTCAGCATGAGCTGCCTATCCTGATCTGGGTTGTGGGGGTTTCTTGAGCTTTTGGTTCCCCAGAGAACTTTCCAAAGGCTTGAGGGATAGATGTAGGATAGAGCCTATAGGAAGGATACTCAGCTGCGGCTAAGAGGTTGTGGGTTCCAGCCTGGCTAAATCGTTAACGATTCGGAGACCCTGAGCAAGACCCTTGAGCCCAAGTAGCTCCAAGGAGACTTTTCTGTCATCAGGAAAAAAAAAAAAAAAAAAAAAAAAAGAGTCTGATAAAATGATTATTCCATTGACATTAGTAGCGAATGGCTTTAGGCTGAGTGTGGAAGTTCAGTCCTGGAAGGCTGTTGGGCAGCGGTGGCCTAGTGGTCAGGGAGTTGCCCCAGATCGGAAGATTGAGGGATTGATTCTCTCACCAGTAGGTTGCCCTGAGGTACCCTTGAGCAAGGTACCGTCCCAGTCACTGTTCTCCGGGAACAGTTGTGTTGTTGTATTGTGCTGTGCTGCATTTCACAATGACAAGGGTAGTCACTTTCACTTTTTTCAATGCACAATTTGGTGAAGTCCCTGCTCAAATACACCCTGTTCAGATTACCTGATAATCTCCAGGTTTAGTACGCGTGTGGAGCAGTCCACACCTGTCAGCCCAACGTTAAACTGGTGTGCTCTCCCAAGAGCTGAGCAGAGCGCCATCTAGTGTGACAGTGTGTTTGAGGAGGCAAGCAATTCTCAGGATCAATAAAGTTTTTCTGAACTCTCTAATTCCCTTTAAGCAATTTCCCCCAGGATTCTAGACAGATCTCTTTATCTTGATCTCTTTTTTTTTTTTTTTAATTTGATTTTGTTACTCTTATAAGATTGATATATGCAAATGGATTTTATTTTTTTTAAAAAGCTGTATTCCAAAAAAGATGAATCACTATTAAATGTTTAAGGGCAGTGCTTAACTGTTGTAGACTGCATACCAATTAGGATCTCCTGTAATATCTGTCTAGACTATGTAAAATATGTTTTTCTTAGGTCAGGTTTCAATTTCAAGCTTTTGCTACAGATACAGGATGCATTATTTAACAACCTAGAATAGCATAGACCACAAAATGTAAGAAATAAGATTCTACAAATTTCCCATCTGAGATCTTAACCTATCCTTGTAGGGTCTGTCGGTGTCAAACCTAAAAGGTTTTGATTTTGATCTCCTCTGACAGCTTGAGTATTTCATGTCAAAACCGCTCTACCTGATTCAAGTCATTTATCCCAATCGCTCTAATAAGTGATATAAAGCAGACTGTTTAGGCTGGAAGGTCTACACTTCCAGCTTGAAAGCTTGCAAGGGTTCTTGACTTGGCTGTACAGTTTTAGATAAAAGTTTTGATTGGATTTACACTATGCGAAGGTTCTTCAAACTTGTGAGACAATTTACAATCAGTGTTCTCTAAAGACGTGTCCATAAGGTTACAAGGTCATAAGGTTCTTCGGGGAACCAAAAGAGGCTCTAATGAACAGATATGCTAAGAACATCAGGTAGACTTATGGTGCATATGAATTTCAGACCACAGCTTACCTCTGGGACATGAATTATACAAGAGAAGAAGATGGCTATACAAAAATACAGAAAATAATAGCAGAAACTCACCGAAAGTTTGGAGACAGAAGGTGGACTGGAAGGCGGGTCGGTTGGTGAAAGAAACTTTACACACAGTGGAGCAGTCCATGACAAAATGAGTGTGGGTCATTAACATCAGGCCTGGAAACCTGAGCATGTACTTTGCAACCTAATAACCAAGCAAAGAGAGAGAGAGAGAGAGAGAGAGCGAGAGAGAGAGAGAGAGAGAGAGAGAGAGAGAGAGAGAGCGAGAGAGAGAGAGAGAGAGTAATCCAGGTGAGTGAAAGAATCTGAAGGCCAATAGAGTTAAGTGTTCTGCCTTGTTGCCATAGGCAATGATACACACCAACACACAAACACACACTTAACCGCCTCCTTCACCCCTGCTGTATTGTCTTATGGGTGTCTGCAGGTCACCCACTTCAGGAAGGTTGGGGTAAGAGTGAGAATGTCAGTCAGAAGAGTAAACAGTGATTCTGAATGAAATAAAGGAGAAGTTCTACCTTAACATCTCAGAGGTCTCCGATCGCTGCTAATTATAGTGTAAAATTGCTAGCCACTTAGTTTCTTATGCAGTCCAGATAAAGATTAAAATCTTTCAACAGGATGGAAATAATTTAACACAAAGTTTCTAGATTCTAATGACAATCCAGCATCACGGGACACATCAGGCAGTGTCTATGGCTAGCTCTATAGATCTGTTAGACAATATTAAACAGATTTGTCCTAATAAATATGGCTGCTTTAGTCTGATAAGTGATTTCAGAGATCTTGAGGCTGCGTGTTGTAGTGATATTCCAAAAGCAAATGGAATAAACGCAGGACGTGTGTCATCACTGCTTGCTGTGGCAAAAATGTATTAAATGTATCAAATCTGAGCTTGAAAGTTACCAAAAAACATACATTTCATACACTTTTTAAACAATATAAAACAGCAGTTCCCAGATTGAGGGCCTGCAAGAAAGTACATCCAGAGATTAAAGACAAGCCAGTTGATTTCTCCAGAAAATAAATTTGTGCCTTTCGAATTATAATTCTTCCCCTTTAATCTTATTTATAATAGGGGGTCCCTGAGGAAAAGGTTTGGCGACCTCTGATGTAAAACAGGTGGAGAAAAGTCTAATAAAATGAAAAATTAGACTATGCCACATTGTTTTAAAGCAGATACTTTGAGTTTATGAAATATTGTTGACAAGTCACCATTTCTTTTCACTGGACAGCTCAACCTATTTGGAGGAGGACACTAACCATTAATTTAGCTCCTTCCAGTATAAGCTGCCTCTGCTAGCTAGTAATTACACTGGGCAGTCAGGAAAGAGAGGACAAAACACAGATTACGCTCCCAGACATTGTGCTCTTAGATTCTTGACTATGTTTGAAAGCTGGGCCACCCAGGAGTCCTGTCTTTTCTTGGCATCAGCACAATCAGGATAAAGTCAGAAATGTGTAACTTGTTATAAAGCTCCTTATAAACCTGCATATTTGACGACTTTATGTTACAATAAGAGCTACAACAGTAGCAGCAGGGGTCAGATTTAACAGCTTTAATGTGACAGTTGGATTTGTACTGACTGGGCTTCTGGCACACAGACCTAGAAATGACCTGAATTAGTCCCGCGGAGAGTGGGACAGCAGCTTTAATCCTGATTAAACACACACACACGGACACACACAAAACCACTCATTTTACCCCTCACTGCTGAATTCAGCCCAAAAGAAATGCCATCTCCAGCGACTCATGGTCAAAAACAAGACCACCTGCCCTGTTTCTCACTTCCGGCCTTCAAACAATCAAGAGAAATGATGAGATTTAACAGAGCCGTGTCAGTAAAGACGCAAAAATTATGGCGCAATGTTACGTGCCCTTAAAGCTGACAAGTGCATTCAGTCTCTTTTCAGCGGCTGAAAGGATCTAAAGAGTTGTATTCTGAAATGCACATTTTAAATCATGTTTGAGACATTTCAGTGCTAAAAATGATTATATCTTTCATTATTTTACAACGTGTGTGAAATAAAACTCTTCATGTAGAGAATTTGGTCACTAGGAGCAGTGGCGCCGTAGTGGTTAGGCATTTGTCGCCATGATTGGAGGGTCATGGGTTCGAGTCCCAGACCAGTAGGTTGCCCTGAGGTACCCTTGAGCAAGGTCTTGTCCCCGTCACTGCTCCTGGGGAACTGGAGATGGGTTACGCAAAGAAGCATTTTGCTGCGAATTCACTTTCGCTGTTGATGCTTTTTAACTTATTTTAAACTTATTGCCTTTAAATGTTGGATGTACTGAACAATCTAAATGTGCATTCCAATTACAGATTTAATGTAAAAATAAGTCAATAAGGGGCAGCGGTGGCCTAGTGGTTAGGGCATCGGCCACATGATCGGAGGATCGGGGGTTCGAACCCCTTCCCAATGGGTTGCCCTGAGGTACCCTTGAGCAAGGTGCCGTCCCCGTCCCGCTCCTCCCTGCGATGGGCTGGCGACCTGTCCAGGGTGCGTCCCCCGTCCTCGCCCTGTGTGCGCTGGGTTGGACGCTAGCACTCCCCCACGACCCCGTTTGGGACAAGCGGCAGAAAATGGATGGATGGAATAAATCAATAATCGATGTTAACCAGGTCACTTCATTAAGTTAAATCCTTATTTAAGTGTTAACAGTATATTTTGCTTGCATGACTGTCTTATTCTAACAAACTCGGTATAATTAGTTTTACAAACTTAAATTTAAGCTGTTTTAAAGCAGTTTTTCCGGCTATGCTGTAACAGTGAGTTGATTTAAATGTTATTTATAATAATAATAATAATAATAATAACTATTTATGGCAGGTGCTCAGGCAGTGTTCCATTCATCCCTGAGCTACTTATTCTGGTTGTGGGGGTGCTGGAGCCCATCCCAGTGTTCAGAGGGTGAAAGGAGTGATGCAAATTTGATTGGACTGTGGGAGGAAACCAGAGCTCCGGCAGACAGAGGAGAACATGCAAACACAAAAGGAACCCTTGACCCAGGACATTCGCACTGTGAGGCAGCATCTGCACCCCTGTGTCCCCAAAGAATTTCCCTAAGATCTATGTGATTCAATATAATAAATGTCAATATGACTTTGTTTATATTGTTTTGCAGGATAGTTCTTTCGGGACAGTGAATGTTTTGTCCAGCCTTAAACTCACCAAGATTGTCATTTGAATTCAGTGAAAACATACGTGCAAAATCTTAAAACGCCCCTCATTTCTTCATTCTTGGCTTCCAAAAAGTCAGACATATTTTTAATGTTGAACAGTTCTCCAGATCTTCCTGAAGGACCGTGTTTTTGTCTCTCATTTTCAGTACAGTCTCTGTATCTGAGCAGTTTGACTGCAGTTTGTTGGTTGGTTAATCCACACGGTGATCTATGTCTGAACCATCAAGCAGAACAAAGTCCAAATTAAGACATGAAGCAGTGAAGAAACAGGTGCAGATGATTCCAGATGATCAGGTGACTCATTTACTGCTGATGCTGAATACTGAATGACAGTGGTCGTAAAATCACTGCACCTCAAAGACCATTTTCCAACAAACTTTAAAGAAATGAGTGACTTTTATACGGTCCACATGTTTTGCTGAAGCAACAGAGCCTGCATGCTGACTCAATCGACTGGAAATTGCTATAATTCACTTCACAAGTTCATTCATTTTTTTAAAGTGTTGCATATTAATATAAATATTAATATTCCAGTGCCAAACACGATTCAACACATATATGTTCAACTACAGGATTGAAAACTTTTGTGGCAGCGTGTTCATTCCAAGACAGCCACAGCAAAGTGAACCTGGCTGAAGCTGAAGGCGGAGGTGTGTGTGATGAGTGTGACAGGATGGCCCGAGCATTGCTGAGTTTAGGAGCCGACTCTGTCCCAAATCCAAGGCGCAATGACATGATCTAATTATGAGCAGGAACCGCTCGGCCGGAGTGGATTTTGGCTTGACTTGACTCTGGGCCAGTCTCCAGGCGGCGGCATTTGTTTCATTATTTAGAGACTCACTGAGGAAAGTGCTTCTTTAAATACTGTTGGTATTCGCTTCTTTTTAAGTCTTTAACAAGAAAATGAACAGCACTGAGGCAGAGATGCTACACAGGGAACAGTATGAAAGACAGGATCACCGCTGGCCATTTAAAAAAAAAAAGGAACATTTGCATAGAACGTGTAACACTGAAAGAATATATAACAAGCTCCTGATCGCGCTCGCAATCCTTTCAGTGATTTCTCTGAAGTTCCTGAAACCCCTCGGTATCTGAGACGTTGGCCTGGCTGAATAAATCAACTGCACAGGCTTTTGATCGATATACTTTAAAGTTCTGAAATTTTTTATTTCTAGAAAACAGCATGTGGTGAATAAGCCTCCCTAAAATCTCAGCATGTGCTCTTCACTCCCCTGCAAATGTTAACCACCTGTGGAAAGTTGCAAAAAGCACTGATATAAAATACATTTACATAGACCCACACATTCAGTTTTGTGCTGAAGTTATAAAGAGGGTTTTCACGGATTTCTGCTTTTTAAAAGACCTGCACTATACTCCAGCCAATCAGAACAAAGACCAAAGACCAATGTTTAAAGGCTTCTTCTTCTTTTGGCTGCTCCCGTTTAGGGGTTGCCAGAGCAGGTCATTCGTCTCCATTTCTTCCTGCTTCAAACCAACCACGGGCACATCCTCTCTCACCACGTCCATAAACCTCCTCTTTGGTCTTCCTCTTCTCCTCTTTCCTGGCAGCTCCATCTTCAACATGCTGCTCCCAATATAACCCTCGTCTCTCCTCTGGACATGTCCAAACCAGCGCAACCAATACTTGAAGGCACAATACAAAAAAGCCTGCTTAGTTCTAAGAAATGAAAAGAGGTGGAATAAACACCATGTAGAAATATTCGGTATATATTGTTTGTATTATATAAACATTTGTCATTTTTGGAGCAATAAGCCGCATAAATGGACTCCTAGGGGATAAAAAAAAAAAAAAAAATGCAAGATTATTGGAAATTATGGTAGGAAGGTGGGAGCCTAGGGGTTTGAGCTGCAGACCAAGAGGTTGTAGGTTCAAGCCTGGCACAATCCTCTCCAGCATCATCTGAGCAAAAGTCTTCAACCCAAGCAGCTTCAGGAAGACTCTCTGTCATTAGTATAAGAGCATCCAATGGATGCTGCAAATTTCTGCTTTGTGGGAGTCATCTGCGCATTTTGCATATTCATGGCAACCTCTTGCCAGAGAAGTGAGAGGAATCATCTTTTAAATGTAATGAAGATGCATAGCAGCTCTGTGGGATTTAGAGCTTTGGAGAAGAAAAAGAGAAAATGGGAAAAGAAGACCACTGAAAGTGTAGACCAGTAAAAGCAGGGAGTCTATCCTAACTATCCAACATGGATGACTTTATCTGGAACTGAAAATATAAAACTTGCTTTTTAAGATTGCAGATCACCAACGAAACACCATGAAACAAACAGCAGGATTCAGATGCCTCTGATTGTCATGAAAGGCCCATAACATGAGTAATTCATTAATTAATAGATCAATTAAAGAATTGCATGTAGAATGTTAATGTAATGGTGAAAGAACTAGATATGTTCCAAAAATATATATATATATATATATATAAATTATTCATCCTGCAGGACATTTACACCCAGCGCTGCAGATCCAGAGCAACCAGATCATCAAAATTCTCCAAAAAATAATCGGTCCCACTCAAAGGTGTGAGGTTCATCCAAAACCTAGAGAATAAAGATGTGCCCATATTCACAGACCAATCATCAGCCTCACCAATCAGAGAAGTGCACAGTTCACCTGTACCATAGTGTAGTTTAACAGTATTTAAGCATCACTGGATGTGATCATTTTGGAACACCCACCTGTTCAGTTTGCAGCACTTTAGGCCAGGCCTAGGCTTTAAAAAACTTTCAGCCACCTCTGTTGGGCTTTTTTTTTTTTTTTCTTTTACACCACTGCCCTCATGTGGTGATTTGAAATCAGGACCTACAGCTGTGAAATCCAGAATTTTTAAATGAATCTTTTTAAAGTAACCCTGAAACTTCTCACTGTGCCTTGTAAAGTAGTGATCACAAATTGTATGGCACAGTCCTGTAATTTAATGTGTTTTTTTCCCCGCTTTAAATACATCCGAGTTCAAGAGCAGGAACAGCAATCAGACAAGTGCTTTAAACTTTTTCACTTGCGCTATGGCGCCCCCTAGTGACACAGTCAGAAAACCGTCTTAATCAAAAAAGCAGACGCTGAATCTGAGTTTAATGAAAACAGTTCAGTAATCAGACGCAAAGACAACCCGCTGTTCAGCGTCTCATTAGCATAAGCCACGCCCATATGCGGAAGTCTTAGGGCAAACCGTGCAGAAGAGTTTGAGAAAAATAAATGATAATAAACAAATGCAGCAGGGCGATCTGTTTCTGTTTAAAATCTGTTTATGAGTGATGTTTTAGCCTAACTTAAAAATTAAGCAGATAGATGGATGGATTGCTGTATGGCTAGATGGACACCTGCTTTCTATTAACTTCATTAATTACTTTTTTCTTTTCACCAACTGATTCATACGAAAAATATGAAAAGAAAATTAAAACCAAAAACAAATGAAAAGAAGCCATGTTTTCCCATTTAAACCTTATATATATATACGTGTGTGTGTGTATATTTACATACATATATATATATATATATATATATATATATATATATATATATATATAAAATTGTTTATATAGATTAGATTAGATTAGATTAGATTTTTGTTCAGGCGAGTCTGTGGAATTCTAGTCAGGCGAACGCAGGCGGCGCCTCTGGGTCCTTCGGGTGCAGGTTGTTTGTGGAGACGCGGCGCTGGGCGACGCGCAACAGTGACTCGTTTCCAAACAGCGGCTTAAACAAGGACAGCACGATCTTCCCCTAAACACAGGTCTGCTCAATGTTTACCCTACGGAGACGGACAACACACTTTAAAGACTTCAGTGCATTAATGATCCAGTAAAGCTAACCTATGAAACCCATGGAGCTTCCGTTTAAACGTTATTCTTTGTAAATTTAACTGACCTACTCGCCAGCTTCTTAATTTAACTGACCTCTCCATTCCACCTTAAACTGTACGGCAGCTAATGTCATGTTAACGGTTCTTTTTCATTCCACCTTACACGTTAGTCAGTATAACCGCTTCTCCATTTAAGGTGGAACTGAAAATTCGAACGGAAGAGAAGAGTTCAACACCTGATGCAAAGGTTTTTCCCATTCCACCTTAAATGGAGAAGCAGATTCACAGGCAGTATCATTTTTATTTGAATCAAACTCAATAAATTAATAAAGCATACATTTAAGAGTCTTTTAAAAATATAGTACACCTTATTTAAAGCTTAGTTGATTTATATATCTATTCTTTTAATAAACATTTATTTTAGGGGGTTAATTTGAAATCCTGGGTACTTTAAATCATTTAAATATTTTTTTACATAATGTGTCCTAAAGTGTTCTTATACATATACATATATTTTATGCTTAAATATTTATTATTATTATTATTATTATTACAAGCAAATAAGAAATGTTTGTTTCAATGAAAATTCGTTTCCTGCAGTTTTTGGAAAAATTTGTTCAAACCTACGTTCATTTTAAGTATCACTAATAATGTTATAAAAGTTTGAAAATGCAGTGCATTTGTTTTTTTTTGTTTTTTTTTTTATCTGAGGTTGGGCCCGAAGTTATAACCTCTTTAGAGAGGGGTTGCCAATAAAATGAGATGCTGTGCAGCATCTTAATATAAATTTATATCTGCTGAAGGAGTGTAAGTCCAGCTTTAGGTTTTGGATCCGAGTACCTGACCTCACTAATGCTTTTGCGGCTTTATTCAATCAAATCTGCACATCTTACAATATATTGTAAAGCATTCCCCGATCAGTAGATGCTTCATCCATAGCAAAGGGGGAACAATCTTCTAATAATACTGAAATGAGCCCATGTCTTCAGTCTTTTGGCCTTGTAGTGCAAGTTTATTCTTTCATTAAAACGTCCTCACTTTCTCTTCAGCACGATGGAGCTTCTTCCCATTCTCGGCCCAGAAGACAAGCCCAGAGAAAACCAATGGTACGGAATGATCTTCTTCCACAAACATCATTAAACCGTTTCCTGTGGACTTGTGCCACTGATCACTGTCTTTTACAGGTACTGTCTGGTGCCTCAAGGATCTGGACCTGGAGTCAGCGTTGGCCACACTTGCACATACATTTCGACACGCGGAGGGAAAGGGAGGATTGTGGTCGTCGGAGGAGCTAATCCAAACGGCAGTTTTTCTGATGCTTACATCATAAATCTCGGTAAGTGCAGCATTAGCACATTGGTCGCTGTTTGGAAATAAACATTTGTGTTGAAAGGCATGGGCACTGTTTATATCTTGTACCCATATATGCTTCGTTGATGTCTCAGCTGTTGTGCCAGTGCTAAAGGCTGAAAAGCTGCCTTTTATCACCTCTTCCAGAGCAGGGAGTTTTAAAACCTATATATAGATAAAGTTCTCTTTCACTCCATCAGACAGTCATGAATGGGACATTCCAGACTGGGAGGGTCTTAAGGCCCGGTACGAGCACTGCAGCTTTGCACCTGAGAGTGACCCAGAGAGCCTCTGGGTGTTCGCTGGAGCTGAACAGAGCGGAAACCGTAACTGTGTTCAGATCATCCGCACTACAGGTGATTAGCATACGATGTGTCCGCTGTATAGCTCCGTTTTTGTATTCGAAAGCTGCACAGTAAGACTAAAGTCGTTTTGAAATCACGGTTTTAAAAAATGCTATTTTCATATCGTAAGGGCTGCAATTTTAGTCATTTTCTAGATTGTTGTAGTTCTAGTAGAAGTTTAATAATGGAAAATTAGAGCTTGTGAATTGGCAGCATATCACATTTTGTGCACAGGCTGCAAGAAATAATGAGCAGCTTGGAAAAAGGGAAGAATTGCATTTAATTTGCAATCAAAATACTGGTTGACAAAATTGCAAAGTCTCCCCAAAACTATATATATGTTATTATGTTGAACATGTATATATGTTTCTGTGGGTATTCGATCAATCAGATATGCCTCGTTTCTAAAATATCACTGTGTGTGTAGATAGTGGTCCATGGAAGACGGTGGAGGTGAAAGGGACGCCACCAAAGCCCAGGACATACCACACTAACTCGGCCTGCGTTGGAGACCGACTGTTTGTCTTCTCTGGTGGAGATGTAGGGGCCACACCGGTTACTGACCCCCAGGTGCACATCTTTGACACAGGTCTCTCAGTTATACTTCATTAGGGCTGATGAACTTTTGTTTCTATATTCTGGCTTAAAAATATGGGGACTGGAGAGGGTTCTCAGTGGGACGCTGTAGAAGAACTGTTTTGGTTTATTAAAGAACCTGTACGAATGGTTCTGGACCGTTTTTGTAAATGAAACGTGTGAGTGTGACTAACCGCTTTAATGGCATGAAGAACCACCATTTTCGTTACACATAATGTAAATATTTTAGAGAAACTCTTGTAATCTTTACAGGATGTGAAGAATCTTTACACGCGTGCCTCGTTTGCAGAACGGTGGTTGAGGAAACTGAATCTGTTCTTCTACGCGCTCATTCGAAAAACCCTTTTGGAGTGGATTTACATTTGGGTTGTTGTCAGAGAGAAGCTATTATAATCAGATTTCAGTCCTTTTATATTGATCCAGTCATCATTCAGTTTTAACCAGAGTCCAAAGGACAGATTATGTATTTCATAATGGTGTTTAAAGAGTAGAAAATAAGGTACATGGTTGTCTAACAACGCCTAACATCCTATTCAGGGCTTAATGTGGGAGTGTGAAGCTGTGTTCAAATTGCTGGGCATCTAAATAAAGAAGTGTAGGCCTTATTTCCTGAAGAGGATGTAACAGGATGTGGATTTCCTGTCAAAATCTTGTCAGAGCTTTTAAAAATTAGTGCATTGTGAAGAATGGGCCAATTGAAAACGTTTTTAACACACGCTAGACTCTAGCATGATATTCTGTCTCGTCACAGAAGTCGTGAAATCAGTTAAGAACTGCAAATTAAATGTACATGCAGGCACGATGAGGTGAAAGTTTTTGTATGAATAGATTCCAAACTTCAGCACCGGGCTGCCACAACTTCTGATTTTCACCCAAACACACTGTGCAGCAGGGGGCAGCTATTTAAAGCACCCGGGGAGCAGTGATGGGCACGGTGCATTGCTCCAGGATACCTCGGGGCAACCTACTGGGCTGGGATAATAACTTGCTACGTGCGTGTTTTTCTTTTAGTTACCTCGACATGGTCACAGCCAGAGACCAAAGGAAAGCCTCCTTCTCCACGACATGGTCATGCTGTTGTAGCAGTGGGGACCAAAATCTACATTCATGGAGGAATGGCAGGAGAGAAGTTCCACAGTGACATGTTCTCGCTGGATACTGGTACCCGGTTCTTATTTTCAGGAACTTTTATTTTCTCCCACGAGATCTTAGTGTTTGACTTTTCCCCTCCCTTTTTAGAGAATATGACGTGGGACCGGATTAAAGCCAAAGGAGATGTGCCTCCGGGAACGGCCTCACACTCGGCTGCGGCTTTAGGGAAAAACGTTTACGTCTTTGGAGGAATGACCGCTGAGGGAGCAACGAGTTCTATGTACAGGTTCCAGAGTGGTACGTGTGGAACTTAACACGACGCCATCTTTAAAGGGTCTCGTCAGCCTATCAGAAACAAGCTCATTAAGATATAATAGTTATGTATTATATAGTTTTTCCTCTAGGATTAACATAAGCTGGAAACTGAATGAATTGCGATGCTTTTGTTGCAAAAACGTCCAGGAACAAGTAAGTGTAAAATGTGCAAAAGCTTTGGGGCAGCGTTGACCTAATGATTAGGGACGAGGCACCAGGATGGGAAGGTCCTACGTTCGAATCTCAGACCAGTCAGTTGCTCTGAGGTACTCTTGAGCAAGGTACCGTCCCCATCACTGCTCCCCGGGCCCTTTAAATGGTCACCCCCTGCCACACGGAGTGTCTCACTGTGTGCTGTGTTCACAATGACGACAAGTCTTGTTCATTTTCACTTTAGGCTCATAAGAATAGCAAAGGTTTTTGGGCCATGAGAATTTTTTCTTAGAAAAACACTAATATTAACACAAATATATAAAAACACAAAGTGGCTAATTTTTGCTTTGCATGACTTTAAGGCAGGTGTGCTGCGGATGAAGTGTCCAGTTTACTTAGAGGTGGTTCGGTTCAAGGAGAAATCTGCATCTAAACCTGTTTTTTAAAAACCAGCTGCAACATATTAACTATTAACTGAAAGCTATTGAAGAACGCAGGTTTAATTCCAGTCGTCTGTATTAAACTTCTTTAAGGTGGAGTGTTGTGTAACGGGACCTGACCTTTTAATTCGGTTTGTGTGAGAAAATACTGATTACCAACTAGAGAGGCATTTTATCAGGCCGTTAGAGAAAGTGGTGATAAATGAAAACCGCTCTGGCACTTTTGAAAGCTGAGATAACGTTTTCTTTACAGACAGACAGCGCTGGACTCTGGTGAAGTTCGAAGGGGACCTTCCACCCAGTCGACTGGACCACTCGATGTGTGTGGTGTCCTGGTGGGCGGCTGGTGAGGCAGGAAGCCGTGAAGAGGAGAAACATCTGTGCTTTGTGTTTGGAGGAATGGACACGCAGGGGGTGATATTTAACGACTGTCTGGTCGCTGTAGTAACATGAGCAGTTTTTTTTGGTTTTTTTTTAAATAAACAGACCGTTTTGTTGGACATCATTCAAGCAGAAGAAATGGCTTCGGTTCTTTCAAAGATGGAGTCATACACCGGTCAGGAAAATTGAAACTTAATTTTAGCAAAGTTTATTAAAAGACTCAATACCTGCATAATCAGCAGTTTTGTTTATGTAACGTCAAATCTAAAGCTTAATATTCTTGGTTCATCTAATTTTACTTTTTTCAAAACCAGAAGACGGGAGGGCAAGGAGACCAAAGGCTCTGGAGAACTGCTGGAATTAGTTAAACGTCATGACTTAATTTAAATCCTAATAGATATGATTTCAAGAAAAGGGGGCTTATTTAATCAGATGCAGTTTGAAAGTGCTTTATATAAATCTTTTATTGCAATTTTAAGCATTTCCTAATACACTCAAGTTGGGAGTGTTTAAGAATATTTAATCCTGCAGTTTGACCAATAATTTTTTTTTTAGATTTAAAAACAAAGGGGTTTCAAAAAAAAAAAAAAAAAAAACCCAACTCACTAAAAATGTTAAGTTGTAATTGATTCAAAAATCAAAACTAAAATATACATCGAGGCCATGTTTAACACAACACGAGGAGGAATTTAAACTGCTGTACATAAACTAACCAAACACTCATTTAGAAAATTAAAGACTAAGAAATTAAGATCAATGACCATTTGTATCAAATATTTATTTCCATGAAGTTGCGGTAGAAATTTTTACAATTTCCAGATTTTAAATAAATAACTTGTTAGGTTTGTGAACATGACAGTTGCCCATGACCCAACACACCCACCCCATCCCTCCCAATCCACCCCCCCCCCCAATCCCGCCCATCCACATGACTTCTCAAACTGCCCGAGAATAGCAGCAAGCCTCAGTCCAGGCTGACCAAATCTCCACCTCAGTGAAGAGCAACGTCCCTCGCTCGATTCTTTCCAGAAGATAATCGTGGCTTTATGGTCGTCCCCTTTGTACCTTCCCTCACAATTGTCCATCGAGTCCAACAATATGTACACCCATCAGTTTAACCAAGAGAAAAGGGCATCAGAGGACTGAAAAGAGGAAAAAAGGTGTCGAGATGGAATCACAGCGACCTACAACTCATCCTTCTCACCCTGGTCTTCATCGCCCTCTTCTGGGGGTGGTCCGCCTGCGCTGCCGTAAAGCTTGCTAATGATTGGTTGTACTACCTCTTCTAGCTCTTTCTTCTTGGCCTGGAATTCTTCAAGATCAGCATCTTGGTGGGATTCAAGCCATTCGATTTTCTCTTCCACAGCTTTCTCAATGGCATCCTTGTCCTCAGATGACAACTTGCCTCCAAGCTTCTCCTTGTCTCCCACCTGGTTCTTCAGAGAGTAGGCATAGCTCTCCAGCTCATTACGGGAATCAATGCGCTCCTTCAGCTTTTTGTCTTCATCGGCGAAACGCTCAGCATCGTTGACCATGCGCTCGATGTCTTCGGGCGTTAGGCGATTCTGGTCGTTGGTGATTGTGATCTTATTCTTGTTGCCTGTGCCCTTGTCCTCAGCTGTGACTCTCAGGATCCCATTGACATCAATTTCAAAGGTGACCTCAATCTGGGGAACACCACGGGGTGCAGGAGGGATGCCAGTCAAGTCGAAGGTGCCCAGAAGGTGGTTGTCTTTGGTCAGAGGACGTTCACCTGGAAAGATTCAAAAAGAATCAGATTTAGTATACCCAGTTCATTATAGCAGTGTTAATTAAATGCTATCCAGATGTGGTGAACTTACCTTCATAAACTTTGATTGTGACTGTTGGCTGGTTGTCAGAGGCTGTGGAGAAGATCTGAGACTTCTTGGTGGGCACAACAGTGTTTCTGGGGATGAGCTTGGTCATCACTCCTCCAACAGTCTCGATACCAAGAGTCAGAGGGCACACATCCAAAAGCACAAGATCTCCTGTGGGAAAATGAAAAAAATTAAACATTGTTTCCAAAGTGAAGTAAAAGCATCCAAACATGCAACAAACTCTTTCTGTAATTGAAACTAGGCTTACCAGTGTCTTCCTCTCCAGAAAGAACTCCAGCCTGGACAGCAGCGCCATAAGCCACAGCTTCATCAGGGTTGATGCCCCTTGAAGGCTCTTTGCCATTGAATAATTCCTTCACCAGCTGCTGGATCTTGGGGATACGAGTAGAGCCACCAACAAGCACGATCTCATTGATGTCAGACTTCTTCAGGTCCGCATCCTCCAACACCTTCTGCACAGGTTTCATGGTGGAGCGGAAAAGATCCTGGGAGAAGAAAGACATTAAAGGGATAGAAGGTTAAGATCAATCTACATGAGGACATGTGTAGGCAAGTAACTTGAAGACTACATAATGCCCTTACCATGTTGAGCTCCTCAAACTTGGCACGGGTCAGGGTCTCAGAGAAATCCTCTCCCTCAAAAAAGGACTCGATCTCAATGCGAGCCTGATGCTGAGAAGACAGGGCTCTCTTGGCCTTCTCAACCTCACGACGCAGCTTCTGTACAGCACGGTTGTCCTTGCGCACATCCTTTCCGGTCTTCTTCTTGTACAGCTTGATGAAGTGCTCCATGACACGCTGGTCAAAGTCTTCCCCACCAAGGTGAGTGTCCCCATTGGTAGCCACCACTTCAAACACACCATTGTCAATGGTCAGCAGAGACACGTCAAAGGTACCACCGCCAAGGTCAAACACCAAGATGTTCTTCTCGCCATCCTTCTTGTCCAGCCCATAGGCAATTGCAGCAGCGGTTCTGTCAAAGTAATCATAATGAGTTTACCAAAAAAACACAAAACAGAACTTAAACTTGAATATTAAACAATGTAGACAACTTACGGCTCATTAATGATCCTCATCACATTGAGTCCAGCAATGGTACCAGCATCCTTCGTAGCCTGGCGCTGGGCATCATTGAAATAGGCAGGGACAGTGACCACAGCATGTGTAACCTAGAAAAGAAGCCACGATCAATTAGAGCCAATTCACAAAGGGCCATTTTTTAAAAATCAGGAATAAGTAACAGCACACTGAAACACCACTAGAAAACATACCTTCTTTCCAAGGTAAGCCTCTGCAGTTTCCTTCATCTTTGTAAGAACCATAGCTGAGATCTCCTCAGGGGCAAATGTCTTCATCTGACCAGACCCAATGTCAACTTGAATGTGGGGTTTGCTCTTTTTCTCAAGAACCTAGGCACAACAGAACACAAGTTTTAATCAGATCTTTTAAAGAGATTCTTTCGAAGGTTATTTAGAAATTTTTTCCCCCCCAAGCATACCTTGAATGGCAGGTATTTGATGTCCTGCTGCACAGAGGAGTCACTCCAGGTGCGACCAATCAGCCTCTTGGCATCAAAGACCGTGTTCTCAGGGTTTGAGGTCAGCTGGTTCTTGGCAGCATCACCAATGAGACGTTCACCCTCACTTGTGAAGGCCACATAGGAAGGAGTGATGCGGTTTCCTTGGTCATTGGCGATGATCTCAACTCTGCCATTCTTGAACACTCCAACACTGAAATGAGAAACGAGGCCATTAAAGCACTGGAATTTTAAACCCCTCTTACATGCATGGTCAGTGATCAAAACTAGGTTGTATCCCAGTTTACAGGGCAGCCCTAATTTTATGCAAGAAAATTAAGCCAAATCAGATGGGGTATATAACCCAAAATGTGTATAATCAGTACTTAATCTCAAAAAGAAAAATCTGCACAAAAGCCCCAAAAAAGCAAAAGCAACCAAATCACCCCACATTTGGCCTACACCCCTCTTTTTGGCCATGGCTTTTGCAAAGCACTCGCTTACTTGTCCACTTATAAAAAGGATTTATATTTGCCCTGTTAAAATGTCCATCCAAGTTTGACTGCAGTGTACAGTACAATGAGGTTGAACAGTCAATTGGCCATATTGTACATGTTCCTTCCATTTCAGTGTGCTTCCCTGTTGGATTAGGGTGGGTTCGACTGAAAATCTTACTCCCAAACTTATCACTTTGAATCTAACAGGCTGCTTTTGGCAGCGGTGGCCTAGTGGTTAGGGCGTCAGCCACATGATCGGAGGATCGGGGGTTCGAACCCCTTCCCAATGGGTTGCCCTGAGGTACCCTTGAGCAAGGTGCCATCCCCGTCCCGCTCCTCCCTGCGATGGGCTGGCGACCTGTCCAGGGTGCGTCCCCCGTCCTCGCCCTGTGTGCGCTGGGTTGGACACCAGCACTCCCCCGCGACCCCATTTGGGACAAGCGGCAGATAATGGATAATGGATGGAGGCTGCTTTTGTTAGATCTTAGAAAACTTAATATGAAGGGTCTCAACTCCCAAAAAGCAAAAGGCATCGCAACATGTGGCAGTACAATTGCAAAACGAGTATGTCCACACCATTCAGCCCCCCCCCCAATGTAGATCACCATTTGTCCCATAGGAGAAGGATGTGAACATCTGAAGAAGCCCATGCTCACCAGGAATAGGTGGTGCCAAGGTCAATTCCTACGACGGTGCCAACATTTTCCTTCCTGTCGTCGTCATCGGCATAAGCACAGCCGACCACCAACAGGACCAGACACAGCAACCTCATGCTGGAACTGAAGCTCTGAATCTCAGCTGGAGATCTGGTGAGAAACGCAGGATACATTAGGAAAGAAAGCAGGTCCCGCCCTGAACCTTCAGGACAACGTGGGTCCAGCCTGTCAGCCATGATGCTGGAGGAAGGCCTGGAAACGAGGACCTTTGGAAATAAATCAAATTAGACCCAATCTTTGATTGATTGTTTCATGGGGAGAATTTTGTTTTCCTCGAATACCTGAAACATCGGACCTGGAATCAGCCAAAACGGATATGTGGACAATACTTAAAATCTCAGCCACGAAAATAGTAAATTGTTTATCATCAAGCATCCTGCTCACGTGTACTCAAACTTCTGACTGAGGCTCGACCGTTAACGGCGCAGAAACTTCGAGAAAGTCTGGCAGAGCTAAGCTAAACTCAACCTCCCTTAACAGCTTAAACCGGCGCAAAAAAGCGGAAATAAGCTTGAAAGTTGTACATTTCATCTCTCTGCTTTGTATTTCGTTTCTCGTCAGCTGACTTTATCCAAATAAGCTTCTGGTTTTAAGTTTTTTTTCCACAGAATGTAGTTGGAAATTTCAAGTCTGTAGGAAAAGTATAGTTTTCCTTATTTCGGTTGCAGACCAGAAAAAAAAGGGCATTTAGTCGGGTAGAGAGGTTTAAAAAAAAAAAAAAAAAAAGTGTGTATATATATATATAAAATGCAAGGAAAAGTACTGCAATACACTCCACAACGAGCGCGTGAGTGAACTCTGCATTAACCGTCAAACACGTTTTAAAAGGATTGAGGAGAAATTCAGGACCGGAAACTCACCGTGAAACGTCTTTTAGATGAAATGGAGCCCGTCGAAAGCAACAGGAATATAAAGTGTAATGTCAGCTCAGTGCAAACGCGTTGAATCTTCTGTTAAAGTGCTCGTTTTGTCCATGCGCCTCTGAACACTGAGGCTCCGGCACCTCGCCCCGTATATAAGTCGCCGCTGCTCTCCCGTCGTGGAGTCTCGCCATTGGCCCAACCGACGCTGGGTGGAAGCCGCTGATTGGTGTAGGCCGGCACGCTGGCTTTCACTGATTTGCCCACGTACAGGTGCCGATGACGTCTTGAGGCGATGCCGTCTGTAAGCATCTGATTGGACGGCTTGTGTGCCATTCGCCGAAGGCGGCGGGAGCGTCACGTGGGAGGAGAACCCACAAGAAATGTAGCCAAGGATTCAGAGATTATTCTTTTATTGTGGGTCCTAAAGAGTCGATGTGTGTGTTTGAAGTGAAGGAAACTGATTTGCTCAAATCACAGAAACAGTTTATATATCAGTCCTAAAACTAAAGCAGAACTAACCCTAGTATAATGGGCCTATACTGTTCATATATATATTTGAATACACATTTTGTATACACACATCACATCACTTGGTGTTTACTTCACTGCACATGCAGTTCTTCTGTAATAATCTGTTTCATTGTCAATA
This sequence comes from Hepsetus odoe, assembly GCA_017165825.1. Taxonomy (NCBI): domain Eukaryota; kingdom Metazoa; phylum Chordata; class Actinopteri; order Characiformes; family Hepsetidae; genus Hepsetus; species Hepsetus odoe. The sequence goes on from CM029371.1 coordinate 14,496,538, forward strand.
TCACTGTACATCCGTTAACTTAGAGCTGTACGTATGCCGCACTCTGTAATTTATATTGTACTCTGAAATTCATACTGGGGCAATACTGGCCTAGTGGTTAGAGACTGGGACCCATTATGTTTGAGTAAGGGACCAGTAGATTACCCTGAGGTACCCTTGAACAAGGTACCATCCTCATCACTCCACTACACATAGCAGCAGTGACTTGGTGTTTAGGGACTAGGCCACAGGATCGTAAGGTCAAGGGTTCGAAAGACCAGGTTTCCCTGAGGCACCCTTAAGCAAGGTACTGTCATCATCCCTGCTTCCCAGGTGCTGGATATAGCTGGCCCCTGCTGAATGTGTGTATGGGTTAAAAACAGAGGTTGCATTTCATGTCTATTGCTTCACAAAGACAAATTTATTTTTATTGATTCTATTATTTGCACTTCTGTTCAGATGTTAACTGTATTTCATTGGCTCTGTACCAGTACACACATACACATAAATGTGTGTGTGTGTGTGTGTGTGCGTGTGTGTAAATCATTAGTAAGTTTATTCTCATTGCTAAGTGGTTTCACTTTTTAATAGGTACTATGCAATTGGCAGAATGTTTGCATCACACAACCTCCTCCCATTCTGAGGAATCTAAACCAAGCAATGATTAAATGAGTGAAAGAAGGCTGGATTGATGGAAGGTGGTTCAGAGGTCCCACAATATCAACCATTCATATAGACTTATACATTTTTGATGGCAGCTGTCCTGGAAAGTTAGTGCTGCTGTAAGATATATATAAACAAAGAATGCTTTCAGAAATATAAATAATGATTGTTTATTTTTATCAATTTACAAAATGCAAAGTGAGCGAACAAAAGAAAAAATCTAAATCAAATCAATATTTGGTGTTACTACCTTTTGCCTTCAAACCAGCATCAATTCTTCTGGCCCCCACAGAGCCCTGATCTCAACATCATCCAGTGTGTCTGGATTACATGAAGAGACAGAAGGATGTGAGGAAGCCTACATCCACAGAAGATCTGTGGTTAGTTCTCCAAGATGTTTAGAACAACCTACCAGCCGAGTTCCTTCAAAAACTATGTGCAAGTGTACCTAGAAGAATTGATGCTGTTTTGAAGGCAAAGGGTGGTCACACAAAATATTGACTTGATTTAGATTTCTCTTTTGTTCATTCACTGCATTTTGTTGATCGATGAAAATAAATGATTAGCACTTCCATTTTTGAAAGCATTCTTTGTTTACAGCATTTTTTCACACCTGCCTAAAACCTTTGCACAGTACTGTATATATATATATATGACAGAAATTCCACATATTTTCAAGCAGCTTAAAATAAAAGGCAAAAAAAGGCACGAAAAGACCAGCTTTAGCCTTGCCAGCACCAGTATTTGTCTGACGCCACTAGTGATGTAATCTAAAGGTTTAAATGCCATTTAGATCCCAAACCAATACACTTACAGCTGCAGTGGCTCCAACATATCAGGATGCTGAGGATGGAGCAGCCAGGAAAGAGGAGAAGAGGAGAGACAAAAAGGAGGTTTATGGATGTGGTGAGAGAGGACATGCAGGCGGTCGGTGTGAAAGATGCAGAAGAAATGGAGACGGATGATCCGCCACTCCTAATAGCAGTATCTTTGCTATTTGCTATTGCTATTCTTCTTTCAGTATCTGAAAGAGAAGCCATTAGATTTAAAAAAATGACCTTCATAAATACCAGCACACATGCATCACCACACCATAACGTAAGATGCTTCTCCTCCATCAGCTTGGATGTTGGGTGTTTTCGAGATTTTGCCAAGTGCCAAAATGGCCAGAAAGACCACTAATGATAAGGATAATTAACAGCAAAACCACTTCAACCACTGTGGAATCAAATATCCCAATCGGTTTGGTTCAGGGCCCTGCACCAGCACTGACTTTTAAACACAAAGCTTTAATTTCTATATTTTCAGTCTCAGCAGCTAAACTAAGCTACCTGTTTAAAGACAAAAGGAAGCAAGCTCTTATTTATCAGATAATGCTCATCCACATTTGTCAGAAAGGTCACATTTGAGACGGCACTTAATGAATTTAACTCCATTAGAGAGTGAACATGATATCACACGATACAATATCCTGCATGCCGCTACAAAAGCTTGAGATACTCATCATATAGAACTAAATACTATAACTTCAACAATGTAAAGGCAATGAATATTTGCACAGTGCAAGGAAGCTGTTTATTGTTATCTATTTTTTGATTCCCCCTTATCTGAGAGGCTTAAAGCAGATTTTGAAAATCCATTAATTCCTTGATGAATAAGAGTTTTCTGACTTGTATGATTACAAGGGATTTGTTGTGGAAAGAATGGGAATGTATAATAGGCTGCCTGTGCTGCTGCGGCCGTGTCGGAAAGGAGAGACGGGAATGGCTGCGTTTTAGTGATAAGGCCCACTGCAGCCGATGTTGCATTCCTAACCACCGCCACTCATAAGCCATTGACGGCTGTTGATGGATGGTTAAAGGGCCCATGTCATGAAAGTGAAGCTGACATTTAGGACCAAAATTCTTCTCAATCTAATCTTACTCCTCAGATTCTGATTCTGATTAGAATCTCAGAACATACTGTTCGCTTCTCACGTCAAGCAAATACTAACTGCTAAACTGAAAATGGGCCCTTTTTAACTTCACTGTTTTTATGAAGTCTCAATAGACATCACATTAATACATATCCACCTATTCAGCAGCAGCCACGCCCATTCATATGGAAGTTCTTCATTTCAGCACACAGTGCAGGGCAGCCAAAATGAACAGAGTTCATTTTCATACATTATATCAGTCCTAATATTAAGTTATTAATTCTTTTTTAATTGTTTTTTTATTAGTACTACCAAAACATAACTTGCATGTGTGTGTTGCATATGCAATATTGATTGAAAAAATATTATTTCTTGAGAATAATTTTGTAAAGTCTTGCAGGTCTCCCTCTATCATTTTTGACGCCAAAACTATGTCATGCAATCTTTTTCTGTGAGGGATCTTCATGAGGCATTTAATGCATAATTTGCACCCATTATGTAAACTAAAAGTGACTATCTGTCATTGTGAAAACAGCACCGCACACAGTGAAGCACAACAAAATGCACAGTGGCGCAGTGGTTTGGTCTATCTCCTCACAGCGAGAAGGCTCTGGGTTCGATTACCAGATTGGGTGAGGTGGGTTCTTTTTGCAGTCTGCATGATCTCTTCATTTCTGGGTGGGTTACCTCCAGTTCTGTAGTTCAAAGACACTACTCACTACTACTAGTCACTTAAAACTTACTTACTGGTTGGGTTGGAGATGCTGAGTTGCTGAAGTACACATAAGGTGTGGCTGTGTTTCTGTGTTTGCTCTGTGATGGGCTTGTGGCCTGTCCAGGTTCTTTCTCCTCCTCCCTGTAGACTCCAGCACCCCTGTGATCCTTATCAGGAAAAGCCACCAAGATAATGGAAGGATGGATGATAATTTTCCGCATTTATCATGATAACTGATGATTAACTTAGTAAACCCATTCTTAAAGGGTATCTAAGGTATTTCAAACATTATTGTATTGCAAACATTAACCAGTTGTTTGTTTAGTGACGGAATTAAAATGTATATTTATTTATATTTATATATAAATATAAAATAATATAAAATAGCATTGAGTGAATGTCATAAAAGTACCCAAACTGCCCTTCATTTTCTGGAGCAATCAACTGAATACCTTTAGGATAAGTTAGTGGTCTTCCTAAAGAGCAGAGGAGTCACTACAGCAATAACAAAGCAAAGTCTTCATTAAAGGGCCCATATCATGGAAAAACAACCATTTTTTGCTTTGTATTGTAAATAAAAGGTTGATAAGGTCTATAAATACAGTTTTAAAACATAAAATTGATCACATCTATGTTTACATGTAAACAAATGGAGATGGTCGAGTGGTAGGGTACTTGCCTGCGAACGTCTGGATCAAGAGGTCCCCAGGTTCAAATCCCACCTCCAGCACTACAACCACTGGGTCCCTGAGCAAGGCCCTTAACTCTGAATTGTTCCAGGGGGGACTGTCCCTGTAATTAGGATGTGGAAGTCATGCTGGATAAGAGCATCTGCTAAATGTCGTAAACATATCTGCAAAAAGAGGCTGTATTTTTTTTTCTGATGCCACAGAAACTTACAAATATCCATAGCCATATGTGCCTTTTCAAGCTACAGCAGTTTATTTCCCCTTATAGATGAAATAAAGCTTAAGATATAAGATTGAGTCTGGACTGCTTTTTAAAAGAGGGCAGCCTATCAGAAGAGAGGTCATTTACATATATATGTCTTAATACATACATATGTCTTAAAAGCAACATAAACAAAATATCTCGTTTAGGCAGGAAAAATACAGCAGATATAACAGATGGGAAATGCAAGAAAAATGTAGGAAATAGTTTTTTGGATCAAGAAATTTGACAAGCAGGGGTCCATAAGTATTTGGACATATGGTTCCAAAACTCAGTGTCACCAATCTAGGTGAGCCAGTATAGTGGACATATCACCCAGCTTTTGACACAGCTTTTGGCAATAAGCAACATAAATAACATCAGGGTTTACTGGTGGAGAGCTGTGTTGTTCCACAGGAGTCATACATACATATTAACCTGAGCTTATCCTCACGAAGAGCAGCGGTCACTCCTGACACCCGGCATTGCCGCAATGAATCAAAGCCCCTAATGCCAGACAATTTATCTTTTTTGCTAAAACCACAACAAGGCGGATTTCAGGGGACCCTCTGTACCCCTCATTTGATACAGTGAAATCAGATTTCATTTCGGCCAAAGCCAGATTAGCCAGAATCTCCTGTTCTCACTAACACCTTTCACAAAACTGCCCAGATTAGATGGGATTTTTTTCAGCCACTTTATACTTTTTTTGTGCTTCTGTATGGGGGGATTATGTTTTTGTCTCCTTTCTTTAATCTATTGAGTAAATGGGGGTTTGACACAGAGCACAGAGAGAGAGAGAGAGAGAGAGAGAGAGAGAGGGTGTCAGTTCCATATGAAAGTCTGCTTGCTTGGAGAGCAGACTTGCTCAGTGCCAGGTGGTGGACAGGTGCAAGATGGACACTGTGGAGAAAGAAGCAGGGAGGAAACAGTTTGCCTTCAGCATTGACAGCATCTTAAGTGGGACGTTCAAGAGAGGGAATGACACAAAGTGCCCTCAGGGATCCTCATCAGAGCGCACGAATCCAGAGTCCATTGGGAAACCTTCAGAGCCTCTACAGCATGCCTGCCTCTGCTGCTACTGCTCCCACTGTGGAGAGATCATCCAGGCCGACTGCCTGCCTGCTACATGTAAGGATACTTGCTCATTGATGATCTATTGTTAGTAGAATTATCAGCTCATTCATCTACTCTCATGCCATAGAAGAAGCACTATGGCTTTCCTAAAGCAGTTTTCTCAATCATGGTCCCATCTCTGCACATTTTAGGGGTCCCAACACACCTTGTCCCACTAATGTGCAGGCAGGTCTTCAGGACCAAGGCTGGGAATCTTTCCCCTTCCATAGGACAGTTCTTTATAGATGCAGTTTTGTAGGTGAGATGTGAATTCATAATGCAAGGATGTCCTTAGAATCCAGCTTAATGTATTACCTAGAAGATCCAGGTAAAGAACCATCTAGGACAGTTATTTTAAAGTAGGTTAGTTGTTGTGGATTGGCTCCGTTTTCAGAATTCAAAGACGCTTCACATATTTGACTCTATGTGTTGTGAGTTTGGTTGGAGCAAAAGGATGCAGACCATCTCTGGTGTCTGGTGACCAGTTTGGTTTTGCTTTTAAAGTTTCTCTAAATATATTTTTCAAAAAAAGGATTTTCCAGGAAAACTAGGAAAGGTTCTCCCACCCAAACTAAAAAGCATTAAAGGAGTGTTCAAAATGTCTTACGGGTTACTTGATGTGAAGGGCAACTTTAGGTCCCTAAAGAACACTCAGTGGACATTTTAAAGAAGAAAATAAGATTTAAGAGTATGTAAAGCCTTCGTAAAATGATTAAATCAAATGATATTTAGGCTAATAGGAACTTTAATTTTGTTAATGCACATTAGTGTCAGATCTCTGACCTAACAAACACTTGGTTTGATGTTGATTCTACCTTGTCAGATTGCTTTAGAGTGGTGCTTTAGAGTGGTGATAAGGACCACTGGCTGTGGTCGTCTGGTTCTATTCACTACCACTGTCAACAAATCTGTCCTTACCTATCCTGAAACAGTGTCTCGTGCAGGTCATTCATGATTTTTTCTTGGAAAAACCTTCTGTGGAGAAGCTTATAGAGAAACACAACTCTTGAGTCGCCTGGTTTCACCACTGTAAACAATTCTAACTCCACAAAAGAGCATTTTACAAACCCAGCCTGAATGTCACCCACCTTGATTGACACCTGGCTGTGTCTGTGATCTTCCAGCATGTCAGTTAGCGTGGAACAGGAGAGCCCTGACAGAGCTGGCAGAAGAGGCTCAGAGGAGGGAGAATTTCAGTCACATCCAGAAGAGAATTCGCAGACATCGCACCATCTTCACAGAGGAGCAGCTGGACGCTCTGGAGGAGCTGTTTTTGCAGAACCAGTATCCAGACATACACATGCGGGAACAGCTGGCTGAGAGAACACACCTGCGGGAGGAGAGGGTGGAGGTAACACCTGTAACTGAGTGATTCTTCAGTTAGACAGCACTTTTCTTTCTGGCTATCAGCATCAACCACAGCAGAGGCCGAGCCATCGATACGTTATTCTGGTGAAGTGGTAAACCAGAGATTTAAAAAAGACAGCATAGAAATTAACAGAAAATAAGATTATTACAAAAGCTGCCAGTGGGGTAACACATAAATTAAAGTACTTTTCTCTGATGTTTCTTTCTAGATATTTTTGCTTGTTTGCTTTCTCATTTCAAGAAACTCTTAGTAAATTGGGTTTGAGTTCTGTAATGTACTATGTGATGAAAAAACTGGCTGACATGGATATATAATATAATATAATATAATTCTAGCATTTATTAAATATAATTTGATGCTTGCACTAAAAATATTAAGCAATAAAACACTTTTATATTTTATATATTATTATTGCTGGCAATTCAAAATGTAATTTAATATAACCTGTGAAGTCCCGTTTCCATGGTTACCACATTAATGACTTTTATATTTATTTGACTTTATTTGGTTGGAGGTAATGAATGAGGACAGCAGAATTATTTTATAAAAAGGGGGAAAGGACAGATTTATACATCCTGTACAGAGTTTAAAACATTTGATTTTCATTACTTTATTAAAGATGAGGAACAAAATTGTCTGATGCAAAGTGAGAATGCAACATTACCAGTTTATTTAAAAGTAATAACTATTTTTCTAAACTACAAAATAAAAACATGAATAAAAAAGGAATTTTAAAGTGAGAAAAGCGTTTGGGAAGCAGCAGTCTTAAGGAAAACACTTGTTTCTACACTTTGCATCTCATTAGACTGTGAATAATGAGTGTGTACTTTCAGGTATGGTTTAAGAACCGGAGGGCAAAGTGGAGACGACAGAAGAGGCTTCCATTCAGTCTCCGAGGACAAGACGAGTGGAAAAATGTGCTTCATGGAGACTGAAAGACTGTCACTGTGGAAAGATGGGAAATCCTCATGTAATGTAATATTGTATGTAGTGGTGATTTTTTTGATTATGTAAATACATGGATTATGTAAATATATTCACCAAGAATACAGATTGTTGTAGCAACAGTTATTAAACATAAATATGAAGATTAATAAATAAAAATGGTTTGCTTGTTATATTTTTGCTGCTAACATGGTTCAGATGTGAACAAATATCATTTTGGGGAAGCAGTGGTCTAGTTTATAGGGACGAGGCCCCTGGATTGGAAGGTCATTGAATCCCAAACCAGTAGGTTGCCCTGAAGTACCCCTGAGCAAGGTACCATCCCAAACACTGCTCCCCAGCTGCTGGATAGCTGCCCCCTGCTGCGTGATGTGTGTGGGTAAAAACAAAGGATGCATTTTGTTGTTTTTCACTGTGTGCTGTGTCCACAAGGACAAATAGTCACTTTCACTTCTCTAAAATGAACCAACTAACAACTCTACTATTATTTTTTTTTCATCTCAATGACCAATAGACAGACAGACAGACAGGTAGGCAGGCAGACAGATTAATGGATTAATGGATGGTTGGATTCATAGCTAAATTAGTAGAGTAGAGTAGAGTAGAGTGATCTTTTATTATCCCACGAATGGGAAATTTGGGCGTTACAGGGCTCTTAAAAAAGACAGGTGTACAGAAAGAGAAGAAAAAATATATAAAGATATAGAGAGAGAACAGGAACAAGTACAGGAGAAAAAAAGAGGAGCTATAAATAAATAATAAATTAACTATCTATATATATATACATATACATATCTACAATATACACGGTAATAAGTTATGAATGAATTATACATGTAAATAACAAGTAGCATTAGATGGATGGAAGGAAGGAAGGATGAATAATTAGATAAAGATTAGTGGATGGAGGGATAAATTGGTGGTTGGATGGATGAATGAATGAATGGACAGATAGATAAATAAAATTAACTGTACAGAATTGTAGTTTTCCTTTAAAGTCCTCCTCTCTGGTTCCTAGCGCTGTAAAGGAACCGGTACGTTATTTCAGATCACTCTGAATTATTTTTTTTATTCTTCAACTGAGCAAAAACAATAAAAATACAAACACTAGAGTTTCTCTTTAAAGCAGGCCCGCTCTAAAGGAATAAGGCGGTTCCTCACTGTAAGGAAGAAAGATGGATCTGAAACAGCTCAGTCTGTGATGAACTTTAACCTTGCTGCCAGTTCCAAGCATATTGTGCGAAGCCTGCTCCAGAGGTTCCCGATCACAAATAAAGAGCGCACTGATCTGCTTCCACGTGCTGAGAGAACGCTACTTGTTCCACTGGAAGCTGGTGGTGAGCAATTTTTGTCTTCCATGTTTTTTATTCATTCATTCATTCATTCATTCATTCATTTTATATTGTATGATGGGATTGAATGGTGATACCCTGGATGTTCATTCCGGCATTTATCATGGGGTGATTTCAATAACAATGAAAAATGAACAGTTTTTTTTTTGTTTTTTTTAAATATAAATACATTTTGCTATTCCAATATTGACTTAAACTAGAACAGGTCAACTATTACTTTCAGAGGTCCAGGTTCATGCAGTCACCGAAGGCCATTCACTCCATAGTCATTACTGTCGTCAGGCTATAAAAATAATACAAGCTGCAAATTCGCACTTTTTTAAAACACTCAAAATACAAAAACAATAAAAATACAAACACTAGAGTTTCTCTTTAAAGCAGGCCCGCTCTGTGTTGCGACGTCTGATTCCTAAATTAATCTACAACTGTGCCACTTAAAACTAGTCTTAATCCCTTTTCCATTAACACCTCAACAACTGAAACATGTAGAAACGAAACGAAATAAAATCAAACAAAATTAAATTAGATTAAATTATAAAAAATTATAATAAATAAATACGTAAATAAAATAAAAACACCCCCACACACAGACAAAGTAAAGTTTCCATTTAAATATCTTCCTCCGAAATTTGTGCTGCGGCGTATGGTTCCTACCACTGTAAATAAATCAGTCTCTAATTTTATTAATAACGAACTAGTCTCAGACAAACTCCTCCAGATTACTTTTTCGAAAGCTCCAAAACTGAAGTGAGAAATTAAAAGAAATAAAAACAGTACAGTTTCCCTTTAAAACCCTCCCCGTCCTCGACTCCTGGTTCTCCCTTCAGAAAACAAATCCCGGGCCGCCAGTTTCCTCCACAGTGTACCGTTCCTCCTGACAGAAGTATGAAAACATTTAATAAACGCTGAACAACACAGAATATTGCCCTTCGTGTGTGTTTTTGGGCTCCAGTTTGGGCGGCGAGCAGCAGCCGGACCCAATAAGCTGCAGCGCCGCCTCGGACAGTTCACAGCCGGCGGTGAGCAAAATACACAAATACCTGTCCGGTACCGCTTCATTTCCGCCGATATTTATCACCGTTGTGCTCTTTACAGCTGCTGTGTATGAAATCCGTTGGATTTTCCCTTTTCGTTGTATAAAAATGGATAAAACGAACTATGAGCTTTGCTAGCATCGCCAACGGCTCGGTGCTAACGCTGCCGGCTAGCTTTCTAACCAAAACACTAAGAAAGGAGAGCAAACTTATTCGAATTAACTTTGAACTGATATTTATTATCGCGTTTGAGTTACCAACAGTCACATCTAGGTCTTTTTCTTCATCTTTTTACCCGATCTGGTGTCTAGCCAGTTAACCTAATGTTGCCCACTGTCATTTTTATTAAAAATAAAATGAATATTAATAGAAATTGATTAAATAATTCAATGAATAGAGTTTTAAACACATCGTAGATCTCTAATAGCACTATGAAATGAGCAAACCGTTAAATAAAGGAGCATTTATTTCTATTAATAGGACTACTGAAGTCTTAACATCTTTCTGTCTTTTGTTTCAGTTCAGTTCTCTGCTGTTTAAGTAGGTGTGTATTAACACTGAAAGGTGTTTTCCTCTAAACTTTAGGTTAAAAGAAGCGGCTTGCTGCACTTTTGAGCAGATCGCCTCCATCCTTCACCTGAAACACCCGAACAAACTCACCAGGTACAATTACTACTTTGAGATCATTTCTCAGGATTAGAAAATGGTCCTTTTGCCCTTAAAATGTCTATAATTTTATTATTTGCTACGCTTCATGTGTTAAAGTGTGTAGACCCCTGCTTGTTACAAAGAGTTTGTCCACCATCCTGCTCTCCTGGTTGGTCTTTGCACTAGATGTTTCAGCATTGCTGGGAATATTTGATTGCTTTCAGACACTTTTTCTTCTTCTCGGCTACTCCCGTTAGTGATTGCTGCTGCCATTTCTTTTTGTCCTCTGCATCTTCCTGTTTCACACCGACAGCCTGCATGTCCTCTCCCTCCACATCCATAAACCTCCTCTTGGTCCTTCCTCTTGTTCTCTTGCCAGGCAGCTCCATCCTCAACATCCTTCACTCCTTGTCTGTTACATGTATACCTCCATTCAGAGCTGATCAGCTAGAGGCTCCTTTGTATATTGCAGGCTTCAATGCTATCAGGCCAATAATGAAGGGAGAGCTTTACAAAATATTGTGCAGACCTTTAATCGTGTCTCCAGAAATGCTCTTGGGTTCAGGTCCAGAATCTGCCTGGGCTATTCCAGGACTTTCAAATACATTCTGATATTGGAAATCTGATCAATTTCTCTTTATCCCTGATTACTTAATTTGTGTGGGAAGTCTATTACAACTAGCTGTTTTTTCTAAATCTTCCAAATCTCATGTGCAAGTAGTTTTATACACTAATCAGCAGGGGTGTCAAAATAGTTTTGGACATAATTAAGAACGAAAAAAACAGTTTTGTCTTTTTATTATAGCAGGTGACATTAGACTGCATTGAATGTATAATAATATAATTTTAAATGAGTGGAAATGTGTTTAAATTGCTGTGAAACCTCTTTTCTTTTCTCCCTCAAGGTGCCATGTTACGAGCGAACACTGGATCCCAGAAGGCAAACATGAATTCATCTAAGCAATCCAGTTCGCTGAAAGCAAAAGGATTGAAGGACATCAGGATTGACGAAGAGGTTAAAATTGCCGTGAACATAGCTTTAGAGAGATTCCAGTATAGTGACCAAAAAGGTGCGTACATAATAGCAACAGAGGTTTAATGATATTTTCAGGTTTGTTGTGAATTTCTGTTTCGTGAGAAGTTTTATTTTCAGTATTTTATCAGTCTGTGATGCACTATTGATATATCCAGGGTGTTTCACCACATTTAGCCTTTTTAGCATTAGCAAAGGCTCATCACCACCATGGTTAGTTTGGATGGATGGATGGATTAAATTTACAGAGCGTGTCAGAAGACCGTGACCTCTTTGCATTTTCTGTATTTTTACTATTCCACTCCTTTAGTCATAATTGATTTTTCTTTCTAACAGAGATAGAATTTCCATCCTCATTAACCAGCACAGAGAGAGCCTTCGTACATCGCCTTGCCCAATCCTTGGGCTACATTTCAAAAAGCAGAGGGTAAGCATAAAAATCCTTGGGCTTCCTTATCCCAGTGAGTCAAAATTAGTTTTCCTTCCCCTAGAAATCGTCAGTACCTCTTGTTTATTATAAAAAAGTGTTTATTATTGAAAGGGCAGATATAGATTGTTCCTCAATACATGTGCTGTGGTATCATATCACTCGCTTTCATAAGGAAGCATATGTTTTCTGTCATTGCAGTAAAGGAATAAGGCGGTTCCTCACTGTAAGGAAGAAAGATGGATCTGAAACAGCTCAGTCTGTGATGAACTTTAACCTTGCTGCCAGTTCCAAGCATATTGTGCGAAGCCTGCTCCAGAGGTTCCCGATCACAAATAAAGAGCGCACTGATCTGCTTCCACGTGCTGAGAGAACGCTACTTGTTCCACTGGAAGCTGGTGGTGAGCAATTTTTGTCTTCCATGTTTTTTATTCATTCATTCATTCATTCATTCATTTTATATTGTATGATGGGATTGAATGGTGATACCCTGGATGTTCATTCCGGCATTTATCACGGGGTGATTTCAATAACAATGAAAAATGAACAGTTTTTTTTGTTTTTTTAAAAAATATAAATACATTTTGCTATTCCAATATTGACTTAAACTAGAACAGGTCAACTATTACTTTCAGAGGTCCAGGTTCATGCAGTCACCGAAGGCCATTCACTCCATAGTCATTACTGTCGTCAGGCTATAAAAATAATACAAGCTGCAAATTCGCACTTTTTTAAAACACTCTCTATTCCTGTCAGACTGTAGAAAACTGCACACTGCAGATAAATACTGGATACAAATCAGTTCACAGTTAGACTGTAAAAACTACACTTTGTTGAGTCTTTCGAGATGAATATACGCATACTAGATGACCATCACACCTCCGTTATCAGTGTCCACACTCCACACACTGCAGATTAAAACTGGACATACTCTAAAATCATTTTTCTGTACTGGAGAAAACCACACACACTACAGATTTATGCTGGATTAATGTTATCTCAGCCTGACTAAAAAAAAAACTACACACAACACAGATTCATACTGGATTAAATTCACAAAAGTTAAACTACACTTATAAAACTGATCCAGTTTTTTTTTTTTTTGTTCTTTTCCCTCCAGATAGCAGTCGAGACAAAAACAGGACCAGTGGCAGGCTGAACAATGGTATTCCCCAAGTGCCACAAAAGAGAGTGTTGTCTGAGCTGGAAGCTTTTCGACGGTCTCTGCCTGTCTTCGAGCGTCAGGAAGAGATTGTGACCACCATCAAGGAAAATCAGGTGGTGCTGGTTGTGGGTGAGACCGGTTCAGGCAAAACCACTCAGGTGAGGGTCAGTAGGTGCAGAGAATGTGCATTCTTCTGGGCCACACAGGTTGTGAGAATGCTAAGCTTAAAACATAGCAAAAGGGGAAAAAATCACCATTTTTTTGTTTAAAATATTCTTTTATTAAAATCTTTTTCCAGATCTTTAGCATAATGCTCAAAACATTGATGCCCTTTCAAAGAAATACAGTAAATAATATTAGCGACATTATTTATTGGAAATCATAAATGCAATGAAAAATATCTAGTATTATCCACATAATATTTTCTGTCGCTCATTTGTTGTCATTCATTATTCGTCTAAAATTAAAATCAGAAAAGAACCTCCTGCTGAAAGTTTCGATTGTTTTGTTTGTTAGGGACATACAGCCATACTACTCTACTACTACTACTACTACTGCTGCTGTGCATTCACTGTTAATCTGTTTTCTAGATCCCACAGTACTTGCTGGATGACTGCAGCCTGAAAGGAATACCATGCCGAATCTTCTGCACACAACCCAGGAGGCTTGCAGCTATCGCAGTGGCAGAACGTGTGGCTGCAGAGAGACGGGAAAGTATCGGCCAGACGATCGGCTACCAGATCCGTCTGGAGAGCAGGTAGAGGTTTAGGCACATTAATCATATCATGTGTTGAAAGTATATGCTCATAAATGAAGAAGCGGTGAAGAAAGAAGCCATTTTTAGCTCTGCAGTGGACACACCAGGACCTCTGAAGTGGATTACGAATCATTTCAGATGCATGTTGCTTAAAATAATCGCTGTCTTATGATTTGTTCGCTTAAGTCTGTGCCAAAGTTTATTAGTCCGGAAATCGTAACCACCACTTAGACCATCCCAGGTTCATGGATGGGTGATATTCCAAAAACATGTCATGACTCTTTGATGATTTTTTGAGTTTTTTAATTAGACAGATTAGACTAAGTAGAGGAACATGTGCTTATAATGTTTCACAAACCACCCAGCAAGACAAATTATACTCACTTAGAATTACAGTTACTCAACGATTAAGTGCTGATAATATTCACAATATCCATAGGAAAATATATCATCAAATTGCCCATCTCTAGCCATGTGTGGGCTATTTGATGGGTTAGACTAAAATAGCCTTGCATTATTTATGCAGATGTTTAAGGCTATGGGCTCCGTGGGCTTTTTATCTCCTCAGTTTTTACAAAATGCTGCTTTCCTGTCTAGAGTTTCACCTAAAACCTTGCTGACGTTCTGCACAAGTGGAGTGCTGCTGAGAACCTTGATGGCAGGAGACAGCACCCTGTCCACTGTCACACATGTAATTGTGGTAAGCGCTGATGTGTGTATGTGTGTACATACATTTTTATCTGAAATGGTCAGGTGACTGTGGTACTTTTGACATTTGAATTGATTTTATCAGGCATTTGTTGGGACAAGTCAGCCACCAGTGTTGCAGTTTTTCTTTTATGTGCAGCATTTTTAAAGGGAGTTGGCTTTCGCAGGTTTTTTTGATTTACTGGATTCCAGATGAATTCGGATTCGTAAAATGACACTTTGCGTTGGGCTGCTGTGAATAAAATGTCGTTACTTAATTTAACTTTTGACTGTCAGAAAGTAATTATCTCAATAGTGCTAATCCAGGGATCTATAGTCGCAGTTTCTGCATTCTATAATTTTAACTTCTTTTTAGGTGTTTTAGGTGATTAGCGTAATTATAAATATTGCATATTAAACATGAGTAAAAATTTGTAAAAAAAAAAAAAAAAAGCTGTTTCAAGTGAAATTATTTACTAATTTAATCTGCTGCTGTTTTGACTAACTGGATATGTGGTCTGCTCAGGATGAAGTTCATGAGAGGGATGGGCTTACAGATTTTCTTCTGACCAAGATACGGGACATGTTGCAGAAAATGCCTACACTGAAGCTCATCCTGTCCAGTGCTGCCCTGGATGTGGACCTTTTCATCAGATACTTTGGCAAATGCCCGATCATTTACAGTGAGTGTAGAATTTACTGTGCAATGCCTCTGAAAACTCCCGAATACTGTAAAATGATAAACGGGGATTGTCATCAAATTCAGTAATGCCATATTTACTAAGCTTAATTAAGTACGGCTTACTGATTTAATAGTCTAGACAGCTTTAGTTACAACCTAGAAATGAGATTTTAAGTTTATTGCATTATAAGAAAGCTGATTACTATGACTTTAGATCCTCTTCTTTGAGTTTGATCAGCGCTGTAGTCAGAATACTGAAGCACTACATTCTGTATTATTTTAGTCAAAGGACAGCCGTATGAAGTCAAGCAGCTCTTCCTGGAAGACATCCTGAGGACCACAGGCTACACGAACAAAGACATGCTCAAATATAAGAAAGAGATGCAAAAGGGTGAGTGCAGTAACAGCTTCCTTTGTTTATCAGTATTATTGTTTGCTTTTTGTAGTCACACTTTCAGTGGAATAGCACAATCACAGGTTTTTTTTTTCCTTAAACAACTGCTCAAGAAATTAGAGTGTCAACTTGTATCCTCGTAGTTACAAATACAGATAATTAGCAGTTACTGTAGTTTTATTGATGATAAAATTGATGACAACCCTTGTCATTGCGAGGTCACAGCACTGCACACCATGAACCACAACGAAATTGGACCTCTGCTTTTAACCCATGCACACAAACACCGTGCTGCAGTGGGCAGCTATTGAAAGCGCCCGGGGAGCAGTGACGGGGACGGTACCTTGCTCAGGGGTACCTCAGGGCAACCTAGTTGTGAGGGAATCGAACCCACAATCTTCCGATGCGGGGCAACTCCCTATATGTTATAGTTTGTTGGACTTTGTATTAATATCTTTATACACTTCTAAAAAAAACATAATGTATCATAAAAGGAAGTGTGTATTAGATCAGCTTTGATTGGCACTCATTATGAGATTTTACCCAGTGGCCCAACTATTTACTAATGTGTTCGAATGTGACCTCAGTCTGCAGAGGCTTGAAAGATAATGATGGCCAGGGCTGGTTGTTATCACACTGCGTGGAGGTGCTAGAGGGTTATGAGAGAATGAAAGCAAACTGCCAAGCAGGCTTTCACACCAAAGGAAACCTGCGACCAAACAGTCTCAAAATCGCCATTCTTGGACTTTAGTGTTGATTTAATTTTTTTCTTGGATAATGAGAGAATGAAAATGAATGAAAAAAAATGGTCACAAAATGCGTTATGACAATTTTGCCATCTATAGTCCTGATATTAACAATACTACATAAATGGCTTTTTTCATTAGTGTTTACTAAAAAGTAAAAGCCCTGCGATGGACTGGTGACCTCTCCAGGTTATTTCCTTGCCTTTCACCCTGTGAGAGCTGGCATAGGCTCAGGCTCCCAACAAATCAACAAATGAGTGAGAGTGGGTGAATTAAAAAGTGCTTAGCCCACAGTTCGTAGTGTATTCATGTTTTTGTGTGTTTCCATCAGAGGAGAAACAACAGACGACTCTTAAGGAGTGGTGTGAGGTGAAACCAGAGGTTTCTCGGCAGGATCCTCAAAGGGACTGCCCGCCTGCTTCCTTCTTGCAAGAGAACGACCTGCTGGATGACGGAGGGGACAGTGTCTTCAGCCAGCTGGTGATTCTGAATCTTAAGTCTCTTTAATCATCACTTTCATTCTTCTCCTATAATGTCAAATAAGTAAGCTTGATTAGTATTGTTATACTGCCCTGCGATGGACTGGTGACCTGTACAGGGTGTTTCCTTGCCTTTCACCCTATGAGAGCTGGGATAGGCTCAGCACCCCCCGTGTCTCTGATTAGGACAAGCAGCTATGAAAATGAGAGCGAGTGAGAGATTGAGTATTATTATAAAAATTATGCACTTTAAACATGTTACCTGGCCAGGCCTAGATGATAAAGCTGCAGGAAATCTGGATGACAGAATTGACGTGTTGGGAATATGATTGGCAAAGCTTAGGTTTCCTTCATGAGCTGCTTATGTTAAGCTTACAATGAGTAAAAAATGAGTCAACTCGTATTTCCAACAAAACTTCTCATCCCACCCTCGTGTCAGCTGCCACCACAAATAGAGTCCAATTCTGTGGGAAAGACGAAACTCTTTTGCAAAGCATCAGCTAAAACATAGATTCTCTTTTTGAACAGAATGAGAAAGATGTGGCCTCTCTGGAGCCATGGCTGCTAAAGGAAATGGACACTTGCATCTCCGCCATATTCATGGAGCAGGACGCTGATGCCTTTGTTCAGCTTTTCAACCTCATTCTTAATGAGAACATCAGCGGTACAGAGCTTTCGCACATGTTCAACATTCAACCCATTCTTCCATTAGCTGCTAAAGCAGCCTGTTCACAGTGGTTCATACGGTCAGATCTTGTATTAAAAAATTGTGAAGAGGTGGGACATTTAAATATTGTTTCTTTTTTCCTCCTTGTTCATCTCAGTTGACTACAGGCACAGGGAGACGAGTGCCACAGCTCTGATGGTGGCTGCAGGAAGAGGTTTCATCAGCCAGATGGAGCAGCTTCTCAGCATGGGGGCAAGTGTACAAATCAAAGCCTCCAATGGCTGGTGAGTACCCAATGGCAGTAAGAGGTGGGGCACAGAATCAGTATGATATTTTGTACTCTTTCGTCTTTTTTTTATTTATTTTATTTTTTTTAATTGGAGCTCCTTCAAAGACATTGTGGCAGAAGTTCCTCCATTTATGACACACAAACTTTAGTGATTATCTGCGGGTGTGTCTAAACTGCTTAGGTTAAGGCGATGTTTCTTTTTTAAACTAAATAAGAACTAAGTAACAAATACTTTTTTCAGGACTGCACTTGACTGGGCGAAACACTTCAACCAGAACGAAGCAGTGGACCTTCTAGAGTCACATATGTAAGCACACATACAGTTTAAACAAAGAACTGCGGTTTGCCCTACATTTTCTGATAATGCTCTATTATTTGGAACAGTTTTGCAAGTTGCATGCTTTGTAAGAAGGAGAATATTTTTGTTGAGTTGAAATAGTAACATTTTGTCGTATCTCCCTCTGCAGCTCCGCCGTGGAGGCAGGCAAGCTGGACGAGTCGTCCTTGATGCAGTCATCCAGTGGCGAGCTGAGCGCCGAGGACCAGGAGCTGCTTAAGGCCTACCACCACAGCTTTGATGATGAGAAGGTGGACCTAGATCTCATAATGCATCTGCTCTATAACATTTGCCACAGCTCTGATGAAGGTGAGAGTGGTGAGGTTGACAACAGTGCAGAAGATGGGAGTATTTATTATGAGAAGATGGGAATAATAGACTTGTTAACATGGGAACAAAGTCATGAAAATATTAAACCAAAACAGATCCTATCGTTCGCTCATGGATGTAGCTTGAGTTAGGGTGTTATCTACAGTGAACAGAACTTTGGTCTTGCTTGTCATTCAGCAAACTGCTTGGTGTAGAATAAAATAAATCAGTCATGCAGCAGGCCTATCATCTGCAGTGAATTGCCATAATTTGTAATATTTAGACTTTTTTTATAACCCGTATTATTAAAAAAAAGCAAAGGGACCTCCTGTGAACCCAGTGCAACAGTAGTTTATACATTATAGTGCAATCTTTCAGTCTAATGTTGTTCTTTTTTTATCATCCTTAGGTGCAGTTTTGATATTTCTACCAGGTTATGATGAGATAGTTGGGCTGCGAGACCGCATCCTTTTTGATGACAAGAGATTCGTAGATCATCAGCACAGGCTTGTTCAATTCTTTTGCTTTCACTGGATAATAATTACCAGATTATTTTATTACTGGATTATTTTATTACAAGCAGTGTGAACATGACTTTCTCCATTTCTTGAAGTGGCAAATAACAGTTTTGCTCTGGTCCCTCAGGTTCCAAGTGTTCACTCTGCACTCCAATATGCAAACCTCGGATCAAAGGAAAGTTCTGAAACCGACACCAAACGGCGTTCGAAAAATTGTGAGTGCAAGTGTGCTGGAAATGGTTGATTGTATCACAATAATGTTTCTGAATTTAAACAATTCTTTCCTCTTTTTAAAGATCCTTTCCACAAACATTGCAGAGACAAGTATTACAGTCAATGATGTTGTTTTCGTCATTGACTCTGGCAAAGTTAAAGAGGTATCGTGCCAATACTGTTTACAGATTTATGATTGCCTGCCCCTGTTGTAGGTAAAACCCACTAATTGTTCTTTAACATCGTTCTGACAGAAAGCTTTCGATGCCCTGAATAATGTGACCATGCTGAAGATGGTTTGGATATCAAAGGCAAGCGCGCTGCAGCGTAAGGGAAGGTCTGTTTCAGTCACATTCAGCTATACTTCTGCCTTATGCCAGCAACGAAATTGAACACGGAACCCAAGATAATTATAAGAACAAACGATACAATAAGTAGAGTATTTTACATTAAAATGACCATAAACAATAGTTTTGTGCCCCTTAAACTCAAAAAGCACAGTCCAGTAGATTCCTCGAATGTTCTTTGACTAGTTTATTGTTTCAGAGCTGGACGTTGCAGGCCAGGAATCTGTTTCCACCTGTTCAGTCGACTGCGGTTCAGTAACATGCTGGAGCACCAGGTCCCTCAACTGCTGCGTATGCCTCTACAGGTACACTCAATTAATACCTGCTGTTTTAGGATTATTTTTTATGTTTATACTTATACAAGTATTCACTGATAGAGCATCACACATTGTTTAATATTAACTATTAGAATATTAATATTAACACAAAATTGTTCAAATTACATCAGCTGCTTACGTCAGCCCTTTTGAAGTATTTTAGAGCTTCTGACAAGTCTGAGTTTCACATTTTTATCCTTTTCTTTGATAGGAACTTTGTCTCCACACTAAACTCCTTGCTCCTATCGACTGCCCTGTTGCTGAATTCCTAGCCAAAGCTCCAGAGCCCCCCCACCTGATGACTGTCAAGAATGCTGTGCAGATGCTCAAGGTATTGCTACTAGTGTTCCAGGTTTTCATCTTGGGGGGTGGGGTTAGGGAAACACCTTGGACAGGTCACCAGTCCATCGCAGGACACACACACAGCCACTCACACACACTCACACCTATGGCCAATTTAGCATCTCCAGTCCACCTGACCTGCATGCTTTGGCACGGCGGGAGGAAACCGGAGCTCCCAGTGGAAACCCACGCAGTTATGGGAAGAACATGCTAAATCCACACAGAAAGGACCCAGACTGTACCGCCTGGGAATCGAGCCTAGTCCTTTTCGCTGAGAGGACACAAGCTGCCCACTGCACCACTGTGCTGCCCAGACACTAAACATATCTGATCAAATGTAGCTTATTAGGAAACATTTGTAACCTGAAAGATCTGTAGCCTGAAAGAGCAAGGCTGTGAGGTACCCCCCAATTGCGCACTAGTTGCTAATAGTCTTGAAAACTTATAGCATATCTATATATTGTATATATAAATTATATATATATAATTTATTTATTTTATTTTTTATTTTTATTGCCTTTATGCATTTAAAATCCATTATAAAACAAATACACTTGAATAGCTACATTTGGAGTTTTCACTAGAAAGGCAACTTTCATACTGTCATGCTTCCATCTGTGTGTTCCCACTCAGACTATAGATGCCATGGACCCGTGGGAAGACCTAACTGAGCTGGGCTATCATCTGGCTGACCTGCCTGTGGAGCCACACCTGGGCAAGATGGTTCTTTGTGCGGTGGTGCTTAAGTGCCTAGACCCCATCCTTACTATTGCTTGCACTCTGGCCTACAGGGACCCATTCGTTCTACCTGCTCAGGCTTCACAGAAACGAGCTGCCATGCTGTGCAGGAAGCGCTTCGCGGCCAACACTTTCAGCGATCACATGGCTCTGCTTCGGGCCTTTCAGGTAGCTACACTACCCAGTACTTTAGGAGGATTTTATTGGGGGCATTGGAACACTTGACACCTGCTGTACAAAGGCTCTGGGAACGGCTTAGACAACGTGTTACAGAAAAAGCCATCAGTTGGTCTTCTTATAAATTGCTATTATTAAATTATTTTCTGTTTTCCAAGTCTAGGCTTAATTTTTCCACTTCTTTATCTCTTAAGCCCAAAAGACATGAATGAAGGGTTGTAATACGCGTTACTAAACTGAAAAGTTCAGCTTTGCTTAATGCCATCTAGATGTTGCTGTTTTTTTTTGTTTTTTTTTTTGTTTTGGTTTTTTTTTAAGTAATGTACCCTCTTTTCACATCTACACTATTTTCCTTAATATTATTCTTAGTCACTTGATGAATTCTGTCTCTTTTTTCAATTTTTTTGTGTCCCAGCTTTTTTTTTTTTCTTTTCAGCTTTGGTCACATTTCACTCTTAACCTCTTCACAGCTAGGTACCCCTGCATGTATGAGAAGGGTTTTTTTTTTTTCCCCAAATATCAGAATAATTTATTGTACATCCTGAATAATAAGGCCAGAGATTAGCCGTAGGGTTTATTCTAAGGAAACCAAAGGGTTCCATATAATGCGGCGAGTTGTTACAATGCATTAAGTTGATTTTACCTTTTGTGTTGCTTCTGAGAGAAGGCTGTCTGTTCCATGTGATGTATGTCCCTCAAAAATCTATCCTGATCTGTGAAAAGTGCTTTTGTCCTTGTGTCTCAGGCGTGGCAAAAAGCTCGCAGTGACGGCTGGGAGAGATCTTTCTGTGAAAAGAACTTTCTGTCACAGGCCACCATGGAGATCATCATTGGAATGCGAACTCAGCTGCTTGGCCAACTCCGAGCCATAGGTACAGTGGAAACCTTAGTGCTTCTAGAGGTGAAAGTGACACTGTCATTGTGAAAACACAGGAAACAAATTGGGATTTGTTTCCCAATAAATTGGGAATTGAGAAGTCCATATTTCCTAAATACAGAAATGAAAACCCTTACAGCTAACATGCTCCTCTGGGTAAGAACTTTGCCAAACTTTGACCCAACCCTATACCTTTTATGCAAATCCAAAGACTTCCTCCAGAAATTCCTGTGTGTTAGTGCTAAAAGTGTATTGTATGCAAACTCATAATCAACTGTAGAAACCAGCTCCTAGTTTTATTATGCTTTAGACTTAGAAGGACATAAGCTTTATTTTTTGTCTGTGATAAATTTTCACTAACATTGTGGGTCTGTTTGGGAGGGGTAGTTATTATATGTGCAGCTTAAAGACAGAGATCCATTCAACTACAGTTCAGTAATGTACATAGCGCTTGGTTAACAGGTTTTGTGAGAGCTCGAGGAGGCGGTGACATCCGGGATGTCAATCTGAACTCGGAGAATTGGGCTGTGGTAAAGGCTGCTCTGATAGCAGGAATGTACCCCAACCTGACCACTGTGGACAGGGTCAGCCTGACACTCATGGGAGCCAAAGAGAAGAAAGTCCGCTTTCATCCCACATCTGTGCTCAGCCAGCCCCAGTACAAGAAGGTCAGTGGCAACAGGATGAAGACACCGGGCAAATCGTTTAACCGTGTCACATTAATGATTCTGCATGTATTTTAGTATATTGCAAAAAAGGATTGTGATCATAAAGTGTACAATTATTGGTATCTGTGTTTTATGTCATTTTGGAGCATACTTCCTTCAAATTCCATCCTTAGATCCCTCCAGCCAATAACCAGGCAGCAGCAGTCCAGGCTTTGCCTGCCGATTGGCTAATCTACGATGAAATGACACGAGCACACAGGGTCGCCAGTGTGCGCTGCTGCACTGTGGTCACTCCGCTTACCGTGGCTGTGTTTGGAGGATGCGCCAAACTGCCCAGTGCTGCCTTCAAAGAACCTGCTGTGCCAAGAGGTACTGCACTGCCAACATTTAGAAATAATTCAGTGGTGTGTGTGTGTGTGTGTGTGTGTGTGTGTGTGTGTGTAATGTGAGGTGGTGGGTCAGAAAATCATTAGTGAGGCAGCAAAATTATTTAACATATACATTTTGCTGCCTCACTAAAGATTTTCTGACCCACCACCTCACATTCGTACTTTTTTATACTTTTAGAAAATGTATTCAACATGTCCTGTAGATAATGTGCAAAATCAATCATTGACCAACAAAGCAATTTCCACATTTTTTACATTAAAATGAGGATGCTCTTGAAAATGCATTAAACTTACAAATTTGAATTTTAGAATAATTTTAAAATAATTTATTGAAAAAAGCTTAGACAGTTGATTGACCATAATTTTTTGTAGATGGGTTTACCCCATTATTCTTTTTAATGTACCTTAATCAAAATCTCTCCTAATGCTTTTACTGTTGGCTGATGTACTTTATATTTAAACTGCCTTTATAGTATTTCCTTTGTGTTGAACTACACTGTTTGAAACTCTTATTGCACATGAACACTCTCAGCAACAGATGACGCAGTGAGTGAAAGCAGTGACAGCGAGATGGAGGATTGCTCCGGAGCTCACTTGGCTCAGATAAAGATCGATGAGTGGCTTAACTTCAAGCTGGATCGAGAGGTAAAGAGGAACAAAGAAATCTTGTTCTTTCCATTTTCCCTCTGAATCTCTGTGACTCTTGACCAAGATTCTTTTCTCTTCTACCCTCCACTTTAATTATGAGATTACTCACTTAGAAAGAAAAAAGTGTAATGAATATGAAGAACACAAAAAAAACATGTAATTTAATTAATAGATTGTGTAACTAAGTCATCTATGTTTGTTCAAATATTGAACCTGTTTATTCTTTAGACTATTTTTCTTTTTAATCCTTCACTATTATTATTTTTGGTCTGGAGAGTTACCATTTTCAATCACCCAGTCCCTCCGTCTCTCCAAAAGGCGGCAAGCTTGGTGTTTCAGCTCAGGCAAAGATGGCAGGGACTTTTTCTTAGGAGAATCAGTTCCCCTTCCAAGCCATGGTCTCAGCTGGATGACACCACCATCCGGACCCTCGTCACAGTGCTGTCTTCAGAGGAACAAGCAGCTGGCCTGCAACAGCCAACAGGCATCGGACAGAGACCCAAACCCATGTCTTCAGATGAGCCCCCACAGGCCTCCTCCTGGAAGAGCACCAACAGCCGCAGAAGCCTCATGGAGCCGGACCAGGAAGAGGAGGTCGTCCGTGCAGACAGGCAAGATTTTCAGTACTCAGAAAAGCTTTTTGATAGGAAGCATTTCTCCATATGTCACACTGTTGGAAATAAAATGATGGACTTTAGATAGTGTTGCAAGATAAAGCTTTTCTGTAAACTAGCGACAACATCCAGTCTTTTTATTTTGTCCACAGACATTTCTAATTTCTTGTTTTGATTATATTTAAATGAGAATAAAATATGACAAATGAAATAGAATGAGTATTTTGAGAGCAACAAGTCTCACTAGAATATTAGTTTGCCTTTGGAGGAACAATATGTAGAGATGAAGTAATAGAAAGTGAGGCAATGATTCAATTTTTCTTTGTTCCTTTCTTCCTTAGGCCTCCAAGAATATCCCCTGCTCTTTCTCAGCCTAAGAACCACAGGGAGAAAGGTGCTGCTCATCCCAGGCGCTCTGCTGATGACCGTCTGTCTGTCAAATCAGACAGTCCCAAGAGCCCCTGCGCCAGCCCCTCCTCCACTGCCTGGGGAAAAGTACCTGCTTTTTTTTTTTTGTTTGTTTTTTTTTTTGCTTTTTTATTGCTTTTTTATTTCAGAGTTTCAGGGTGGAAGTTTATATATTGATTAAACTGAACTAAAGGAGCATCTAACTCATTTAATTTGTTAAAGTATAAACTCACATATTACATCAAATATTAATGTTGACACTAGAGTTACAGTTTTCAGCACATACAGTACTGTGCAAAAGTCTTAGGCAGGTGTGGAAAAAACGCTGTAAACAAAGAATGCTTTCAGAAATGGAAGTGTTAATCATTTATTTTCATCAATCAACAAAATGCAGTGAATGAACAAAAGAGAAATCTAAATCAAATCAATATTTGGTGTGACCACCCTTTGCCTTCAAAACAGCATCAATTCTTCTAGGTACACTTGCCCACAGTTTCTGAAGGAACTCAGTTGGTAGGTTGTTCCAAACATCTTGGAGAACTAACCACAGATCTTCTGTGGATGTAGGCTTCCTCACATCCTTCTGTCTCTTCATGTAATCCAGACACACTGGATGATGTTGAGATCAGGGCTCTGTGGGGGCCAGAAGAACTGATGCTGGTTTGAAGGCAGAAGGTAGTAACACCAAATATTGATTTGATTTAGATTTTTCTTTTGTTCGCTCACTTTGCATTTTGTAAATTGATAACAATAAACAATCATTATTTATATTTCTGAAAGCATTCTTTGTTTACAGCATTTTTTCCACATCTGCCTAAAACTTTTGCACAGTACTGTATGTTACAAAGTATACAGAATAACACTGCTTTAGTTACATTTTCTTCTGTGAATGCTACTTCAAAAGGGTGGTTTCTGGTGCCATCTATTGTTTCAAATTCTTCAAAAAGAAAGCAGAAAAAAAAACTTCCAGACAATGTAAACATCTAGAGGATCACTTTAAATTGAGCTAGAGCTCCTGTTCTATAGTAGATTTAATAAAACATAGTCACAGTTTCCTCTTTCAGATCAATAAAGAATGCCTGAGTTCCTAATATTTTGGTACTTTCTAGTTTGGAATACAGCCACTCAGCGACAGTGATAAAGTGTACCAGATTTGTTTTTTTTTGATAATTGGCTCCAATAACTTCCCCCTGAATGTCACTTGAGGAGCATAGCTAATCTTGCTGAGCCAAAACACAACAGGGCAATTCAACTTGACCCAGTAAAAAGCTGTTCTGTTTCACAACCTGAGGGTGGAGTGAGTCCGTTTCGGTTGAAAGAGGTGGCTGTAGCATGATTTTGAGGACTGTTTATGTAGTTACTAATATTGTTTCTGTGCTATTACACATTTTTTCATCCATTCCAGTGTTCCATGTCAACATCACCGAAGCCCCTCAGGTCAGTCCGTTATTTCATCATGAAGAGTAGTAACCTGAGAAACATTGAGCTTTCTCAGCAGAGGGGCATCTGGTCTACCACACCCAGCAACGAGCACAAACTCAACCGAGCCTTCCAGGAGAGCAGCAAGGTCTTCCTCGTTTTCTCCATACAGGGCTCTGGACACTTTCAGGTGAGTGTATAACTCGGGGCTGAAGATATTTTACAGAATTGCCTGATTAAATGTGGACAGCCATAGAGATGCTAATGATCATAGTTTTGGCAAAAGTAAAATGGAAAAAATAGAAGTAAAACTCCACTCCTGTGTTAATAACTCTGCCATTCATATTGTATTGAAATCGTTTTGGTAAAAATCGTAGTTAGACTTTGTGTTTGACTGTGTTAAATTATAAAAGGTTCATAATCCAATTTCAGTTCAGTGATTTTCCCCCCCTGCCACAACGTGCTAGTCTAAAAGGGGTGGCCTAGCGGTTAGGGCGTTAGCCGCATGATCGGAGGATCGGGGGTTCAAACCCCTTCCCAATAGGTTGCCCTGAGGTACCCTTGAGCAAGGTACCGTCCCCATCACTGCTCCCCGGGCACTTTCAATAGCTGCCCACTGCTGCACGGGTTTGAGTGTGCATGGGTAAAATGCAGAGGTCCAATTTCGTTGTGGTTCATGTGTGCTGTGCCGTGACCTCGCAATG
Source organism: Hepsetus odoe (assembly GCA_017165825.1). Lineage (NCBI taxonomy): Eukaryota > Metazoa > Chordata > Actinopteri > Characiformes > Hepsetidae > Hepsetus > Hepsetus odoe. Next base: position 14,523,555 of record CM029371.1, read on the forward strand.
ACAAGGGTAGTCACTTTCACTTTTCACTTTCACTTTGAATGTTACGCTGTTTGTAAGTAACTATTGTTCTCTTTCTGTCTGTCTGTTCTGTCTTCAGGGCTATGCACGGATGGCTTCAGAAATTGGTACAGAACGCTGTGAAGACTGGGGTTCCTCTGGGTTGGGAGGAGTCTTCAAGGTCGAATGGATCCGTAAAGAGAGCCTCCCCTTCCAGCTCACACACCAACTCCTCAATCCCTGGAACGACAACAAAAAAGTCCAGATCAGCCGAGATGGACAGGTGGGCCACAGTTATGACTATAAAATCTTTGACCAGATATATCGATATGTTTGGGATTGAACTGAGGAGCTGTAGTTAAGAATCCCCAAAACAAATTGAATTCCCTTACACAATTTATTGCACAGATTTTGCACAAATGTTTTTTATTTTTTGGATTCAACAATCTGCTTAAAATATTGCATATTTTTACTGCATATACTTTTTTATAGCGGTGGCCTAGTGGTTAGGGAGTTGGCCCAGATCGGAAGATTGTGGGTTCGATTCCTTCACCAGTAGGTTGCCCTGAGGTACCCTTGAGCAAGGTACCGTCCCTGTCACTGCTATCTGGGCGCTTTTCATAGCTGCCCCCTGCTGCACATGTGTGTTTGGGTGAAACGCAGAGATTGAATTTTGTTGTGTTGTGCTGCGTTTCACAATGAAAAGAATAGTCACTTTCACTTTTCCAGTCTATTAAACTAAAATAAATAGAAATCCATCCATCCATCCATTTTCTGCCGCTTGTCCCAAACGGGGTCGCGGGGGAGTGCTGGTGTCCAACCCAGTGCACACAGGGCGAGGACGGGGGACGCACCCTGGACAGGTCACCAGCCCATCGCAGGGAGGAGCGAGACGGGGACGGCACCTTGCTCAAGGGTACCTCAGGGCAACCCATTGGGAAGGGGTTCGAACCCCTAATCCTCTGATCATGTGGCCGACGCTAAATAGAAATCCGTTGACTAAAATGAGCAAATGTTACCATTAAGTGGTAACTATATATCTGTGTGCATACTTTCACAAAAAATGAACAAACTGTTTGAGCAGCTCAACCCAGATCTCTGTATCTGCTTACATGACAATGAAAATAGCAAAATCTCAATTGTAGTTGTACCAAACTTCATTGTTGTGTTTTTTGCTGGAGTGCAGGAGCTGGAGCCACAGGCTGGAGGGCAGCTGCTGCAGCTGTGGGATCGCATCTCCACCAAACAGCAGCATGAGGTACGTCCTATAGACTTTAAAAAATTTTAAGATAATTCTTCCATTTGCTCGTGGAGTACTGTTTTTGTATGCTACTGTAACAACTAGAATTAGCTTCAGGATAAACCAAATCCCCGCCTCTCTCTATCTAGAAGCCAAAGTTATCTTCAGTTCCAGGTTTAATTCCCTATTAGATATTAAGGGGGAAAAAAAAAGAATGGAGCATATTCTAAATTGTATTACTAGATGATCTATTTTACTGATTGATTTTATAAAAGCTGTTGTGTGTACTTCATGGATTTAAAAAAAAAAATCCTTTATTTATACTATACTAATATCCTTAATTTTTTTTTTGTAAACACAAAGTAATTTGTGTCGATTTAAATTTACAGCATTTATCAGTCACTCATTTCCATCATTCATTACCTAAAGACAGCGAGAGTCTTCCTCAAGCTGTGTAGAGATTGGTGCCTTTTTCAGGAGCTCAGATGGAGCTTGTACTGGAGGCACAGACTCGACCCTCTCCTACCATCACCCATATTTAAGTATTTTAAATGTAAATTCACAGTTAGAAATCTTTTTTTTTACGTTTTGTGCAGCAGTACATTCTGTATAGATGAGTTAGTCCAGTTTATGCCACTTTTTTGAGCATTCACACCAGGACTGGCAATACTGGGTTCACAAAAATAATTTTCATCCCATACTGCAACTGTTTTCTGAGTGAAACGCAGCATCAGGGAGGGTCTCTGTTCCAGCTGAATTGCTTCCCTCAGTGAGGGAAGGATGAGGGGAGAGAGAAGATTAGTTCTCTGGCTAATGTTTACATTTACATTTACGGCATTTAGCAGACGCTCTTATCCAGAGCGACTTCCATGTCCTAATTACAGGGACAGTCCCCCTGGAGCAACTCAGGGTTAAGGGTCTTGCTCAGGGACCCAGTGGTGGTAGAGCCAGAGGTGGGATTCGAACCTGGGACCTCTTGAGCCACAGGTCCATAGGCAAGTATCCTAGCACTAGACCACCACCCCATGTTATTTTTCCCTTCTGGTGATCTAATCAAAATTTACAAGACATCCCAATCACCTTTAACCCTTTCATGGTGAGATCACCAGTCCAATCCCCAGTAATACCACAGCCATTCTTAGCTAAATGGGAAGACAAGTTTTAATGTCTGTGTTCCATCAAGGTTGGGAGTTTTTATCCACCTTTAAGTTTGGGCCAAAAAACTAAATACTGTTGTTGCTAATATTTAGTTTAAAAGACTGAAAACGAATATTAAGACAAGAATTTTGTTTACTAAATGACATGCTGAATCTTTCTTTAAATAACCAGAGACATGAAACAACAAGGCAAGCGTCACTTCTGATTTGTATTTTAGTTTAATAGAAAGTTTAATAACGTCAAAACTTTTGCAGCTTTGAAGGAAGACTTCGACGTCGGTGCTGCGGACCATGACCTCATCAACGGATCAGATGATGTGAAGAAATGAAAAGCATTCCCTTTCTCTTTAGAGGAATAACCGACTATTTTTCAACATTACCTTTATCTCCCACACCCATAGCATTTTATCGACCCCCAGCTACAATATTTTCTGGTAAAGTACAGAAAACAGAATTAAAACATAAAAAAAAAAAGTATCTAAAAACACCTTTTGCCACCGGCCATCCTAGTGTGCACCAGGTTTTCTGTTCTTCTAAACACAAGAACGCTGTACCAGTAGCACAGTTGTGGCAAACAGGGAAGAGGTTGGAACTGGAAAGTTCATTTCAGGTTTTCAGGAATGACACTAATCAACAGACAGATCATTTTGAATGAAGCAATTTTTTTTTTCACCAATTTGCATTCATCTCTTTCCAAAGATGCTTTCTGTTGGGGTTCGTTTTATGTGCACTGTTTTTACTTGCTGTGCAAAAGTTCCTTTGCTATCTATGATGGCTTGCACAGGCACTGAATGACACTAAGTTAATGCTGACCAGTTGCTCATAATGTGATTTCTGCTGTTTCACTCACCCGTAGACAAGGTTCAACATATTTAACTGAGCATCATTAATGCTGCAAGGGAAGATGCTTCACATGAAGTTCAAATGAACCTGTACTTGAGCTCGTTTTTTGCCTGTTTTATGGCATGTTTGGTGTTGTGTGAAAAGATGAACTCTTGATTGTTAATAAAGTTCCTGTTCCGTTAGATTTAGTTTGGCCTTTTTTCAAATCACATCACAGCACCATGTAAGCAGAAAGCACTGGGAAACGGTGCAAGAGCATTTTTTATTTACTGTATACTGTATTTACACTGTTTGTACAGAGCTGCAGAAGCTTTTTTAGCTACGATAACTTTCTTCAAAAAGAAATTGTTTACATTTTTCTCAGCGACAGTGTCATCCCTATTCATCAGAAAAAACATCGATTATCCACTGTGTGTTTGGGATTTCATAGTTTTCTGGGAGTTTTCTTTAAAGCACAGGAGAGTATGGACTCCTTGCCCTGCCGGAATGGAATCCGCGTGGAAATGGCTCTCTTTGCGACGTCCACGTTAAGCTGCCTTTCTCCTCTCCGGCGGTTTTTTTCTCCTCCATACAGTCTGGATCCAGTGTGCAGCCCTCTAAACAAACACAGTCACCACCATTACAACATACGCTCATATGCTACATTTACCCCTGTTTCAAATGTCTGCTTATTTTCCGTGAAAAAGGAAGTCAACAGTTTTCTAAAAAGGCACTCACTAAAGTGACAGTTCTCTAAAAAGGTTAAAACACCCTTAGAATCCATGAATATCAATAGTGCTAATAGTTTTGGTGTGTCAGAAAAATTGCTGTTTAAACTCGACTCTGTTGAAGTCATGCTTTCTAAAGGGCAGCTGTGGCCTAGTGGTTATGGAGTTGGCCACAGGATCAGAAGACTGTGGGTTCAAACCCCTTACCAGTAGGTTGCCCTGAGGTACCCTTGAGCAAGGTACTGTCCCCATCACTGCTCCCTGGGCTGCGCTGTGTTTGTGTGTATGGGTTAAATGCAGAGGTCCAATTTTGTTGTGGTTCACTGTGTGCTGTGCTGTGACCTTGCAGTGGTGAGAATAGTCACTTTCACTTTGTCATTGAAATTTTTCCCCAATCATTTTTTTTGTCCCGATCCCTTGTCACAGTGAGACTGTCTGCTGCATAGAGAACCTGAGGACGTGCGAATCAGGACGTAAACTGCAAACGTGCAAAAGTTTGTCATCAGTCGATGACGTGAACTCCACAAGATGTAATTAATCAGTGTTTCCTCACTTTCACAGCAGAGAACTTGACACTAAACTGGACACTCCGACTTTATTTACCCAGATACCTGTGATTACCGTTTCTAGTAATTTAGTGATTCATTTATTACTTAATTGACGCTACCTGTTCTTGAGTGTTTTTGTAATTTTTTGATCCACGTTTTCAAGCCGTTCAGGTTTAAAAGTGCTTCGCCCTCTTTCCTATTCTGCAGCAAAGTGATCCAGAAGGAGAACAGAGCTTAACAATCTTCCTAAACTGAGTGGTATTGGAAGCTCACCACTGGAGGAGTTTGTTTTTTTTCTTTTCTTTTCTCCCCTCCTTCTGCTTAAGGAGAGAGATTAACACTTGGACTACATTACCGAGCACTGCTCTATTCACCTCTTGTTAGTCACAAGACATGGGGAAAAATATTTTATATATATATATTTTTTTTTTTTTTTTTTTATACTAAAATTCACCTGAGTGGCAGCAAACTCCAGGAGCGGCACATTGGCCCTCTTGGGCCCCACACGGTTTCCCTCCTGCCTCACACGGAGAGGGCAGGTAGTCTTCCTCCGAACAGCGGGCGGTTTCAGGCGAGCCCACGAAGCAGCCCAATCCCTCTCCGCAGCAGATACTGGGGCCAAAGCAGCGACCCTTATCTCCGGGGCCACATGCCAGACACTGAGAAATGACACAATCATCTGTTTCACTCAAAACAGAACCACTTTCCAGGCATTCTGGAGATCTGGAGACTTTTTAATCTTCAAACTCATTGAATACCTTACCATTGTCCAGGAGAAATATCAAATACTGCTCTTAGTATTAATTTTACACCTGACACTTTTAAAACAAAAGCAGGAACTGTGGTTCTTACCGGCCGGACATCTGCGTCCAGGGCTGATCGTTTGCCCCCTCTGGGGCAGTTCTGGATGTAGCATGCAGAAGAAAGCACCAGCAAGGCGCAGAGGACACCGAGCACTGACTGCACATGCAAGCTCATCATGATCTTGTTCCACTCTCGCTGTGCATCTCGGCACCAGTGGAACTGCTTCTGCTTTTATACAGGGGCAACCGCTGGCTCCCCCTCCCTCATCATCATCCTCAGTGCCAGTGTGCTGATGACTCAGCAGACCTTCAGTGTTTCATCACTGTATGTCCAAGCTTTAAGCAGGTGCTCCAGGTTCCTACAGGTGCACAACTGTCCTATCTTCTCCAGCATTTAGATTTCACTGTTCATTAAGGGACTGGATTTCTGGATCTCAGAGATTTGGAGAAATCTCGCAGAGTGCGTTTGCAGAGCCTTAGACTTCATGATGACGTGAGTGATCTGTAGTTGAGGTTGCAAAGTATTTTTTTAAGAAGCTTTCAGGAAATATAGGCTCAAATACCAATGTAGCAAATTAACTCTCAGGGGGCTTGTGGTTAGACACTTATCTCAGTGATCAGAAGTTCATGGTTTTCAATCCCAACAGGTAACCGTGAGGTATCCTAGACCAAGGTACCGTCCCCAACGCTGCTCCCCAGGTGCTAGATGTATGCCTGCTTTCTTCTGTGCGGTGTGTGAGGGGAGTTTTGCATTTTGTTGTGGTTCACTGTGTGCTGCGGTGTGTTAACAATGACTAATAGTCACTTTCACTTTGTTCCACTGTTCCATCCCAGTCCTGACTCTGGTAAAGAAGGTAAGTAAAGAAACTACTAAAGAAACTGCTGCTGTCCACCTGTGCATGGGCTCCTGAAACTCAAACCCATGATCTTACAGCTGTGGTTTAACTTCTGATGCTGCTTCATTTAGGATGGAAACAAAAGCAGATCTAATTTGTGTTTTACAGGAGTGCTCACATGGAAACATCACCCAAATGATTTCTGATCACTCTATCATTATGCATGTGTTGCCCGACCTGAGGGGCGAGCGGCGTGGTGTGCTTAAAGCGCGTTAATTAGGACCACGTTGGAACAGTTACAGTAGGCCGCTGCTGGAATAAAACATCAGCATTTAGAAGCTGCTTTACGCCACTGGCTTCAAACGCACAAAAGCACAAACAATTACAGACAATTAAAAGGTCAGGAAGCTGAGCAGTAAAATGGAAGAACACGATGTGCCAGAAGTGTGTGTGTGTGTGTGTTAGAGCTGAACAATCATGGATATGCCGGATTGTGATTATATTGCAATTGACTTGCAATACATCTTTTAGTGTGACGTATTTAAAGTGAAAGTGTGAAACACAGCACACAGCGAACCACAATGAAAAGCTTCTCTGTATTTAACCCACACACCGTCCAGCAGGGGGCAGCCATATCCAGTGGCCAGGGAGAAGTGATGGGGACTGTACCTTGCCCAAAGGTACTTCAGGGAGACCTACTGGTCTGGGACTCGAACCCACAACCTTCCGGTCCTAACTGCACGACCAACGCTGCCCCTGACCTGCTCTGTTCACTCCAGTGGTCAGCATTTGGTCTTTACTGAAGGGTAAAATTTGCTGATTCCTTCAGCTCCTCCAGGTTCTTTATTGCAGTGCAGGTTCGAATGGGGTTTATGTCACTGGGACTGGTCAGACTCAAAGAGGACAAAGTTTTAAAAAGATAATAAAAAAAAACTGCTGTAATGCTGTTCTAGCCCCATTCAAGAATATATCTGCTGTGTGAAGGGATCAGCATCCATCAGAGGCTCGTTGCTGCCACCCAGTGGACATTATTAGGTGTTACATTTTGAGAAAAAAGTGGCAAAAATAATTAAATAAACTGGGATATTCTAGATCAGCAGTCTTGGAAATCATATTTTCATTCTGAAAAGTATCTCAAAATGCAGAAACATGGCTGAGCTCTTTTATCAGATCAGGGCTTTAAACTCCAAAACACTCTGGGTTTTTAAGGGCAGAATATAGTTTTGGATTCCCTGTAAACCTGAAGGACTAAAGAGAAATTAGCTGTTAAATGCAACACTCAATAAGAGTAAGTCGCTGACTTATGCATTTAACCCACACACACCGTGCAGCAGGGGGCAGCTATTAAAAGCGCCCAGGAAGCTCTGATGGGGACAGTACCTTGCTCAAGGGGACCTCAGGGCATATAACCTTCTGATCCTGGAGCCTATTTGCTAAAAGCTAAACCACCACTGCCTCTACTATAAAAACTAGTTAGAGTTAGAGATAATACTGCATTGAAATTTAAATTTAGTCAGTTTCCTAAATAAAACTTAGTTTTATGTTAAACTAAGTTTTATGATTTCGATTCTGAAATTGTAAATTATTTGACGGAATGGAAATGAACACAAAGTAGATCCAAAGACTTTTATTAACAATAAAGAGAGTTTACATCCACATGTTCGTCAGACACTCTGATTACGTATCCAGGGTCATAGTGTTTGTCGTTTGAATGTACAGCAAAAAAAAAAAAACTTCTTTCCTTCAACCTACTTATTCACATATTCACAGCATATTCACATTATTTACACTGATTTTATGATCATTTGTCTTTCTAACATCATGCGTTCCTGAATGTGTGAAAATGCATCGTTGTTCACGGGCAAATAGCTTCCCTTCAAGTTCATTTTGAGGGAAAACTTGTTCATCGATCACATCTGTAAACGGACGAAGCAGACAAATGATCATTTAAAGAAAAGGCGAGCACATGCGGGAGGGATGTACATGTTTTTAAGGCATTGAGTGAGATTTCATGTCTGAGAAGGCTTGAGGTTTGCTTTTAAAGGGCCCATATGAAATTTCCATGTTTTTGCACTTTTCGAACAAAAATTTTGACCACAAAAAAAGATTTTGAAAGAGTTTGAGCAGTGTAAAGTCTGCTGAAGTTGCATTTTTTCCAATAAAATCCTTAAGTAGAAACTAAGAAACTAAGCCGCAAGAACATTTCTGAATTCATTCAAAAAAGCAATCCATACACACACACACACACACACACACATATATATATATATATATATATATATTGAACCTCATTCAGAAATCTATTTAACTTGATATATATATATATATATATATATATATATATATATATATATATAAATTATTTTTCTGAATAGAGATTTAATAAAACCCACCAATCAGAACAGAAGATAACTGTAAACATCACTTGGTGAAAATGGGGCAAAGAGATGTTGGAAAATATTTTAATTATGAACGTGAATAGGACTTTTTGGTGCATAAAAACAATAATCGGTTCTTATGAATGAAATGAAACACATGAAAATGTAGAATATGAGCCTTTAAAACACCACAGCCGCTGTTGGCATCATAAAACACTTCTGTTTGTCATTGTCTCAGTATGCAAAAACAAGAAATATAAAAACAAAAAAACTTGTTCTTGATGGTTTACATTTGTGCTTATATCTCATTGGGCGTTTTCCACTGGTACCAGGAACCGAACTGTACCCGAGCCTCACCGTGTCGGTACGCGATTTAACAGCCTGCTTTAGTTTTCCATTCTTTAGATCTGGCCTAGTAAGAGAGTTTGCAGAGCAACAGTTACTTCGTGCAACATGGAGACATGTTCTTGTGTTTATTTGAATTGATAACTTTATAGATGCTACTACACTCAACAGCATTAATCACTCACATTGTGAGAAGAAGAAATCTCATCCAAGCATGTCAACGGCTTAATCAAGCTTATGCTTGCTTACAAGTTCTGCCTGAAGCTGCAAAATTCTGCAAAAAAGCTTCTCTGTTTCCATATTATGATCACTTACATGGCGACGTAAACAGCCCGATTGTGGATGAAGTCTTCATATATTCATTAGAACGCAGAGCCACGACAGGGCGCCAGGCTGAGTACGGTTTGAGTCATCTATAATTGAAAAATGTCTTTTTATGCCCTTTTCCAGCAACAGGGGGTTTGTTCTCTAGCCCGTTCATTTTGAAAGTGTTCACCAGTTTGATGCAAAACTATCGTAATCAAGGATGTAATTAACACAAGAGGGGTACAACAACAACATCATGGCCATGTCGTCATGGTTCCCGAAGGAAAATCCCATTTATTTTGAATTGGGAACTGACTTTTGAGGTTCCAGAGCCACACGTTTTTGGGCAAAACCCTCAGAACGATTCAGAACCTCTTGCTTGAACCAGAACAGAGGTGGTTCTCTGTTAGTGGAAAAGGGTGTTGATGCAGCTCAAGTACATTTCAGTTCTTTGTGGAAAAGCCCTGTTAGTGACCCATGTCTGTTATTTCTGTGATGCTCCTCTTCCCTGAAATTCACAAATTTTAACATACAGCAATTAGCGAATGAGGGAGTTCATGAGAGGGCCCATTCAGACATGTTAAAATTAAAAATGTTCCCGATCAATTTCGCCCTATAGCTGTGTAAAGTTTTATAAACGAGGACCCACAGCTCTTTACTGGATTTTGTTAATCTAGGAAGCGAAGTCACTAGTTGTCAACGTAAGCAAACACCATCACAAAAAAATGCTTCCTCAGCATTTAAAACATCATCCTAAGTGAAGAACAGAACATCCAGCACAGTGTTTGGGGACAGTGCCTTTCTCAAGCGTACCACAGGGTAGCCTGCAGGTCTGGGATTTGAACCACAACCTTCTGATCTACGGCACAAGTCTCCAGCAGGCAGGCCAGCACTGTTCTGAGATCGGATTGTGCTGTTACACGCAGCTATCAATTAGCTGCCTTAGTCTGATACCGACTGTATGTAAATGCACAAATGCACCACATTTTGGTGAGGAAATAAAGTGCAGGAAGTTAATTGGACCGCCCAGCTCTTCAGAGCACCATGGTGGCTATGTGGTGCCCCGCCGGGACTGGCTGGGCCATGGACACCACGTTGGTTATCGGCAGAGAAGAGGGCTGGCTTGCTTCTGGGTTAGCCGGCCGATGCCTGGCACTCTTCTGGTGCGCCCGCCTTCGGCCAGCTGCGGTATGCGCTCTGGCAGGCATTGGCACTTGTAGAGGCGCTCACCCATGCAGGCGCGCATGGTTGCGCCCAGGGTGGACGACTGGCTGGGCGGCGGTTACCATGGCACACAAAGGGGTTGTCCAGAGTATGGATGCGCATGTGTGAGCGAAGAGTGCTGCGAGAGTTGAAGCCACGGTGACAGATGACGCAACGCATCCGACTGGTCGCCCAGATGAAGGAGGAGGAGGAGGAGGAGGAGGAGGAGGAAGGGAAGAGAGGAGGAGTGCCATCACATAGTGGGAGTCATCTTGTAGAAGAGAGAGAAGAGGTCAAAAGGTCAGCAGAGTTGCCTCGTGGTGAGTCAGATTATGTCATATGACAGATTCATCCAAAACATACAGGCAGGGGGAGACAAAGTGCACAAAATCACAAACTGAGTGAACCTTGCTAAAATGTTTCAAGATAAATTGAAATGTGGTTCTTATATATGACTGGATACAAGGACTACTTAAGACACTCGCTCTAACTGTAGTCAGTTTAAGACATTGGGCACATCCACTCGCACTCAAACTGTGGAGGTTCATGTTGATGGCAAGGAAAATGAAATTCAGCCTGTCGAGGCTCATTAAAGTTATGAATGAAGCATCTCATGTTAACGCTTTATCACAGGTTAGCAGTTATTAAGCTCCATGGCATCTAAACTATCATCAGTTTCATCCCTAAATGTATAAGTGAATGTTCGAATAAACTTCTATAAATATTAATGGAGATTTATATCCATTGTTACAAAAGGCTATCTATAGATAGATAGATAGGTAGATAGATAGACAGACAGATAGACAGATAGATAGACAGATAGATAGATAAATAAAGACAGACAGACAGATAGAAAAAAAGATACAGATAAATACACAGACCACTGATCACTCAGACAGACAGCTAAGTTCATAGATAGAAAGATAGATAGATAGATAGATAGATATATAGATGCAAAAAAATTTAGCATGTCATTATGTTATGCTTCCATTATTAAATAAAAATTGTAATTACGAAAGTGACAACTCTTGTCATTGTGACAACACAAGGAAATTCAACCTCTGCGTTTTACCCATATACACACTTGCAGCAGGGGGTAGCTATAAAAGAACCCAGGGAGCAGTGATGGGGCGGTACCTTGCTCAAGGGTACCTCAGGACAACCTACTGGTGAGGGAATCAAACCCACAATCTTCCGATTTGGGGCAACTCGGCTAACCACTAGCCCACCGCTGCCCCATTTATGAGAAAGTATGTCATAAAAAACACGTTATGACTATACACGTTTTGTCAATATAAAACATTAAATATCCATACAAAGAAATATAAAAAATATTAAATATCAATATAAATTAGCAAATTTACAAAAGATTTATTTTTGCAACACATTCTCATAATTAGTGTATTGCATTAAAACAGTATAAAGACAAGCTAAAGTGTTTAATTTTGCATTTGGGAAAAACAGAATTCTATAAAGTACAGATACCTGGAGCACATATTCTTTCTTACTTAAATTTTTTCTTTTAATTTAGAGCATTTTTTTTTCACTTTGTTCAATTTTTCCAGTTTCTTAAACTAAAACACATAGTACAAATTGTGCATGAAAATATAATTTATAAGTTTGTATTTAAGGATGTGTATTTTTTTCTTAAAGCCATTTTCTCAGTATATGATATGCATCACTTTATTCATGTTTTTTTTCTTTTCATATTGAGATATTTAAGCAATAAGCTCAGAAAAAGTGTATTGGTCAGAAATTTTTTTTTTTTTAAAGTATGCATCAAGATTTCTGAGATAAAAGTCTGATATCAAAGTGCCAACAAAAGCCCCAGCAATTATGTAACACACACTCTCCTCTCTCTCTCTCTCTCTCTCTCTCTCTCTCTCTCTCTCTCTCTCTCGCGCTCTCTCTCTCTCTCTCTTGCTCTTTCATACAACACATTCCACTGAATGAGAATGAGCAGATTTTGTTAAAACACTGTTGCACCTATTCATCATCGCTAATGTTGCTAACAGTGAATGAAAACCAATAGTCACCGATTAGCATTGTTCAACACAAGTGCATCCATTCGTTTTCAGCTACATTAGTAAGCAGGACTGAACTCTTTAATACCAACTTATGTCGTGCAACTCTTCTCCAACTCACCATTTCTGCTCTTTTTTTGATGCTCGTCTTCAGTACCAGGAACTCCAGGAATACCCAAAAAAGTGTTGTGGGAATTTCCGTACCATACGAGCAACTCCTGGTCAGGAGGGATTGTCTAAAAGAAAAAAGGGGAAAAAAGAAATATAAAGTCAAATATCAAAGTGTTGTTGACCTTTTGTGGAAAAGGCTCTTTGCTTTTGCCTTGTTTACAGGAAATAAATCACCAAAGAACATAGGAAAGGTTCTAAAGTGGCCCAAACTTTGTTACTTTACACCATATGCAGTTACATGTTCTGCACATGTTTCTGAAGCATGCAGGATGGCCCGGGAGAGGATCATATTTAATAAAGTGGCAAATATGAAATAAATGATGCATCTACCATATGGTTGCAATTCATGAAACCTCTTACACTCAAACCACACACACACCACCCTGCCGGTCTCAGCGTAGTGCTGAGAACCACCAACCAAATACTGGATTAGGTGTGCCTTTTATTAATGGACAGGGTAGAGGTGGGCAGTTACACTGTGCAGCAACTGCATGAATGTCAGGGATTGTGAGGACAGAAATGAGCCTGACCTCCACGGCCTTGTAGAAGATGCTGCTGCCGATTTGCACCACCTCCAGGTTCTGCTCCTGCTCATTTCGCGCACACTTGATGTACGTCATCCAACTGCGCTGGTCCTCCTGGCTGGCATCGATGAAGCAGCGGACAGTTCCATCCTCGTTGAACACCTGGGGAGCAAGTTATACCGTGGTCACGCCAATAAAAGAGCCTAAAGAGTTAATAGGCTTTATATATATATATATATGTTTATCTTATATTACCACATCTTATCCCTCAGTCTATCAATCTATCTATCTATCTATTTGTCTATCTGTCTATTTATCTATCTATCTGTCTATCTATCTATCTATCTATATTTCTATCTGTCTGTCTATCTATCTATCTATCTATCTATCTATCTATCTATCTATCTATCTATATATCTATATATCTTGGAAACATGAAGCAAAAGTGTATTATGTTTTGGAGAAATGTCATAGTAAAATCTATTTCAGCAAATGGGTTTGGAAAGAATTGAATATAATGAGATGGTATATAATTTTAAATATACATTTGAATGCCAACTATCCAACCAGTTAAAGAACTGAACTGCAGTATAGTATAACAGACGATCGTAGAGTATTTTGTGCTTTCTTAACTGTTTGACTGGGCTTGATATTTGCTGCAATAGAGCCAAATATGTGGACAGTTTGGAAAGACCCCCTGACTCAACTGTGAAATAAGACATCTTCAGCATTGTCTCTTACACGTATTATAAAACGAACTTTAGATTACAGCGATGGGCTGGTGACCTGTCCAGGGTCTCCCCCCTGTCCTTCGCCCTGTGTGAGCTGGGATGGACTCCAGCACTCCCCCGCGACCCCGTTTGGGACAAGCGGCAGAAAATGACTGACTGACTGACTTTAGATTACAGTAAAGGTTCTTCAGTGGTTCTCGCCCTAGGTGGTTCTAGGAGTGAATGCAGTAAAAAGTCTTCAATAAAAGGATCTTTAGTGAACTAAAAGTGGTTCTAATTCATAATGCTTCTTCTGGAGTGAGACTTAAGAATATGCACTTAAAGTTCTCCACAGATCAAGAATGGACTGTGTGTGACTGCTCCTCCTATGAAGTCCTGAGGCTTATGAACAACTGGAATGGTGGTTTCTCACCTCCCACATGAGGTTATTATTCTTCAGCAGGTCAACATGTTCAGGGGAGACGAGTCGGCCCGTGAAGGGACCCATTTCGGTGCCTGCTTTAATCCACGCTTTGGAGAAGATGCCCAGACCCTCTCCAGGGATGGAGCTCTGAGCAATGATCACCTCGCTGGGCAACACCAGGCTGGACAACTTCTGCACTTCTGCAGGAGACCGAACACAGCAGGAAGTTTAAAATGACACCTGAGTTGTCAGATTTTTCACAATCCTAAATGAAATCCATGCATAAGATTGGTGTCCAGACTGAAGGATCCATCTTTGAAGGTCTAAAAAGGTCTCAATCCATTTTTTTCATTCATTTGTTTTTGTTTTTTGGCACGTCTATTTTATTTTTTCATGATTTTCTGCAGATGTGAACCCTCGTGTACCCTTTTGCAGTCATTCTGGGAAACCCTTAGTGTAGATTAGCATTCAGAAAGTAACATGACTTACATTTATCTGACATTAAACTACACAGACATTTATAAAGGTTCATTCTTACAAGCATCCACTGTAACTTTCAGTTGTAAAAATGATGAAAGGATGAATTTCAGTGCAGATTGTCATAAAAGAAATGTCACATAAGTTTACGAACACTACAGTAAAGAGATGCCAATACATTAAAAAAACATCTACACACTTAAAAACAAAAACATTTGAGTTTTTTTTTTAATATTAGAAATATTATGTCATAAGATTAAGATAAAATATGATTAGATAAATATCTATATATCACATTTAATTAATTACGTTCAAATCTATCTATTACTATATATTTTCTTCATTTATTTATTTGCTTGTTTGTTTATTCTTTCACACACACACACACACACACACAATATTTTACTGAAATGAAAAAACAGAAAGCACTAAAATGCCAAATTCTATTGTGTTTTCTCTACAGCAGCTAATCTTTCTTAGGAAATCAACAACATATGATTTAACCGATGGCACTGCAACCTTTGCAGCCATTTTTTATAAGGTTTTTAAAAAGTTTCTGTTTTCCAGAATTGCACACCTTATTTGGTAGTCTGTAGAATCCTTTTTGAAAAAGAAAAGAAAAGAAAAGGAAAAAAAAATAATTAAACAGAAAAGGGTTTTAGAAATCAATGGAATAAATGTTCTTTCATTTTCAGTTTCATTTGTTTAATTTTAATTTGTTTTTCATTGTTAATTTTTTACGATGAAAAGCCGCATTTTTTTGCACAAGTGCAAATGCGTTTTTTTCTCATTTTAATGCCAGTCACGAAATATTACATACAAGCTAATTTAGCCATGCTTAATTCAATTAAACGGTTAAAGTGGAGTTGAATGTCTGGGAGGGAAAGCTCCCCAGAAACCTTCACACAAACTCACTCAGATTCGTTCGAGGGCTTAAAGGCTGACACTTGCCTTTCTTTAATGTCACAATCAAAGTGTTCAGCCTTTTTATTTATTATCATTATCATTATGATTATTATTGGTGATGACGAACGAGACCTGAGAGAGGTTAAACGGTCCTCCATTACTCGCCGTCCAGCAATTTGTTCTGCTTCCCAAAGATATTCATTATCCCCCGCTGGAGAAGGGAGCGGCTAATTCCAAATTCATTATCCTTTTTAAACTTTGTAGCAATAAATTTGCTCTGAATGAAACAGGAGCTTGTTTAAAGGACCAGGGAATTTCACAAGAGAAAGAATAGAGCAGAAGAAGAAGAAGAAGAAGAAGAAGAAGAAAAAAAAAAACAGAAAAGAGAACGAAAGACAGAGAGAAAAGAAAGAAAATGGCCAGGCGATTAGCTGGCTGCCACGGTGTGAATAGCAGTAGCATTAGACTTCATGGTGCATTAGGGGAGGAACAGCAATCTTTTCAGGCCACAGAAAGAGAGAGAGAGAGAAAGGCCCCAGAGCTGCCAAAAGAGGAAAAGAGACTGTCCAGAGATGGATGAATACGAGATAAAAAATGAAAAAAAAAAAAAAAGCAGGGGACATCTTAAAGAAAAGGTGGGTGTTAGTTGGGGAGGAGTGGGAGGGGGCCCTTTTTTCCCCTCTTAGGCTCGGTTTAAGTCGAAACTTTTCTCAGGTCAAGCACAAAGTTAACCAAATGAATTTAATGCCCTTCTTTCTTTAGTCAGCAGCAGTTACACGCCTAACAGGCCTGGAAATGGAGGGGGTCAGAGCACTAAACGGGTTAAAGGAGCTCAATGGGGGGAAAAGAAAAGAGACAAAGTGGGAAAAGAGTGAAGAACAGTAATGCCAGAGTCAGAGGAACCTTGGGAAGAAACTGAGGACCGTGGGGGAGAGTATAGTCCTCTCGGCGCCTGACAGTAGTAGATTAAACCTCCCTGAGTCCCCTCTTTCATTTTATTTTATTCATAATACACAAATCCCACTATTGTAATTCATTGCAACTGTCCCAAGACAGGAAACGAACACTATTTTATGTTGCACATTATCTAAACACCTTTTCCCTCAGATTGTTTCAAAAGTGTTTTTTTTTTTGTCTGATGACGGCCTTTGCATGCAGAACTAAAACAAGTTAAAAAGTTCATGCTAGTCTGAAAGTTTCAGAACGAACAAAAACTGTAAAAATAAACCAGCATGTGCTGCAATTTGCAGCCTGAGTGAGACACTCTCTTTGAGCAACAATAATAATGACAATAAACTTAGTTTTAACATCACCCGGATACAAGATTAAACAAGATTTGCAGCTCAAAGCTACAAAAATGATATGCAACATGGAACATTGTGCAAAAATGAAAATTAAATGAGAGTAATATGAGAATCAAGTGAGAAAAAACAGAATAATGATTTGATTTAGAGTTTGATTTCATGTTTGACTGTCATGCACAAAGGAGTCAGAGCAGTCAAACTACACAAAAACATATAATGGAGTTAAATATAGAGTTCTGAAATAGAAATAGATGTAAATGTGCAGGGCAACAGAGAATATGTGGAAAATAATACTACATATATAAACAGAGAAACAGATAAATAATAATGATTGATATTATTATGTAATATGTAGAAAAGATGAACAGATAGATAGGTAGATAGACAGACAGACAGACAAACAGACAGAAGAATAGAACTGGGAATAGGAACCTACCTCCAGCGAATGATTGTGCGAGCACCTCCGCAGTGAAGGCAGTTTTGGGACTGACACTGTGCTGCTGATGCTGTTTCTCCTCTGTTAAATGATCTCCCAGCACGTTCCTCCACCGTCCGTACAGAAAGCTGTGCAGGATGTCTGAGGTGATGATGTCGCAGAGGGAGTGAGTCTGAGCCTTGAACCCAGACTTGGTCATCAAAGCTTCTGCCGGCAACACCGACCCCATAGCAAAGTCTTCTGAAAGCACTGGCCAGAGAGACGGGACGTGCAGAAGGAAGAAAGGAGACGGGGGGCAGCCTTGCACCTTGTGATGGGACGAGGTGAAGGAAAGTAAGTGTCCCGCTCTGAGGCCGGGGGTGCGCTTATATTGGGGCAGGGTTCAGCCCCCTGGCTAATGAGTTATTAATGGCACAGCCCTCCCTCCACAGAGTTGTTTCCCCTTTGAAAGAGAAACTCCGTGGAGGGCACAACCCCCTCTGGAAGCCCACGAATGGAGGAGAGTGAGCATGTGTGTGAGTGTAGAGAGAGAGAGAGAGAGAGAGAGAGAGAGAGAGAGAGAGAGAACACAGCTTGCTCAACAGTTGAATCTCTCCCTCTCAAGGTGTCACATATGCTGAAAAGGAAAACACTGATTAAAGATAATTTATCAAATATTTAGACACTTAATTATCTGCATTAATTTTCCATTTTTTTTATTACAAATTTGAAACTTCAGTTTAAAATGTAAAATCTTTTTGCTTTTATTAATTATATTGAATCCATAATGGTTTTATTATTAAACCATTCTCTTATTAACTATTATATAACTTAGTATTATTCTATTCATTTATCTTTTCATGAAAGACTGAAAGCTTACCAATCTGATCCCAGTCTGGGGATTATTTTTTTGGGTTTTTTTTTTTTCAGTTTTCTTCAAACTCTCAAGGCCTTTCCTTGAGAAGGTACATCCATATTTACCTCCTAACTTTAGCACTGCACACAGAGGTGTGGACACCTGGCTGAAGACAGCTTTCCATGTTACTGTCATTGTTCCTCTGCTCCTCTGTGCTGCTATGAAGGGATACATATTCATAGAGGTTTGTATGAAGCCTTCACATTGTGTCGCCGTGTTGCGCTGTGTATGCTTTCAGCTTTTCTTCTCTTTTCCTGTGATTCTGTCCATTTTTTCCTGCACCGCTGGGCTCTTTCTGAACGCCCCAGCGGGGAGAACATCTTTATTTGGTTCTATTCACAGCTCCAGCGGCGTGGCGTGGAGGAGAAAGTGGTGCAAAATCAATCCTGCATGCTGCTTGTTAGGACAGACTGACAGTCCTGCATTGGCATGTGGACGACCAAGAGAAAGGTGGACGTCTGAGGTTGGTTCTAAGGCACAGAAAAACTCAAGCGCAACAACGGCATTTAAGAAGAGCAAAAATGTTCTCCAGCTCCAACCATGATAACTGAGCTGAAGAAACAAGAAAACTCAAAAAACACTTATCTAGCAGCCATAGTAACTGCTTTTTAAATGTAATTACATCTTACAGTAACAAAAATTGTTATGACATTGTATATACTTGTGTGTGTGTGTGTGTGTGTCTGAGAGACTAGGAAAAATGTAATTTTGAGAAAATGTAGTAAGATTTTGCCATTTCAAGAAACTTTCTCGAAATGTTTTTTTTCATGAAACTGAAATAAAATCACGTAATGTAAAGGGAAACTCTTTATAAATTTTAACTAATGTTTAAACATTTTAAGATGGACATACACTGTAGAACTGCTCTGAGACTCACAGCAGTAAGATGTTGTTAAAAATGAATAAATGTTATATTATTTGAGTCATTATCATTTTGTGTGCTGTAGCAGAGATCTCCCCCCCCCCCCCCCTCACCTCTTTCCTCTGGGAGCGCTTCTTTTTGTGCCATTAGAGCAAGCTGAAGGTGGAGGTCTCAGCATGGAGGATGGGCTTAATTCTGCAGGAAAGGTGAGTGCGGCTCTATAACACCTGCTTAACTCCTCAGGACACCGTCCTGACAAGGAGGGGGAGGGGGACACTTTTTTCTTTACAATCCAACAATGAATACATTAGAAAAGCACGTGATTAACCACAGCTTTGTGCTTTTAAAAACACATTTGAAGCTCAAAACTTTTACAAGTTTGTAAGCCTGGATGGGGTTAATTGTAGTTTCCTTTAGGTGAGACTTCGTAGTCCTGCAATTTGTCTAAAAAACACCATTAAAAGCACATTTATTTGTGCTGTATCATCACCTGGCCTGCATTCTGTGGATCTGACAGATTGCTTTAATCCTGAAAGTGATTAGACCAAGTAAGACATGTCCCATTCTTCATGGATTTTATACGAGAGAGACGTGCATAATATGGAAAACACACAAGAGGATGGAAATCAAGACTGGATCATTGAGCAGCTGCATTGGCGGGGTGGGTGGGGGCTGTATGTGCCCTGCCAGTGAAGCCCCCTGCTGCTGTGTGCACATATTTTCAATGCAATGCCCAGAGATAGTCTGCATAATATTGCAAATCCTCCAGTACATATTCCACCGGGACCCATTCAGTAGAGTGGGCAGTGCCGGACCAGCGTGAAATCAGTAGTGAGTATAGTGATATCCAATCACGGTCCAACGTGGAATCAAACAAAAGACTGATCGGTTAACTCCATCAGACTCTGCTTTACCAGAAAGGGTGCCAGAAATGCAGCAGAAGATTTTGTTCATAACAAAGGCCTGAAAAGCTGGCATTTACGCCCTATAATTAAACCACATCCAGGCAAATCTGTCACACACACACACATGTTGACATACACATACGGTACAGGTTGCAATGGGCAGTTATTAATAAAGTAAGTTAATTAATCAATAATACCTTACAAAGTACTGAAATGACATTTCAGGAGCCAGTTATTAAATGAATACCCAGTAATGATCTATTTACAATGATTTCTTGATCGCGTCATTCTGGATGGTCATTATATTAGCACTTCATCTGTATCCAGACATCTAAAATCTCTTTGTTTTTCAAAGCTTTGTACCTCCATGAAATGGAAAGGGTAGAGCAGAAGGACCCAAATAGCATCTATTATGAAACGTCTGTAACAAGGTCTTATTTTACTGAAATTCCAAATGTTCTAAAGAAATAAAAGCAAGGAAACTAAATGGGAAAAGGCAAGGATGAGGGGATGTTCTTAACAGAGATAAGAAGCACAGAAGTAATCAGTAACAGATGAAATACAATTGATATGAAAGAATTTAAAAAGAATAAAAGTAACTTTTAGGTTTTAAAAAGAAATAATGTATAAGAATGAGAAAAGTGTGGATTATACAAAGCTAAAAGTAGAGCAGCTGATTACTGAAGGTGGAAAACAAAATTGTTTTTAAAACTTGTAACAGTGTTGGGACAAATCGGATCTTCATCAGGAGCTGGTTCCAGCAGGGGGCAGTATAATGGCTAAAGGCATTTCACCCTGTTTAGATCCTCTGAACCATTCGGTGACCGGTGCCTGTTGATATTCACATATATATTCATTTATAAGTATAACGTATGAGATAGTTTTTTCTTTATTCTTATCTTTTTTTACTTAACTCTCTGTCCGACTGGAGGTGTGAGATCCTGGGGACTGAAGTAGTGTGCTCTTCTTTTCTTATTTTTTTTAAATAGAAATATGTGTGTAGAAGAGTAAAAGACACAAAGATAAGTGTAAAAATCGGATTGGATGATTTGGCAAAAAAACTAATCCTATCCTTTGGCAAGATATGGCTTCCATGCAATAAAATCAAATAAAACAATTTAAAATGAAAGTTATGGTAACTACACACAAATAAGGTTTTGGAGTTGGATTTGAATAGTTTCATCAGTTTCTGATCCGTTTAAATGAAATACTGTATATTTATACTTCTTATAACTCTTTACAATTGGAATCTCACTCATTTTAAAATGGGACCCTCTTGTAGAAACCCAATCAAACCTTAGGGTTCTTATTTTTGGGAAATGAAATGTCTTGTTGAATGGATCCATAAAAAATTTGGATCAGAGTAAAATCTTGTAACAGACAGTTTTAATTTCGTTTTTTTCCCTCTCTTGTAACATTGCTTTGGGGTTATTTTCTTAAACTGTAAATCTCATTATGAATATTTTCAATGTGTTTTATTGCAAATATTCACATTCGATTAATGATCAACGTGTGTCAAAACTTTTAAAGAAATATTTCGCTTTTAGAAGCTGGAGATACAGGCTTTTTCCTTTTAAAATCCATCTCTGTGGATGCCCTGAAGGCCGGAAGAGGAGCGTGCCCAAGTGTGTTGAAGCATGCAGGCCCTAAAGGGGTATCAGGCTCAGGTCCTTGAGGGCCACAGCAAAGCAGAGATTAGGCTTTTACTTGTCCCTCAACTAACACACCCAGTTTAAACCCTACAAGCTTTGGGAATGAGCTGATGAGGGGCGTTGACTGAGGGACGGTGGTAGATCTACGGAAAAAAGTGTGCGTCGGTTCCGTAAAGGAACAGGGAAAAGACTAGTCCTGCTTAGGAACCAAAAGCAGGGCTCATCACTCGAGGACCTGGAGGCCTTCAGGCCACTTCTCTGCACATCTGCTCCTCCACTGAGCACTTTCTCAGGCTTAGCTGGGGTGTTCCGAGTGCTAAACCCTGAAACATGTGCTGCTGTGACCTTCAAAGACACACACATCAATCCATGCACAGAAGTGAATCTTCCCTCAACACCGCGTATATGAGAACAGCAATGCCCAGGAGACCAGAAGGTCCAGACTTTCCCACTAATAACTTAAAAGGGCCCATTCTGCATTCTGAGTCCAAATTTGACACTTGTGTGGTTTTATTTTTAAATATAATTTTGCTGCTTTGACTGTCAGTCAGTCAATCATTTGATACGTGTAAATGACATTTCTGTAGTGGGGCCCAGTGAGCAGACAGATGTGCGAGTGCGTTTTTGATTTGTGACATCACAAAAACCACAGGAAAAAAGCAGCGGGATTTGAATACATGATCATATGAACAATCTGTGATCCACCAGGTTACTAAACTACTAAAAACGACCTAAACGGCAAAAACAAACACAGACATCAAGGTTCTGCCCCGGATTAGGACTAGATGTAAATACCACTGAGAACCATATTAAGGCCTAAATTTAATCTAATCCATGTTAAAATAAACCATTTTAAAGCTGCAACTGCAAGGTTAAGTTGTAGGAGAGTTTGAATAAACTTCTACATGTATTCAGTAAATTTTGTCGTTTAAAAGTCAGGAGTTTTACTGCGGACCCCCACACGGGTTTCAGAGGTTAATGGGCGCCTAAATCTGCGGAGCTGCTCGCCTGCTGTTCCGCTACATCTTGTCCTGCCCCGGGCAATTCACAGCTACCCACAGTAGTCCAGGCTACCCTGGCGCTCCTATTTCACAGCACTTTAAAAGATCCAAACGCTTGAAATCTTTTTTTCTGCAAATGAGCCGATACATTGTAATTTTATGAGGTTTAGGGTTACGAGATGGACAGACGTGACCCATGCTGCAAACATGAAAAGATGAATGAACAGAAGCAGAGGATGTCTTGTCCCTTCCTTTTTAGGAAGGCAGCAGGGACGAGTAACGTACGTTGTCGTTCATGCTTTTTGTTGTTGAGTTAATTGTGAACATGGAAAGTTCAGGGCAGCTAAATGATTTTTATATTTTTTAGCACATTGTAATTTTCATATTACAAGGGCTGCAACAAACCTAAATGAATCACATTAACTGCAATTGACCAAGGGAGGAAAAGAAATTAGATACTTATTTTATTCTTTATCTAAAAAAAGCTTTTTTTTTTAGTGTGATATGGCTACAGAATATAAGGCATGTATATAAATGCAAGGTGGTTAATGTAATTATGTATTTAAGTTTTAATCACATGATCAATATTCCATTAGTAACACTGTCGCCTCAAACCTAAGCGGACGACCCAGAAAGGAAAAATGGGATGACAAACTACATCTTAGCACAAGTCTAGCATGCCATTTATTTTAGCAGTTAGGGACTCTAATAAAAGTAGCATAGAAAATATTTCTTTACACATCACAAATAATACAAAGTGATGCATCACATACACACACCCACCAAAAATGTACAAGACCTGCAAACAGTCCCGTTTAGGCTCTTGGGCCCTTTAAGTGAACATGGGAATGTGTTACAGAAAAGCAAAAGAAAAGAACTAAAAAAGTAAAATGAAGAAAAACACAAAAAGTAGTCTTTTGATGTTTTTAATACACGGTTACCTGTACACGAGGGGAAAAAAAAAGAAAAAAACAAAGAAAAAACACTAAAATTAAACATTTCAAATTATAATATCCCTTTTCATTAAGCAATGAAGTTAATACTAGATTCAATTTGTAACTAATCATTCATACATATATTAGATCACACAGAGTAGAAAGAAAAATAATTACTTAAAAAGTTATTAGCATCGGACTGTACAAGAGTCCACAGTGTGTACTGGTTGGGGCGTAAAGGGAACTGGGTGGTACCAAATAAGACAACTTTGATCTTAATACTTAGAATATAAAAAACTACAATTAATACACAGATAGGAATCTGGAGGCTTAGCAGTCTTGAACGGTTTAAGTACAGAACATACATAAAAACCTATCATCTCTCATTTTGTCCATATATGAAGATGCAACATCAAATTTCAAATTACACATTCACGATCTTTGAAAAATTTCAGTATGAAAACAGAACAGAAAAACAGGGACAGTTTTCCTGCAAAAATGACTCCATGAAAGGAAGGAGAAAAAAAAAAAAAACAAAACCTTCTTTGATTTAATTTTATATATATATATTTAAATAAAGTATTTAGTCAAGTATCTGAGTGTACATACATAGTTTTACAAGATAGCAAAGGCAATAAACTCACAATACGCAAGACCCCCCCCCTTTTCCCATATCAGATCAAGGTCATAAGAAAAAAAAAAGCCATAACATTTCCGCCAAAAAAAAAAAATAAAAATCCTAAAGAACTACAAGTTAAACGTCTGTCAAAATATTAGAGAAATCCATCTTTGTTTCAAATATGAAATAAGATATTGCACCTTTTTTTTTTTAAACCAGAGTACAATAAAATGACAATGAAAAACAATACAAAACAAGAGGAATTAAATTAGGAATTGACTGCTGTTTACCAACGTCACTCACCATATTGTTTAACCAAGAAAGAAAAAGGAGGAAAAAAAAAAAAAAAAAAAAATTCCTGTAACAAAACATCACAGTTTTCTCTCACTGAATTAAAATTGCTTTATGTAAAAAGAAAGAATTTTTTTTTTTTTTTTTTTTTTTTTTTTTAAACACATTCTTAAAACATTTCATGACAAGAACAAAACAAAAATGTATTCAAGACTGCTAAGCCCATAATTACGATTTTATTGCAACAGAACTAGAAAAAATAGATTATATTGCGATTGCTGAAATGTTACAATTCCGGGGTTCATTTTGACGATTCACTTGAATTAAAAAGGAAGAATAGAAAACAAAAACATCTGTTGTCCAAAAAGGATCCCGGAAATTGTTCATTCAAATAATGGTGTACACAAGTATTTAGTAACAATTTTACGTTCCTGATTTAGAAATATTTCTTTTTTTTTTTAATTGTATAAGTCATTCTACAGCTAGTGTTTCTCACTAAGAAAAAAAAAAAAAAAAGTCTTCAAGGCGTTGCAAATCTAGAAACCTCTGTTACAAAAGGTTTATCTTCTCAATCATTCAAAAATCTTCAACTAAAGGGTGTCCGCTCTAATGATCCTACAAGAGAAAATGACAATTGCTGAAACACACGAGTCTTCATGGAACATTGTACTACGTCAAAGGGCTCATATTAGTGGGTGCATCTGTACCTGAAGGCCTGGAGCCTGTGTCTGCTGGGCTCCCTGGCCATAGTAAGCCCCCTGTTGTCTGTAATATTCCACCCAGGCAGCACTATAGTCTGGAGGGGAGCTCTGCTGAGACCCAGGAGCTGCAGCCTGAGCTGGGGGGGGGGGAGAAGATAAATAAGCACATCACCCTGTTGCATCACCCTCATTTATCTGTATTTTTTGCCAGGTCAGACTGTACTTTCACAGTCTCCTTACATTATGTAGCTCTTAACCATAACCATCAATCAGAAAAATAAAATCATGATGAAGGTACATGAGCGGCCAAATGATATGTGAAAGAATTAGTGACTTATTTACTTTATTTTTAATTAAGGATTAGCACATTTTATCCACACGATGTGGATGCTGCAGACCAGATTAAGGTGGAGCACTCCATTAATGAAGAGAGAAAATCTTACTCTGTTTCTTATAATACTCCTCCCATGCTTTGCTGTAGTCAGGACCAGTGTTCTGGGCTTGGCTCTGCTGACCTTAATACAAACACACCAGCACAATTCATTAACTGGCAACACTCATTTTTCTCTAAACGCAAACAAAACAGCTTAACCTTTTCTTGCCCAAAATTACAAAAAAAACTACAGCAAAATGAATTTGAAGATAGATATTATCGCTACACAATTTCCCCAAAAACTCTTTCGAAATCTAAAAAATATACTCCATAATGTGGCTTTTCTTGTGCCAAATAAGTTCAGGGCAGGGAGTGTTGTGAAAAGGACACTTGCCTAGCTTTTTGTAATACTGCTCCCATGCTTTGGAATAGTCCATCTGTCCCGTCTGAGAGCCATTGTGACCTGTGAACAGAGAAACGAGCAGTGTAAGAAAACAAAGGCGCTGAAGAGGAAATCAACAAGTGATTCAACCCATGAAACTCACGAGACCACTTCCTCTGTCTCTTATTGTTATCTGCTTTTTATATGACAGCAGTTGCAAAATCGATCAGAACTGCATGCCGTGATTCATGAGTCAATCTTGCACGCATGCAAGTCATAGTGTTTTGATATTTCAAATAAATCAGGCCAAAAGAAATTTTTTTGAAGTCAACCGTATCAAAGCCTTTCAAATGTTACAAGTTCAATCAGGTGTCAATACATAAACACTATGAAAGAGCGCAGTAGGGGAACTGAGGCTTCATCATCCAGAAGAGTCATCAATAATTGTGACAGCGCTAAAATGAACTGCTAACAGTGTCACGATATATTTAAGGGCACGTGACAGTAACAATATTTGGTATTATCCATAAAATGTGTCTTTATGATGCAGTCCTTGTGAGGATCATGTAGACTGAACTGGTTGAGGTACTCACTGGGGTCCTGCTGGCCCTGGGGCTGCCATGTCTGGTATGTTGCACCCCAACCTCCAGTCATGAAAGTCTGCGGTCCACTGCCAGACCAAGAAAACAACAGAAGAGTCACACTACTTCAAAAAACAACACATTCCACATCACTGGCAAAGAGGAAACCAACGGGCACTATTATGGGTAAGCAATATGGCGCAAAAAACACCACATTACTTGAAGCCATTTCATATTCAAATTTTTATTTCTTGAGGCTTGCATGAACACAAGCACCAGTAGAGCAGCCAAGCTATGATCAACTGATTTTCAGGCTCTTTAGTTATTTAAAAAGGGGAAAGAAAAGAAAAAAAGGAATCCTAAAAATGCTGACATTCTGATTTTATGATGAAGTTTTGATAAATCACTGTCCACCTTCGGTACAGCACTCCCAAACAGAAACAAAACTCACTTCTGGTGTGGGGTAGGGGGCCCTTGGGTGAAAGGACTGAGACCGAAACTGCTGCTGCCCCCGAGCCCCGAGGCCTGCGTAAAGAGGACGGAGAAAGAGTGAATGAACAAACCAGGGAGAGTCAAAGGTCATACACAGGTCCTAATGCACCCCCTTTAGCAATGCTGATTGATTGATAGTGGGCAGGATAAACTCCTGGCTCCTACCAGTGGTGCAACCGGCCCTCAAAACAAAAGGTTTAGGGGTGAATTAAGACCACCTAGAAAAGGGCAAAAAGCAGCAAGATGTATAAAACTGCTGTTTTAAATCTGAAATCAAGGGAACATCATTATGAACTCAAATTTCAGCAGATTTTATAGGAATGCTTTGGTATAACAGCACAAATGTGATTTGCTTTACCGCAATATTATAATTTAACATTCCAAAATCAAGGTCAGTGAACTGTCAGCCCCCATTAAATACCCTGACACAAGCAAAACTGTCTCAGTGGCAAGAACACACAGCTTCAGATGCCCTAAAAAAAAAAAAAAAAAAAAAAAAAAAAAAAAACCCCCCACACACCCACATCCTGATACTACCAAGCTTTTGCTTTCTTTCTTCTGTATTAATTATTCTACCACGGAGCATCAATGAGCAAATTTGCAAAATCTCTTCTTTTGAAATCAAAGTAGCAGAACAAAAATCAGCTGATTTATTTTGCTAAGTGGCACCGATACCAGTCTCAGCAGTGCAGCTGATCTTTCTCCCTTCATTTTCAGGAGCATGATAAACATTGCAACAGCATGCACCCTGTAACTCCAGCTAACATGTTTGGCATTTATAAAAAAATAAATAAATAAATAAATAAATAAATAAATATTTGAAGCAGGCCTTTGGACCAAATCTAGGAGTCTTAAGCACAATTTAGCCACTCAAGATGAGACTCATTTGTTCATCAGAGCAGGTGCATTAGATTTGCACCATGAACGCTAAGGAGAAAACTTAATGTGATGTGCAGGTCAGAGAATCCGTGTGATTTCTCAAATCGTACCCCGATCTTCTCGTCGATCAGCTGTCTGGCCATCTCTATCTGCTGCGGGGTGCCTCTGATGGAGAAGATGCGCACGTTGGGGTCAGTGTTGGGAGGAGGATTTCTCTGCAGCTCCACATGAGCTCCAGACTGCTGGTTGATGTTCTTAATGGTCTCTCCTCCTGTGAAAAATAAACACATTTTAAAGGCTCCTTCCCATAAGCTTAAGTCACTTAACTGCTTGAAGCAGCATTAAGTCAGCAGAGGAAAAAGATCACATCAACTGCTGCTCACTAAGAGTGCAAAAGTAGGTTTTTGATTTGTTCTTGTACCTACAGTTTTGTTCTGAGCAGTCAAAAATTATCTTAAAGTACAAATCTGGCTGAGACTGATGTATAATAACGCCACTTGCCTTTAAAAAGGTTAAAAAAAACAAGGTTTCTATGCATGTTTGATCATCTCTGCCAGTGTCAAAAAGTAGAAAAGCACTCAGAGGAACCACTAGAGTTTCTGGACTGCCAAGGGCTTTAAAAATACCTTTTTGGCATGTATAAACACCAGACAATGGCAATTTGTTTTCACAGAAGATGAGACGAATAGCACAGACACACGGACATGTCATCAATAGTCAAGGAAGAACTGTCTCCTCAGGAGTGTAAATGATGAGCAAAATTAAAGCGTATCCTTCCCTCAAGAGTGTAGGGGGTGCTTTGTCTCATGGTCCCCTGCCCAGTGACAATGCCTTTAAAAAGCTTCCTGTGGGTGTGTGT
This sequence comes from Hepsetus odoe, assembly GCA_017165825.1. Taxonomy (NCBI): domain Eukaryota; kingdom Metazoa; phylum Chordata; class Actinopteri; order Characiformes; family Hepsetidae; genus Hepsetus; species Hepsetus odoe. The sequence goes on from CM029371.1 coordinate 14,552,321, forward strand.
GTGGAGGAAGGAGGGGTGTAGGGATGTCCCCAAAATCAATTACACGTTTGTTCACTTCAGGGTGACACTCGCTTGACCCAACCCGACCCCAGGCTGAAAACGTTCCTCAATGAGTCTCCGCCTACCTTGGACTCCATGCCAAGGCCGACGGACTAGGCATGGGCCATTAAGCTATTGTCAAACAAATTTAACTTCTGCAATAATGAAGCCATTATGAGCTCTCCAAGCACGACAGAGAAATGAATAAAGACACTGAGCGCTCGGTTCATGGACTGGGCTCGGTCCAGGCCAACTCACTGGGCCTTATGTGGGATGGGTTTAGTTATGGGGAATGAAGGAGCAGGGGTCGTAAATGGCGTGAGAGTTTTGCTGGTGGTCTTAAATGCTGAGTGAAAAGACGCTCAGGGTAAGCACTTAAGCCTAAACAATAAAACGTGCGTTTCAGTCTTGAGGGTTTAACAAGCTGGGGAAACCAATGGGGGACGTTTTCATTATATTTGAATACAATTAGGACTTAAATCAAGAGATTAGGTGTGAAAACTGGGGCAATTTAAAAAAAAAAAAAAATCTCAAAGCAGATTTTTACCCCAATGGTGGTATACTAAGCAAATTTCACATTTTATATATTCCTAGTATTACGAGATGACTAATTTGGGACCGATTAACATAAGTCATCTTTTTATTTGGATGGTGGAAATGTTAAATTAGGTCAGATAAAGAAAAGGAGGACAGCTCCAAGTACAGGAAAGATTACCTTTGCCGATCACAAGGCCACACTTGTCTGCTGGTATCGTGTAGGTAACTTCCTGTAGTCCTCCTGGAGCCCCCATGCTCCAGTCTCCTCTGCCTCTTCCCCTGCCCCGGGATCCTAACGCACCACCAAAACCATCCCGCTCCTGAGGAGCACAAAGAAAAAAAGCTTGAGGGACATTCTTGAATTGTAACAATTTAATGCATGAACAGCTGTGATTTCACAATCGGTATGGATGCTGACAAGTGTGCAACAGACCTGAAGTGGATAGTTTAAAAGAAGTAGTTATAAATAAGCTAGAGAGGGGGTGCAAATTTAAATATAAAACTAAAACACTGATATTGTCAAAACTTAAGTACCTGCTAGAAAAACTATCCTTATTAAAAATGACATGCAGATACCTGTGCTGTGTGGACCAACTCGTTGATGAGGTGAACTGCATGCTGACATCTGTCCGGTTGTCCCATCACCTGTGCAATCCGATCTGGACTGATTCCATCATCTGAGACAAGTGTATTACACATAGATGATTATAATACACCCTGAAACAGACTTCCACTCACTATTAAAAAGACATGAACAAATCACGGTATCATTTTTGCCAACCCTACACCAACTCCTCCACTGCTTTAGAAAAATAAGAGTAAAATATAAACAAGTGATGAATTTGTAATAATATTAATAAAGGCATTGCTGATCCTGCGTGCATATATAAAACTCTGTGCATTATTAATCTCCCCTAAATCTGTTAACACTTCAGTGGCTGTTGCTGCATCTTCTTTAGAGACTTAAAGGATTTGGATTACATAACTCTGCCCTCATGCTCGGAGTCGTTTGAGACATTGTTTCTAGCCGCCTTTCCACACGTTCACATTCATTTACAACGAGGTGGTGATGCACTGAAGTGCCACACCAATGAAGTCTTGGCTGAAATTGATCACTTGTGTTTACGACCTCAGGCACCGTACCAAAACCACAGCTGTGAGATGGTCCATGCACCACACTGACCTGGTTTGAACTGGATCCTTACACCAGCATCGTTCTGGATCTTCTTTATCATCTCTCCATTTCTGCCAATGACAATACCCACTGCAAACCTCGGCACCGCCACCTGTTCAGAATCAAGTGGTGTCAAAACAGACTGTTGCTGAAACAGCACTGGTTTGAGATGATTCTGTGGGTACCGTCTCTCTCCGCGTGCAAATCAAATCAGAACTTTTACATCCCTACTGAGTACAAATTGGGACTGGAACCATGTACATTACTAATAGACTGAAGGACCACCCCCCCCCAAAAAAAAAAATTCTTTCCATGTAGTATACTTCAGGTGTACTGAATGTCCTTTGTAGCACAGATACTCCAGAAGATTTTTAAATAAAAATGAGCCCCCTTAACAAATCCAGACTGTTATTACTGTGCTGATAGAGGTCTTTGCTACATCTGAACTACTGGTGTTTTTAAATTTATACTCTTAAAAATAGCAAAAGAATTAGTTGTAAATTTAAAACATGTCAACTGCATTCATTAAACAGGAAATGCCACATAAATTACAGGAAAACTAAATTAAAATGATAAGATTCACGTAAATGTTTTTTTCTTATTAACATATGCTTTGCGGTTTCTTACATCCAGACTACTTCCTCCAAGTCTGGAACTGAAGTCACCTCGGCCAGTCCTAAAGTCACTCTGGTCCTTTTCCCTGATGATCTCCACTACCAGTTCTCGTGCTTGCTGCAAGACAAAACATGGGAACAACATGAGGACACAACATGCCTAAAGCCTCAGAAAATGCAAACCAATAACAGTTACCGGTGTGGTTAAATAGCAAAGAAATTCCTCCTTGAATATGCAAGCCAAAAAAAGGGGGAACTTACCTGTACTTTAAAGGGATCCCCAGTGATTCTCAAAGGCTTGTCTGCTCCAGTGGGCATCGGGCCATCCTGAATCATGATCATCTTCACTCCTGTCCTCTCCTGAGGGCCAGAGATAAGGAGTCATTTAAAGAATATGAAAATCGACATTTATCCTATACTAAATAATAGGATAAATAATAATTAACTTGATTTCGAGACCCAACTAGCTCCTCAAAATAACTGCAAAAGCTCTTCCGATTACAGTCATCATACAAATATCATCTTCCTTAGTTATCCTGTGTGAAGGGGTGTTTGTAACCCAATCTTTACACCTCTGATCTGCTACCACTTAATTCTAAAATAATAAAAGTATTAAAATACTTGTTTCAGAGTCCCGTATTGAAGAGGAGTGATTATCTTGTGTGGAACACCGACATCATGCATGAAAGACCTTCAAACAGTCAGAGTTGACCTGAACAGAGCTCGTGAGTTTCTGTGAAATCTGATCTAAGCAAAGTATCAAAACTGAGAACTTGATGCACTACAAAAAAGAAAAACTTTGATGTGGCGACAACATGAACGTCTATTATCCCCCCCACTGGTCTTTTTTCTGTGCAGAAAGCACACGCCACTTGCGTATGAACTGCCTTGCAGTCATCTGCCTTGTTTGTCTAGATCCAAAGTCAAACGGGCTTGCAAGAAATCCTCCAACATCATGTGTGAGAAACTACCACAAGGTTTTGGGACTCATTCATAAGCATGACCTGAAGACGAGTGGCGTTTCATTCAGGGCAGTGATGTTAGAACTAAGCAAGGATCAGTTTTGTTTGGGGTTTCTCAAATCAAGATTTTCTAACTGAACTAATCTCTCCCCACCCCTCAACACCAACTAAAAATCTCAGATCCCCTTTAATCTTGTGTGAAAACGTCACAAATCAATAAAACCTGGTCAAAATTTCCATTTGCTATAGATCTTCTACTTTTGAGAATAATGCATAAAGAAAGGCACTTCATTCTACCAGAAAAACAAATACCTTGGTCAACGTGCACAATGACCAAGACCAGCTGGGTGCAATTTTGCATTTTATAGCCATTTTAAAATTCAGCCAAAACACAAACCTGAAGTTGCTTAATAGTGTCTCCTCCTTTGCCAATAACCAGTCCTACTTTGCTGGCAGGGATCAGGATTTCTTGGATGGCGCTGCTGCCGTCCAGCTCATTGTGGAAGCCGGGGCCGTTCCGACACCGGTCCACAATCTGACTAAGGAGTCGCTTTGCCTGCCTGATGGACGCAATTAACAGGAGGATCAGAAACAGAGGATGGTATTGAACACAGGAATGAATCACAGTTTCAAACACTTTGTTAAACTTCATTCGCACCGGAAAAAGGACAAACATGTCCCACCATTATTTATTTACATATTTTTAAAGAACAAGGCATTATACAGTTTTTAAAAATGGTTTACTTGAAATAAAAATTGGGAGGGGGGAAAAAAAAAAAAAAAAAGCATTAAATGAAAGTGTTATTATTCACCACATGCTCCTAGTGTTTGTGACTAGTTTAGGGGAAAAAAACTGAAATTGTGTATTACTGTTAAAATAATAGCAGGTTTTGCCCCAAAACATTTGGCTCTGCAGCCGCGTGAGAAATACACGCAATCGGGAAATTTTAAGCTTGCAGCTTCATTTAATAATAATTTAAAATAAATATAAAAAATTTTTAAACCATTTCAAGTCATCGCCCACTACTGATTATACCGAAAGCTCATATCCTAAAGAGACTGCTGCTCAGTGGCAATGAAGATGTATTTAACAGCAGATATTTGGATAACAACATTTAAAACCGTTCAAACTACTATTAAAAATGTAAACTTCTCAAATGTATTGAGAAATGAATTGCTTTAGTTTGTTTCTTTTTAAGAGCATCAGTTGGCTTTAATGCTTTCATACACAGCAAACTACACATGGCTACATTACAGAACGCCTTAAAATAATTAGAGCTTACTCAATGCTCTCTGGACTCCCAGTCAAGGTGCAAGGCCGGTCAAGCATACCTCCACTGTCTATAGGAGCAACACAAAACACAGTTTACAACCAAACAAAAAAGAAACCTTACCGACCACATACAGTCACAACACACTGAAAGAATATAAAAGAAAAAGAATGTCGAGAGATCATGTCTTAGTTGTAAAAAACATAGGTGGTGAGATTATCTGCACGTTTGTGATTTACATGGATGAGACGTAGAACCTTGGGGGGGTGTAAGACCAACATTTTAAAGAGCACCCACCAGCAGCAATCTGGATCTTGCAGCCCGACTCCAACTGGATTCTAGTTATCTGCTCACCGCCTCTTCCAATTACTGAGGGGAATAAGAGGAAAAAAATAATTTAAAAACTCATTTATATAAATAAAAACAAAAGCAAGAACATAAGCTCTAAGAAATAAGGCTATGTATTGAACACTAAAAGGGGTGTCACACCTAATATCAATAATTACTATCAATTAGTAATGTAAATAAAACTTTCCCCTCCATGCAAAACAGTCCCTTAAATGTAGTCTAATTGCGGCACCCAAGTAAAAGGCATGGGCTAAACTTTGTCATCTCTTTTTTTAACCTTGCACAGTCCACAGTTCTGCATGTGTATAGAGAATTTCACCACTGCTTCAGCCAATCAAGCAAACTATTTTCTGTAATGAGAGATGTAAATATACCAGCCTTAAAAGGATAAACATGTTCCTCATATTGTCCGTAAAGATGGGACTAGTGTGTCCAACACATGCCCAAAAGGCTCAAGACCTGGAGAATCTGGAGGCTAAATCAATTGAAATGTGTGTCATGTTCTTCAAACTATTCCTGAATGCTTGCAGTGCAGCAGGGCACCATTATCCTGCTGAAGGAAACCTAGGTGTCCCAGCAGAACACTGGCCTGAACATCACACTGCCTCCTTCTTGTAGGAGATCCCCCCCCCCCCCCCCAGAAGGTGAGGCATAAACATATCGGTCTACATAAATTAGGTAAATAGTAACAAAAAGCCTGAATTTTAAAATCCCATCACACTTCCTGATACTTACTGAAGCCCACCATCTTATCAGGCACTTTGAAGTCTTCTGTAATTATAGTCCTGAAAAAAAAATTAAAAATCCAGTTGTTACTTTGACCAGACAGCATTCGAAGGCTGTTAAAACTGTAATAAAAGTTTGTATTTAATATAATATCAAAGAAAACTTTCACTCCGATATTACAGCTCCTACACGAGTTTGATGTAGAACATTAGATTGGGACTGAATCGGCATCACCATGTTAAATTTCATACATCATGGGATTTGAAATGGTTGTGACTCACCTTGAATGTACCACTCCCCCTAGTTGGGTGGCAACTGAAAACAAAACAGAAAAAAAAAGGGGGAACCATATTAATCTTCGTAAACAAGTGAATGCCTGCTGAAGTTACACAGGCTGGGGCACTTAACTGTGACACCACAATGAAAAAAGGACAGGAGAGCATGGAGTTTATTTCTGTGGACTGAAAAATATATATATATCACATCCACATTAGCATCATTTCACAAGTTCATAACGAACCTTATTCATGGACAGAAGTGAGCAGATGTTTCTGATAATCCCAGATGCAAATAAGCGGTAGAACATACAAAATAACCCTAGTAGGGTTCAGTCAGACGGTTACACTACTATGATTCATCTGTAGAATAAAAATAAAGTGAAAGGTCTTTTTCAATTAATTCTGAAATCACTTCAAACAAGTGCTTCCACTCAAACTCTAGGATGACATCAACATTAAGCTATTGGGAATGTACCCTGCTGCCTTACTGCCTACCGGAACTCTAATTAGGGAATATTTTTGGTGGGTGCTATGGCCCAAATAACATACATGTGAACACCAAGATTCAAGGCTTTCCAGAAGAACTTTGCCCAGAGCCAGCCAACTGCCTCTGCCAGCTTGTCTTCCCCCCCTAGTGTCGCCAGTTCAGTGGTCATGGCACTTTTGTTGCTACCTACTGTATACCATGAACAAGAGCTCAAGTTTTGGACCCAAATATAAAGTTTTCAAAGTGTCAAATTCTTATGCTTTCTTATGCCCATTTTTCCCGCTTCCAACAGTTCTAGATACAGAAACCCATAATACTAGTACATGTGTGATGGTACAATTGTGTGATTATGTTCCAAGTTACAGGTATGAGAATACTTAAATTCTCACACTTTAAAACTAAGTCTGACACAATTAACCATCACACTGAGCAAGTGTTTCTTTATGCATCAAGTAGTTTTCACCCGAACTCATCATTTACTTGCAAATGCAGCCGAAATTACTTAAATGCATCAACGATCAAGAAATATCACTTAAATTTTAAACATACTAACGTCAATGAGATTGTGATTTACTGTGATGCCAGTATTGGTGGGCTGATCCTCAGTATTTTTACACTTTAAAGAAAACAAGTTTACACAAGCAACAGGGAGGGAGGGGGGAAAAAAAAAGAAAGGGAAAAAAAAAAAAAAAAAAAAGCGCCACTCTTAATCCAGCCCTTTGGGCGAGTAGACCGAGCCTGACAAACCTGACTCCTTGTGTGTGTTTTAACAGGCTAAATATGGAGAAAAAGGGCTGCAAAAGGAAGAGGCTAAAGGTCCTCTTGGATAAATATGCATTTGCTAAACCTACCCTGAACCAGAGCATACAGAGACCGAGGCCAGATTCAACATCAGAATCTGATAACTAGTCCATTTCCAGAGATTCTTCTAAATTTGTAGCACTTTTCCTTTAAGTTTTCCAGCTGACAGCCATAATTTAATTATGACTTATAACCAGTTATGCACTTTGCTCAGCCACTTTGCTCTTATCAGGAAGCTAATTTAGCAATTGTTCAGTTCTAAAATGTATTATTCACACTTATTTTTAGTTGAATAAAAAGCTTTTGCTTTTCTTAAAGTATTCTCAAATTGTTAAATTCAGTTATTATTTTCCCCTGACCCATTACTACTTGGCAAAGACATCAGATCAGATGTCTGAATGGTGGGACCAAAGCCATTTGCGCAGATAAACAAAATATCAAAAAAGAACTTTGTCCAATTAGTTATGAATTGATTGAATTGAGAAACATTGACTTTCAGCAGACCAGTGTCAACAAGGTCTTTCACAACCTGTATAGAGTTATGTTTTAAGTGGAACAATTAGTCGTTTTAATACTGAAATTACAATTTGGAAACAATTTTCAAATCTCAGCCATTTTATTCATTCATTTTATCCATTAGTGGATATATGGAGATTCATCCTCCAAAAAAAAGAAAAGGGATATTGCAAACCTCGTGAACTGTTGTGTGGCACATTAGTACTCACCGAGTTTTACTTTTTGGTAAAAGTAAAAAAAAAAAAAAAAAAAAAAAAGTATATATAATATATATATTTCATTTTTTTACATTTAAATCGCAATCAAAACACTCAATTTTACCCGAAATAGTTTAGCCTTTACAAAAAACGTGAAACTAAGCTGATCTGGGTGCAAGAAACTACATTTACTTTCCCTCACTGGCCCATTTTTTTTAATTTACATAAAAAATTTATTTAAAGATGTATATTATCCAGTTTTTCTAGCAGGACATGGCTCTTTGGCACCAACCTGTTTGCCATGTGCTTTAAGAGAACTGCAAATACGGGATCCTATACAGATTCAAAATTGATTTTGAAGCTTGCTGTGCAGCTCACAAATCTCACTTCCTGAAACTACTTAACTTGGCTGTAGTACCGGAAGCAGAAGATTTTTTTAAAATTCACTCTAGATGTTTAAAAGCAATTGGTTAGCTGCTGTTGCAGGAGGTTCAATGAGGGAAACATCATGTCCTTATAATGACATGGAGTCTGTGGTGGCCCAACAGTTAATGTACTTTGTGCTCCAAGGTGTAATCCCCCCTGAAATAACACAGCAAGCTGAGAAGCTGTCTTTCACACAGCGTACGCAACACACACACACACACACACAATGCAAAGACCAAGTGCGTGGTGACCAGGAAAGCACCACGAAGCTTCTCTGCAGCCTGCACCAACCTCCACCAGCACAACCAGGGCATAGATGGGCCCCCAACCTCAGTCTTGAGGTTACACCTTCTGCAGCCTCATTCAATCTAGATCCATTTTTTCTTTCACCCCATTATGTGTAATCTTGCACAAATGACATTTTATCTTCTGCACTTAATCACACAAACAAAACATGAGCTTCTATTCACATACACAACCCCAAATGAGGTCTGATCAAGGAGGTCTCACTCCACTCTCACTTAACCTTACTCAGTTTTGCATTAATCAAGAAATGTCACATGATCGAAGGCCCCCAAACTGTGGCTGCTTTAATGATATGATATTTATAAACAGTGCGATTATATCTAAATGTCCATTTTAAAATAAAAAAAAACATTTTGTATATATGTACACAAATGATATATTTAAAAGGATAATCATCCCCCCCCAACCAATCTTACCTCCTTCTTCTAGGGAGCGTTTCTGACTTCCATAGCCATAAAGGGAAGGATCAACGACAGGTGAGGAGTGGTTCAGATGAGTCATCTGGTCTCCCCCCATTTTAGCTGCAATCTGCATAACATATGTTGGAAGAAAAATCTGATAAATGCGACACGTAATCAACAACAAATAAGTGCTGTAGTACTGGCTATTGGCACATTCAGTGATGTTCCTGCCTTAAAAAAAAAAAAAAAAAAACGAACTATGGCACACTATAGATAAATATAGTCGGTATGAGATTCATTCAACTTCTTGCAGACTTTTACGTAGCAGAGAATGTACCTCCAGCCGGCTGCAGTTCTTGCTTTCTTTTCAAATTACACACAAAATTTATCAAATGCAGTTGTTAATGTAAAGTAAAAAAAAAAGACCCACAGAAGGGTGCAGTACTCTTCTTGCCCTATTTGTTTTGTGCCATCGTTAGAGAGTATATCCTTTCAGAAAATTATACAAAAACCTGATTGATGTTTTTCATGCAAGGGCTGAAGGGGCAGTATGTAATATGTAGAATTAAAAAGCATCTCCCAATAAGAAGCTTCCATCAACTTGAGTGTCGACACTCCTCAAAACGGCATGATGCATGCGAGTGTGGAAGGAGAGGGTTATGAGAGATTTGTTAAAAAGCAAGAGCGATAGAACAAAAAAAATGAAGAAAGCGGGGAAAAAAAAAAAACAAAAAAAAACCTAAATTAGACAGTGAGAAAGAAAGCACATGAAAAACAAGTCAAGACACTTGAATGAAGAGAGAGCAGAAAGAGGACAAAAGTGACAGAACAAGAGACAGAGTGAGAAGGGGAAATTGGGGGGGGAGAAAGTGATCAAGCAATAGAGAGAGATAGAGAGCAGAGCGCTCCTCCTCTTCCCTCAAGCTAAACCCTCTTTCTGGGGAATGCCGGGTGGAATGCCAGCAATGCAAGCGCGCGGATAAATCAGCGATCCAAGGAAAGGCTTCAGTTCAGTGCAGGAGGAGGTAAACACTGACCAATGGAATTCAGGGCCAATAACTGGCCACTTGTTGCCCAGTTTGGGGGTAGCAGGGGTCCTAGCTGCGGGGGCTTCAACGGCACGGGCTGCCCGTTCCAACTTAAATATCAGAAAACCTACATACATTTTTAATCTGGTTGATTTTAAAAATGACTTCAAGAATGACATTTTTGCCTCTTTGCTACCGGAATAAAGTAGGTTTACGGCTGAACAAAACCACAGGAGGGATTTTGCAGCATCCTTTAAGAAATTGGGGTCATAAGGCTATTTAGTGATACCAAATGCTGCAGAGGTGTGGGTTGCATTTAGGTCAAGCCCCTGTGAACATTTATGAAGCATGTTTTCCTGGATACATGTACCTAGAACTAGTGTAGTGCATTAATGTTAGCACATCAGCTTAAATACGATGACACCAGTTGCCATCTAAAATGTTTTTGAACGTTTTGTGCATGTTGATAATGTTATTGCAAAAAAGAAGGTTCTTCTTAAGCAATTTGTGGACCAATTGTGTCTCCAATTTTCAGTCCTGGATTTTGTAATTATGGCTAATTAACTGAATCATTTATGTATCTGACTGGCTATCTGGTGTTTTATAACCAGTGACAAACATTCAGAAGCAGATGCTGGGTTCAGGATCACCTATTCTACAGGCGACCAATCGAGCAGTTTTACATTTTGAAATGAAAGGGCCGTCATCCATTTGTTAAGAGAAAATGGTTTTTGCTGGTGCCTTCATTTCGCCACAATATGATGTGAACAAATATCACAGCACCCCTTCAAGTTGAAATAAAAGATTTCTACCGATTCTTGACTAAAGAAAGGTTTACACTCACAGCATTAATTCACCAAGTGACAAAGACAGTGAAGCAAAAATATCTGTAACCAAATGCCAAGACTGAAGCGCCTGTGTTTTTTCCTAAAACACTGCAAAGAACAGCACATGAAAGCAAGTCACCAGGGCAGATTTGCTTTGCAAATCAAAATTCAAAATTTGATCTTTAATGATTCAAGCTGTCAAAATGCAACAAAAGTTAACTTGGTCAAAATAAAGCAGGCCAATTTTGCCCACATTCTCTGATCTCACTCTCTTTTTAAAAAAAAAAAAATATATATAAAAAATATGAGAGATATATATATATAAAATATAATCTCTCTCTCAATTTTTATCATATATATAAAAATTGAGAGAGAGATATATTATATATATTCCCCCCCACACTGATCTTAAAAAGAAGCAATGTAATGTCCATTGCAGACCTACTTTACAGGCCTATTTGAAAGCAGACCTTAATGAACGTGCCAGTGGTTTATATATGATATGACGTCTAGCAGTGCTTCTTTTCCAGGGTAATTTAAGATTTTCAGACTGCGACACACAGCGGAGCTTGTTTAAAGCGCATTTTCATAATCAACATCATTGCGTAACCACGCTGGACTGTGGGAGATTTAAACAGCCCTGTAAAAACCTGTTGCACTTCAAAAGAAGACAGCTTGATGTATTCGACCGTGTGAGAGTTTACGTAACTTCTCCGATGTTTCACGTACCGCACCAGACATTAGCCCTCGACGGCACAATGCACAAAGGCCGCACCTGGCCAGAACTACAAACTGACAGATAAACTGGGCCTGGGGGCACTCCTTATGTAAACCAGTAGCCACGTTGTATTTGGAGATGTTGTTTCCATACAGGCTGTAAAATCAGGCTGTGAGCCTGGCCTTGTGCCCAGTTCTATTTTCTCCCGGCGGAGTTGATAAAAGCGAACGGCCCTGTCCAGCCTGTCCTCCAAGGACCAAGCCTTCAGAAACACACTGGGGAAACGGCAGCTGAGCGCCGTGGACAGAAACCTAGAACACACCCACAGGGGTCCAGCTATGACGTGAGGCTGGATTCTGTTCATTTCGAAGGGGTGTGGGGAATAATCGCTATCGGAAAGTTTAAAAAGTCTTTTAGTTTGTATTAAATTGCCACTGGTCTGCAAAATAAAGCTTTTTTAAAAATATGCTTCACAAGATCCTTGGTAGCACTGCTGGAGGCTGCTGGTTAATATTAAAATTAAAACAACCCACAGAGAGAGGATTTCCATGATCATCAAAAAGAAGTCACAAAATGTGACTGAAAATCAGTTTTATATGGTACACTTGCTAGCAAAACATTGATTAGATAGGTTTTATACATTTGGGAATATCCAAAAACTTTACACCTTAAGCATTTGACTTCGAGTGGCACAATGGTATAAATCATTGGCCTAGACACTGGGAAACTATTCCTGTTGTGGCTACCAGCATTTGTATTCAATTTGTTCAGGTAAGACGAGTGTGAAACAGAAGGCCACGAAGGATACCCCGGAAGGGTCCTTAAAATGTGTCAAAATGAGCTGCATTCACAACTCTGGTTGATGTAGAGCTCCAAAATAACAGCATAATTGAGTTAGACTTCGTGACATGAAATTCTCCAGATGTACTGAAATATTTCGATCAATATGATACTTATCAAAGCTGATCGAAGCGGATTACTCACAACTACAGACTCAAGTACTAACTGAATCTAATTGGCCAGGTTAAAACCTTGGAATCAGAAGGTGCAAACCTGTGTTTCAGCAATGCACTTTTTGAAGAGCTGTAAGAAGACCAAAACAGGTCAAATCCAATTTAGAGGAATGCCCTGAAGTTCAAACAGCTTGACTAGAAATGCCACAGACTCAGATTATTCAAAGCATTTAAAATGTTTGTTAAACTCCTTCACTGGGCAACCTGAATGTAGGTTTTCCTACTGCTAACAAGGCCAGATATCAAGTTTGTCCCAAAAAAAAAAAAAAACAAACACCCTACCTTCAGCCATTCCGAAAGATTAACAGGCAACGGCCTTGGATAATAGGCAAACATGCAGGACTGCAAAGTACAAGTTCTACAGTAAAAGGCATATTAAGAGCAAAGTTAGCCGACGCGATCACTGTGATAAATCACATCACATCACACCAGGAGTCAAGAACAACTGCACATGAAGACATTTAGGCCAGAGAGCCTGTAGACATCAGGGTACTGAGAGTGACTTCTCCATAAAAACTAGTTGACTGGATGCAAGTCTAAGAGGACAAACTCCTTTTAACGGTCCCATTCTTCAATTTTCATAATTTTATGCCTTTTTTTGCAAAGAACCACAACTTGATCCCCACTGGTTGCTTTCTCCATGTCTCAACTTGCTCACAGAACTGTGCAAAGGTCCTCACGTCATTGTTTTCTGCCATATATAACCCTACCTGGAAAGCACGCTTCTGGTTTTTCATGTTATGCACAGCCTTCTTACAAAGCTGGGTCTGACAGGATATACCTCGTCTCCGGGTCAGTGAACAGACCTGCGTGGCCTTTTGTGCTCTGCAATGCAAAGGGATTAAAAGTCTGCAATGGGTTGATTGCACGGCAGAGCAGATCAACACTCCCACTTTATGGGGGTAAAAGTTGTCAAAATTGGCATAATGTTAAGGCCAGTCTGTCTGAATTCGGCCCTTTGGGTGCAGACAACAGGAAGCCATGTTCAAGAGGCTTCCTCTGTGCATTTCTACTACTTTCCCCTGCGATTAGACTATGGGAACTTGCTTCATTTCTCTCCCAAGTGCAAGCAAGGCCTTCAAGCCTGAGTGTAAAGCACCGTGCACTGGAGCACATGCTCTCCTCCCCCCCTTTTAACTCAGATGGCAACTCCATTTGCCCAAGAGCGGGCTGAAATGGCTGTCAGGATCTCCGTCGACACTCAAAGTCTTCGACAAAGCAGCTGATCGTGTGTGTGCGCCCTACTTTTAAAGCTACTTTACACTTAGCAGCCCCTCCACGTTACTGAAGTTAACTTCAGGGGCCTGCTGCGTGCGGCTAATCGGCGCTAGCTCACATTTCAGCAGGCCCTGACACTCTCCCCGGCCGTGTGGCACACTTTCCCGTCGAATATTTCAACTTCCTAACGCATTAAAACTCTTTACAACCCGCCCAAACGTCCACAAGCACTTCAATTGAGGTTTATAAAGCCGTTTGCACCATGAACGCCGATGTAAACACACTCGCCTTAGCGGCACTGGAGGCGAACCGACTCCCGACACAACAACACGCACGAAATGCGACGCGTTTACTGACTTTTGAGGGTTATTTTGTGTTTTGGGACGTTTTTGGTCAACTTTTGAGCGGTTTTGTCGCAAAAATAACGAATCACCTGTGCGGAAACTAGGCCACGCAGAGTTAGCATGAATGCTAGCAGCGTTAGCTCCAAAACTTCTCCAACAACAGGTGGCTCAGGTTTACTTTCTCAACCGCGGCCTAAAAGGACAGAAAGTGGGACGACAGTGACCCCGGCTCGTTGAGAAGCTCAATTTTCGCACTTCTGCCTCATTTTGAGACGTCACACGCAGGTCAGCACAGGTTTCGGAAGTTTTCCGTTCCACCTTAAATGGCGCCGCAAGCTGCGTTCAAAAGGCGCTCAGGAACTGCAACGCAAACGCTGCCGTTTAAGGTGGAACGGCGAATTAGGAGGAAAAACTCCTTGTCGCCGGCTATGAACGTGCACGAAAGTGTGACAGCGGGCTTGGGCTTAAAGAACTGCCACTTCGTGCATCAGGAAAGTTGTGTGTCAGCGCGTGAAGTGCCTCCGGAAAGGCACAAAAGGAGTTTAAGTGTTCAGTTTTGGGGCACAGGCATGTCGGTTAGCGCCGCGGTGTGTTTGCTACCCGGAGAGGGAGGGCTGGAGCTTGTGCAGGGGGCATTTTTTCAGGGAAGTAACTTGGGTTTCAACGACATAAAAGCCCCCTGAGCTGTCCGCGGCCCCCTCCTCGGCTGGAGGGGCCCCGGCTCGGCGCCGAGCGGGTTTTACCTGCCGGGCTCTGTGCAGCGCGTCTGCGAATCCGTCCCCCTTCATTCCGGGTTGAGCCACCGAGGCCTGTCCCTGTACCAGCTCCGCCATCATCATCCTCCACCTCCTCCTCCTCCACCTCCCCTACCGAGGCAGAAAAAATAAAACACACACACAGTGAACGGAGCACGAAAACACACACGCCGGCCCCGGAATCAGAAACGTCTCGCCTCTCCCAACTATCGCGAGAAGAGTCCCCGCCGCTCTGTTTAATAGAGGACTTGCAGGTGTCGTATTTAAAACGGAAACGGAGCCATTTTGGAAAGGGGGAGAAATAATTAAATAAGTCATGTTAAATATTATTTATCTGAAGTGAAAATTTAACATTTTTAACACAATACATTTCAGAATTTCCTAATTATATTGAATGAACTCGTTACACACTTGAAGTTAACATGTATAATAAAAAAGTATAAAAATCTAAAAATAAACAATATGTTTAATTCATATTTACGTATTTACTTAACCCTACATATATTGAGTGAATTTGAGTTAACATGTATAATCCAAGAACCTAAAAAATCTAAGAAATAGACTATAATAATGTAAAAAATGTATGTATAAAGTTTATATTTATAATCTATTCTAAAAACAGACAATATATTTAATGAAGTAGATAAATGAAGTCTAGAACAACAAAAGTATTAACTAAGAGTCTAAAAGTAGGCAATTAATTCAATGAATTGCTTGTAATTGAAACTTGGTGTTGGTGGTGTTGAACAAAATATTAACAAACATTAGTTTACAAACATAAGTTACTGGTAATTATTATAAATAAAAATATATTGAACATTTTTATTTGTTCTCAAGCCAATAATAATAACCTATTGGTTTAAAACTTAAAAACTTTTTTTTTTAAGTTCAGTAAAAGTAAAGGATGTACTGTCATATTGCAGAACATTTGCATAGCTGCACTGAAACCACTGCAATATAGTAAGGTTTGTGGACGGTTCTTAAAATAAAAGAGATCTCCACTGAACATAAGTGGACTCTGTAGACTTGATTATATTCAGATATCAAATATCTCAGTACAATACACTGCCAGGGGCAAATATTTTCAAATATCTTGTTGCAAATGAAGAAAACAACTTAAAAGGTTTCTTTTTACAAAGTCGTTTGGTATGAATATATATTTTTGCCCAGATGTATGTCCTGCAATGAACAATTTCATTATTTATTGGAATTTTTTAGCATTAGTGGACTTGCAAACTCAATGCCAGTCTGCTTTTGTGATAGTTGCACAGTTATTGGATATTTCCTTGTATGGAACATGTGGAAACGTCTAACCATGAACATCTGGAAGGGTCTCTGGTGTTGGAATAGCTGTATGTTAAATCTGTTAAAATGGCTGCAAATATGAAGCCTGTTTATGCAAAATGGTCCTCTGTCCATTCATCCTTTATGTTTATTACTTGAAATTTGAGTCTTTGGTATGTGGCATGAGGAACGGAGTGTAGTGGTACAATTATACAGAGTGCTGTGAGAAACAAGCACAGGGCCAAAAAGTGAAAACGCTGAAAAACTGCTGCTGCTGATCGTTTAACCAAGGGTGTCACCACATTTTGTCTCGAGCACTACAGTGCAATCAGAGTAAAAGAGTGGGATGATATCGATGGTCTGCAAGGTCAATCTACAGTGATGCCACAGCCATCCCTATCTGGGATTCCAGAAAGCACAGCTGTCATTGCTTTCTCTGGATAAGCAGGTCCTGGGATGGTTGTAGCTGATGTGACACAACTGACAGTTGATGTTGAGCTATCCATTGACTTTGCGTGATTGTGGGAGATCTAGCTAGTGTGTGATACTGGACAGGACCAAATTTGGGGGAGGGGGGGGGTGGCAATAACAAAATATGCGTTTCTTTTTCTGACTCACGCAACAATAGACAAGGGTTGCTTAGTAGCAATATCAGCCAATCAGATTTTAGATCTGTTTTATTTTAATTCTCTGCATAATACTTTAAATATCTTACATATGGTGGCACACAAGTGATTTTTGCTCTTACATGCAGGGAGTGCTGAGTGAAGTCTGGACTCAACATGAAGGACAGCTAGCGCCTTACTTTACCCGTCGTCCTGAGGCATTTTGACACCTCCAAAAGAGAGAGGAAGTGAAATGAATCAAGGCTTCTCCGTTACCTTTGTCTGAACCGCACGTCCAAATGGAGCGCTCCCATTTACTGTAAGTCTGAGCTAAGAGCCGAGTCTATTGCTAACATGTGGCTCCAGAATACATTGTGTCTCCGGAGCAGGTGGAGCCGAGAAGTCAAATTGTGACATCAAAGAGTCAGGAGCTTTACAGAAGGGGTTGACTGGAATGATTATCCAAAGCAGGTGTGAGAAATGTGGCAGAAAGGCAGGAGCGGTAACAGAACAGGGAATTCTATAGGGATAAGTGTGCATCAGTAATTGTGGACTTTCTGAAAGGCAGTTCAACATCTGTACAAGGCTGATCAAGTGTCATACAGCTCAGGACCCCCTCATTCAGATTCATGAATAATTTTGTGTGTGTGTGTGTGGTAGTGGTGATGGAGAGGTGGTGCTTTGCTCATTTTCATCACAAAACACCTCGGCTTTGTAGAAAAATGTCTCTGTAGAAAAATCTATCTATCTATCTATATCTATATTCATTTTATATTTATATATATATATATATATATATATATATATATATATATATATATATATATATAGTACTGTGCAAAAGTTTTAGGCAAGTGTGAAAAAATGCTGTAAACAAAGAATGCTTTCAGAAATGGAAGTGTTAATCATTTATTTTCATCAAACAACAAAATGTAGTGAATGAACAAAAGTGAAATCTAAATCAAATAAATACTGGTCTTACCACCCTTTGCCTTCAAAACAGCATCAGTTCTTCTAGGTAATAATTCTGCACACAGTTTTTGAAGGAACTCGGCTGGTAGGTTGTTCCAAACATGACTGTGTTTCTCTTCCTCCTCGCAGACACTGATGATCATCACGCCTGTTTGCAAAAATTGGCTGATCATAACACCGAATTATAATCCTACAAAATCCCTGACTTTGTGCAAAGGTAGTAACACCACATATTGATTTGATTTAGATTTTTGTTTGCTCACTTTGCATTTTGTAAATTGATCAAAAAAAACATTATTTATATTTTTGAAAGCATTCTTTGTTTATAGCATTTTTTTCACACCTGCCTAAAACTTATGCACAGTACTGTATGTATATATATATATATATATATATATAAGTTATATATATATATATATATATATATATATATAGATAGATAGATAGATAGATAGATAGATAGATATTTACAGGCAGATAGATAGACAGACAGACAGACAGACTGTCCACAAGTCCCAAACCCAGTGTATGGCACGTGCCATGAACAATACAAATCTAACATATCAAATGTCACAATCATGTATGTATGTGAATACCTCGTGCAGTTGTTCTGAACTAATAAAGAGCTTTTATGTGCAGGCTCGGTACCCTGAACTGCACTGCTTCAGGGCTACAGAGAGCTGCAGGGATTCTCCCCAAACTCTGGGAGTAAAGGAGACTACAGCGGCTCACTTTCTGCATGTTCTCATTAGGCCTCCCATCTTGCTGGAGCAGACAGGACCACACCGTGTACCGAGCGGCAGTGAGAGTTCGGTTTTTGTGGTTTGGCGTACATCCAAGACAGCTTGAGACACTTTGCTGCTCTGACAGTGTGTGTGTGAAGAATTATCTGTTACAAATATTTATTTTTAAGTCTTGTTAGGACCCGTGGTCATATGTATGACCCAGATGACTTTAACTACTTATGAACATAACTGTAATATTACATGTATACATAATATGTGTCCTGTATGTATTACACATAAAGGCTCTGTCTTAATCCTTTTATCTCCATGTTTGTGGTATTCTATTTTTTATTGAATGAAACTCCTTTATTTTATTTTAAGAAATTAAGAAATTATAATTTTTGCATTAAAATATAGTTTGAAAGTTAGCATGTAGAAGACATGAGGTTTAATTATTCCAGCAATAAATAAGGATTCAGTTTATTATACAGATTAGATAGATAGATAGATAGACAGACAGATGGATAATTTGTTCAAAAGTGAACTAGAAAATGTGTAAATGTAACATAAAAATGTAAAATGTATAAAATCATGAAATATCTGAATCCTTTCAAGGAGTGCTACCAATGTTTTCTGAAGCTAAGTAAAAGTGGAACAGTCAAGTTTAACGTACTTGTGTTGTTCATTAATCAGCATCCATCACACACATTTGAATTTTTATAGATATTATAGCAGAATGTTTCCTGACTCTGGGTAGAGAAAGACCTGCTTGTGCTGTTTAAAGTTTATTTTAAGAGATTTAAGAGTGTACAGAGTGAAAATCCACTACATTTTTTAAAATTAAACTGACATCAGCTTCACATCTCATTGTTCTAAGCTTCAGATACATGTAAGGAGTTGTTCTTCATTCATTCATTACCATGGAGATTTGCACGTGTCACATTTGAGCTCCCTGTCATGGTGGGGGCTGAATTGAAATGTCTGTGCAAATGTAGTTTTAATAACATCACAAGAGCATTAAATTCAATAGATGCTTTATTTCTGTATGTGGACTGTTCAGACTGGGGAGCAAACAAAGAAATTAGATCTGTCCAGGACGTTTCCCCATCTTTCCGGCCATGAGAGCTGGGATAGGCTCCAGCACCCCCCACGACCCTAATTAGACAAGTGATCAAGAAAAAATGAGTGTGAGAGGAGACTTTATACAGGCCTTTTTAACTAGAGCACAGCTAGCGCAAAACCAACATGCAGGTCTCAGAGGATCCTTGATTAAACTCAAGCACTACGTCTCGACTCAGAAGATGCTCTCAGCTCATCTGCAAGTGTGATGAAGGGCTGGAGGACTCCTTCTGTTTGAAGACCAAACTCCCCAGACACGCTCCTTTCAGTCTCTCTTGTTATCTTTCTCTTCTTTCTTTCTCCTCTGCTTTGCCTCCCCCCCACCCAACCACTTTGCTTGAATCATCCCCCAAGTCTGTGTTTTCAACGACTCAATTACGCAGGGACCCTGTGGTGAAAATTACGGATGTTTTTCCACCATTTCTCTCTTTCCACTGGGGCGGCTTGACCCCTCCCTGCTGTCCATCCCTCCCTTCCCCTCCCCCTCCTTCTATCTTTCTCTCCCTCTCTCTCTTTCTTTGCCTTCTTCTCATACACATCCTCCTCACCTGTTCATGTTCTTTCCCCTCTTCTCTTTCTTTTCTCAGTAGAAGGCTTGTGTTGCTATCGCGCACTGAAAGGAAATAATGGCAATGGACTGTTTCAGGCAATCCACAATCCCCTCACCATGCACCAACAAAAAGAGAGAGAGACCTTTTTCATTTACTGCTGTCTTTTTCTTGTCATTACTCCAAACATCAGTGCATGAAGCTCTACAAGTGATGAGAGCTTTCCTTTCAAACGGGGCTCAAATCACACTCATTGCAAACCTGTACACGCCGCAGGAGACGAGGAAAATGTAGAATATATGCGCTTTCTGAACTTATGACAGAATCCCTTACAAGAAACAAGAAACTTTGGATTATTTCTCAGTGGCACCATCCTTTCACTACAATGTGAAATAGAAATAATGACCTGACACTCCTGGTGACTTCTAAATTAAGGAAAATAAAGATTTGCATTTTTAAATCATATTCATTCAATGAAATCATGCTTGTAATTTAACTAATAGAAATTCAAAATTCAATATTGAAATTCTCCTCTCGCTTTGTTTCTTTTTGGCTGAAAAGAAAAGGTAATGTTTTCAAAAGGTCTAGGAAAAATGGTACATTCAGAGATTCTTTTCTTAACGACTGTAGTAAAAGTAGAACTGATTCAACTCCTTCACACCCTACAAGTAAACGGTGCAGCCTCTGAAATGTATTCAAAGTATAAAGTACAGGGATGTTTTTGAGAGAGTAGAAAGTAAAAAGTACAGGAATGTACTGAGAGTAGAAAGTAAAAAGACTGACTGTATAAAGTGAGATGTGTCTCCTCTGAAGGACGTTTGTAGCGTCTGTGCTGAAAGTGAACTGGAATCTCTCACCCCATATTAATAGGAATTAAAGACTATTAAAGCTCGAACTTCAGCTCCAATAAAAACCATCTTAATAAAGAACATTAACTTAATTGTTTACCCATTTATCATCTACATTACATCTATCACAGATTTCACACAATTTGATCTTATTTGTTTATAACATCATTCTGCACTTGATAAACAATGAGGTGTCTTGTAAATAAAACTATTTAGTAGTAGAAATGTTCTGGCAGCTGGAAGTAAGAGAAAGAAAGATAAAAAGCAAGCATACACTTACTGAAGTGTGCTGGACTTAAATAACAACAAAAAATGTAGTAAGAAAAATATTCACAAAAAACTAAATACTTTAAAGTACAGATACCTGAAAACTCTGCTGAAGTAAAAAAAAAAGTATTTGCATTTCAGTATTTTTCCAGTAAGTTATGAAGGGGACTTAAATAAATGAACTTGTTTGATTGTTTTATTGTAGAAGCTGGACTGAAGACCTGTTAGGTTAACCATGATTAACCATGGAATCAACCATTCACATGATTTCCAGTGGTCCAGTTTTGAGGAGGGCATCACTATAAGCCTTCTAGAAGTTTTAGAACAGTCATTAACTGTACATATGAAAAGCAGCCTAACAGGGGTTTCTGACAGATGTTATACAGCATCAACTTCACAGAACAAGTCACCTTAGAAATGTTATATACGGATATTGGAAGGTTATATATTGTTGGTTTTTTTTTTGCCTAAACTGAAAGCTAAAACCTTTGTGGTGGAAAGAAATATTCAATTCAATTCAATTCAATTTATTCTTATATAGCACCTTTTACAACATAGTTGCCCCAAGGCACTTTACAATGGTGGACTATACAGGCATACTTTAAAAATAACACCTTTATTTTTTTAGATTAACATCGCTAACATACATACAAAAACTGGAGACATGATGAATATAACACAGATATAATATATGCAAATAACATTGATATGACACCTAAACTGTGAATTTTCACCAAACCCACTATGAATTAATATGAAGTGCTTCACTTGCTTTGTTAGGTGTGTATTGAACTACAGTTGCAAATGATTTTAGAGGAATCAAAGCCATTGTAAGTGTATACTATGCCTCCTGTTCATGGCCAGCGTGTGGACAGTCCAAGCCCCAAGAAGATCAAATGATTTTTCAGTTTTGCCCTCTAGTGGCAAACACACTGCCATTATCCTATTTATTCATCCAGCGTTCCACAAAGTAAATAATATCGGTATTTCTTGTCCTAAGAGATTATTTCTAGATAATGTGCCTTTAATAAGATGACCAGCATTCAAAAATGTTATCTTTTTATTTAAAAGAAGCATTGGAAGCATTTCTCATTTATCTGCTATCGTACTGATTTCAAACACTTGATAGGTTTCAATGCATCAATATTGACCTTTGCCCTTTAAATTGTTACATAATGTGCTCCACCTCGATGTTTAACTATTTTCTATATCCTCACTTTTATGACTCCTTATATAGAGCCATGTTTGTAATGGAGATTTGTGTGTGAGAGAACCTTCTATTGGTTCTTCAGCAATTGCAGAATCCTTCCCAGTTAGAATTGTTATATTATGTGGAGGTTCTCCAAACTCCAAAAGATTCTCCCATACACTTGTATTTCATGCATTAAACCTGTTCTTCTAAGAACCATCAAGTGGAAGGTTCCCAAAATTGTTCATCACACAAAAACTTTTCTTTGTATGCATTTACACCCTTAAAATATGTTCTGTTTTTGTTTATTAGAAGTGCTTCAGAACAGAGCACATTTATATAGTTTTGGGCCAAATCTATATTTATATCTAATCTAATTTCTTCATATTTTGCTTCCAGTAAGTTGGTTTTTAATGTATTGTTGAGAACAATTGTTCTCCAGGCTTCCTTCCCAGACTTTCAAAGTTTTTGTTTCACATTTTCAGTCCCTGTACCTAAGCTACCTAGTGGTGGTGGTCCAGTGGTAGGATACTTGTCTATGGACCTATGGCTCAAGAGGTCCCAGGTTTGAATCCCACCTCTGGCACTACCACCACTGGGTCCCTGAGCAAGACCCTTAACCCTGAGTTGCTCCAGGGGATCAGTCTCAATTAGCACATGGAAGGCGCTCTGGATAAGAGCGTCTGCTAAATGCCATAAATGTAAATGTAAATATAAGCAGTTTTAGTGTGGGATCTCTTTAGACTTAAAGCTTGTTTGAATTCCCTTTGTATTATAGGCTGGATTTACATGTGAGTTTACACATATTGCAGTAAATCACTGCACCTTTTGTCTCAATTTCCTACAAAGTATAAAGAAATGAGGTAGCTTTTTGCACAGTATTGTATATCAGTCTTAAAGACACAGTAACAAAAGCCCCATTTCAAGAGAGACTGGAATCTCACCAAACGCAGCCAATGTCACAAAAGGACTTCAGAGGATAAAATAAAAGATAAGAAAAATGTCCTATATGGGCCCTTTAAACCAAGCTATATCTGACAACAGGAAATGGAAACCTTAATGGCTGGAGAAAGTTTTCCAAGAGCGGATAAGAGTGCACAACAGGGTACAACCTTTAACCTACTCATTCTGAGGTCGACCTGTCGGCCACCAGCCCTTTACACCCCAACACTGAAACAAATCGAAAGGTATAATGATGGGGCGCAGCAAACAAGCCGGCAGGCCCCAGGGAGTAGCTCCAATCCGTAGGCTGTAGAGAGGGAAATAAATCTATTGACTCAAATCAATATGCTACATTACTGGCACGCCTGGGGAGAGCAGTGGTGTGTTTGTGTGGAGTGTGTGTCCAAACATGACACAGCTAGTTATACACTGATTTTTTGCCAAATGTCTGCTTGTCACATCTACAACATATGGTCAATTACCAGCCGCAATCATTTTGATACTACAAAAAAAAAAAAGTAAAAACCCATTGACAACAGAAGTCAATGAGCAGATGCTGAAGCAACTTGTAGGATACTAAAATAGAGAAGATAATGGAATAAAGTCAAATCTGCTGCAACTCTTAGTAATAAAACTTACCAGCTGCGGCTTCTTTACAGTACTGGTGAATAGAACCAGGACTGGCATTTTCTATAACACAAATCTAGAAATAGATATAAAAATATATACCCATATCATCTGAGTGTTAATGTTAATTTTAAAGATGGAAAATAGTGGAAAAGTATTTATAATATTAAGAAATACGTTTAAGGTCAAAACTACACACACATACCTATATACATATATACATATATATATATATGGATTCCTCGCCTGGTCTCCCTCCCACTCAGACACACTCCAAAGCGACATATACAGTGCTGTGCAAAGTTTTAGGCAGGTGTTTAAAAAAATACAAAGTGCTAATCATTTATTTTCACTGTCACCAAAATGCAGTGAATGAACAAAAGAGAATCTAAATCAAATCAATATTTGGTGTGACCACCCTTTGCCTTCAAAACAGCATATATATATATGTATATATATATATATATATATATATATATATATATATATATATATATATATATATATATATATGTATATATATATACATATACTGCAGTGATTTTTTGCAACTTTCTTGTTATTTCTTGTTATTGTTATTATGTCATCTTCAGAAATATTTCTCCAGGCTTCTTGAATGACATTCCAGAGCTCCTTTCGGGACTTTTTGGCTGCCTTTTGTTTTCCGTTCTCACATTGCTTCTGCCTGCTTCTGCCCTGTTACAGAGCCTACACTGAAAGTGAGAGCCAAAAACATTGTCCATCAGAAAGCCTGGAGAACTGTTGCTTAACAATAATAAAAATTCTGACCTTTAGGAAGCAAAACATGAAGAAATGAGGACTGACCTTTGCACAGTGCTTTATTTACAGTTAATATGGGCTGTTTAGCTGCCAAGACATCTAAACAAAAGTGTGTAGTTATTAAGCTTGAAGCAGTTTGGTAAGTTAATCCACTTGCTCTGATAAAAAGCTATCGATCAAGCGCACGGGCCGAGTGGGAAAGCCCACTGACAACTGAAGCTCAGGATGGTACAAAGCCGTGTAACCTGAGAGGAGTAGAGGTCTAATCAGGGTTTAAGCAGGAGAGGCAAAATATTTCTATTTTTCCATCAATATTTTATCACACACTCACCGGAAACATGCACACTGAGGATTTGACCATAATGGCCACCCCATCTGTTTATAGATTTGAGGAGAGGGGTGCTGGTTTTGGCCTTTGACAGCGACAGACGCCCGGAGACGGGCACACACAGAAGCTTTGTGCGATGTGCAGTGTGGAGGAAGTGCATTTAATGGAGACGTGTGCTAAAGGCTATATAGATGGCCTGTGAATTGTAAATAGTCTGTAAAATGTGGAATGCCTGATGTCATTTATTTATGTCATCTCTATATGTGCTTTCACTTCATAACTCTGGAAAAAATCATAGATGTGAGTGTAACTGAAGAATTGTTTCATTTAATTGGGTTCAATGGGCTGGCGGTATGTTAGATGGGACTGTGTTTTGAGAAAGCTAGTTAACCAAAGCCGCAAGTGCATTACTGAAATTTTTTAACAATGCTCTAGTGTCCTAGCTAACCCTCTGCCTGAGTGTGTGTGTTCACATGCTATAAATCCACTGGACAGGACAAAGAACAGGCTGAGATCATCAGCTTATCATCGTCAGATCCATTAGGCCTTATCCCAAACCTCTAGGGCTTGTTAACACTCTTCATATTCAGATGATAGACCATTCTCCATAATCCTAATCAACGTAGATTTACTTAAGTGATCACTTTGAAGGATGGAATGCATTGACTAATTGTACTTAGCAAGAATGAAATATTTATCACACTGGATCACAGCTTATGTCCAATTTCATGGGTTGCGCCATAGCAGCAAAGCTATGAATCATCAGGGATTTCAATGAGAAAAACTCTAGACTCACCAAATTTATTTTAGTTATGTGTTTTTTTACAATTTGTCCCAACAGGCAGTAAATGTTATATAAAATATTAAATCCAAAGTCACTATTGTGGTTCTGTTTAATTAATTAAATTACATTATTTCATAAACAGCTAGATGTTAGTTTCAGTTAGAAATACATTCTGTACCCACAGGTTCTTGTTGGTTTTGGTGTCAATGGATAAGTGTTCACAACAATCAGTTCACCCGATTCAAATCATAAAATATATCGTTATTTTATTCTGCAGGTTCAGCAGAATTCCTACATTTATTTTTATTTTTATTATAAACCATATGTATTGAAACCTAGTCCCTAAACACTAGGCCAGTGGTGGCCTAGTGATTAGGGAGTTGGCCCCTGGATCAGAAGATCGTGGGTTTGAATCCCGTACCAGTAGGTTGCCCTGAGGTACCCTTGAGCAAGGTACCGTCTCCATCACTGCTCCCTGGTTGCTTTCAATAACTGCTGCTTGTGTGCATGGGTTAAATGCAGAGGTGGAATTTTATTATGTCTGACTGTGACAAGAATAGTCACTTTTACTTTCATATTACTTTATGATCGGGACATGAAATACAGAGTTTTTGCTTGCTTGCAGATTCACTGGACATAATAACAAATACTATTTAGATTTAAATCAGTTTCAGGTTGATGTGGAATAACCACCCTTATTTTTTCTTTGCGTGAAACCCCATTGGCTCTACAGCTGTAGGGTTTGCTCCCATGCTGGGCGGCAGTGTTGGGTTACTCTAATTGGCCGGTAATCGACCTGCTGCCGCCATTGTTCCGATACCTGTGTGATGTCTGGTGTTTACAATGAAGGTCAATGAACCCCAGAGGTAGAGGTCATGTTCACAACACACTACATTTAAGCAGGGTTACAACTAGTAAGCTAATGTTTCAAAAAAGTTTAGAATGCACACAAGATTTCTGGGCCGAACGTTTTCTGTTGGCTTTAATTTGCAACAATGCAAGAAATTGCTCAAGTTGGTTAAGGTAACCCATTTTATTAAAATGTATGAAAGTGTTGCAGTAAAAATTAAGTCAATTCCCATTTTACCCTTCTTCTACCCCAACCCAGTACTTGCTTCTTAAAAGGTTATTCTAAGTTATTATTTATATTTGGATAATTCATTGTCTGATAAATGGACTAAACTTAATGCTGAAAATGAAAGATTGTATTAAACTAAATCCTAGTCTTAACCTTAATCTGAAATCTATTCCTATGTCTAACCTAAACTTCATCTAATACTTTTTTTTTTTACAATGAAAATCAAAGCACATTCCTAACACATATCTAAGCACATTTTTTGTGCAAAAAAAAGAAAATTAGGATAACATGATAACACAAGCAGGTGCACGTTTGCTATTCATTTGCTTTAGTTGGATTGAAATGCCCTGCACTCGATTAAATTATCCAGGCAGGTTTGTTTGTATAGCACATTACAATGCATGAGTGATCAATAAAAAGTGCTAAAATAATTCTAAAATTACAAAAGGCTGCTGAAAACAAGGTCATTCTATCTTCTGGTGACTGGAGTCACATCTGACCTCCACAGGGAGCTGGTTGCATCAGGGCGAAGTGTAATGGCTGAATGCCATTTCACCCTGTTTAGATTCAACAGGCCACTATTAGGAAAATTATGAAAATGCTAAATTTTTTCCTTTTACAAGAGTTATTTACACTTTGAAGATCCATAAAAGTGCACTTGTCTGTACCTGGAACAGTCCTCAGGATGCTTTCCGAAACAAATATAGCTAATATAACACAATATATACTTTGGAACGTATCAGAACAACTTATATATATATATATATAATTTTTATTCACCAGGAAGGCTTAGGAAGAAGGTACTGAAGGTTCTGCTGGACAAAAGTGGCCTTTGTATGCAGTAGGATGACAACAGGAAAAGAAAGAGTCAGAAGAACGTACCATTAGACGTGGGACGACTTTAACTTTCATATCTTTTCATTGTCCCTTTGCTCCCCGAGGACTGCGGGTAATGAGGGATAATTGGGCTGAGGTCAAGGATGATTTATTTCATTGGCCAGGTCTCATCGTTTTCATACCTGACCTGACAGGACCCTTCGCTTTGAGCAACATGAGACACAGAGCATTTTTCTTACCTGTAGCATGGCAGTACAGCATATGCTTTTCCTCCCAATGACAGTTGATCACCTTGATGTCAGGCCAGACTTACTTCCTTCCATCAAACAGGGTTTTCTTCCCTAAACGTACTCAGAGAGGTCAGACCGATCTAAGACCCGTGTTGTGACTATAGAGGTGTACAATAAACCTCAAAAGCAGTCAATTTACTATTCTTTAGAAAGCATATTCAGAACCAAACACAGTTCCGTTTTAGTACAAATCAAAATGATCTTTAAAGATACAGTAATGCAACTTCAGGAATTATTTATAGAGGAATTAAATTTAGAAAAAAAAGAATGTTAGTCTTTTTTTATTTTTTACACTTGACAATTGTTAGGACTTTATTGTGACCCCAGATTTAAGTACGTATTATATTTCATTACAATAAATTCTTTCATTATAATAAATTTGTTAGGAAAATGTGTAAAATTACTATGAGAACATCATGATAACATATTATTACTGGCAGTTAAATCAATCTTAAATTTAAATACTTATCATGCTAAATAAATAAAGACAAATGAACAAATGAACAAATGAATGAATGAATAAATTGTTAATAATATTAAGAACGTTTATTCCAAGACTGTTAAATATAGTTTGTTTAGAACTGGGCTCATAACAAAAAAAATAACAGTCACCCACTTTGTTTTCAATATGTTAAATTACCAAAAATGTTCAACCCACATTCGGCTTGTTATTAAAGTGATGCAGACTTGTGGATGTGGTTTAGGGCTCAGTGTGACTTACTTTGAGCAATAAAAACCATAGTTCTCAAAAACATTTTAGTGAACGTGACCATTCTTGTCATTGTGGGTACAACACACAGTGAACCACAACGAAATTACACCTCTGCATTTCACCCATACACTCACACACGTGCAGCAGGGGGCAGCTATTGAAAGCACCTAGGGAGCAGAGACAGGGACGGTACCTTGCTCAGGGCAACCTACTGGCCTGGGATTCGGACCCACAATCTTCTGCTGCTGGGACCAACTCCCTAACTTCTAGACCACTGCTGCCCCTTGTGACTGCCTGTGCTTATCATTATGATCATTTTTATACCATATAGTGAGTCATGCTGTGTCCTAAACTCCATTTCCGAGTCAGCACCATTTTAGTATAGATCTGAACGTGGTTTGTGATGTAGATCTGTGAGCAGGTTCATAGACATGTTGGAAATATTTTTAGCGAAAAGTTTTGAATGACTATGGTTGCCTAGTGTTTGTTACATTCTTGTTGAAGCTGCAGTTTGAGACAAAAGACTCAAGACTCAAATAGGTCTTTTCTGATTCACCACAACAGAGGTAAAATGAGAAACAGTGTCGCATTGAGCTGTCAAAATGTCACAAGGGCCGGAGCTGGAAACACTGGTGCAAAATGTTTTTGCTTTTATGAATCTGAGTTTCTCAGCTCTTTTCCTGGGTATTCAAAATCCAAATTTGAAAAGTTGATTTTGTTTTTTTTGCTCTGATGGCTGTTGAAACGGTTCATCATTGTCAGCAGGGGGGCTTCCTGGACCCATCTCCTCTCTCTGAAGAACGCCCAGAGAGCAGGGAGGCTACAGCTAATGGAACAGGCAATGTAGAAGCTGGGCAAAGTAAAAGTGTTGAGGAGAGTTTGGTGGACAGAAAATAGCTTTTTCACAGGCTGGAAAATAGCATTTGATATCGAATGCATCATTTCTCTTGCTTGGTTGTCCACTCACCACTCATAGTAAGTGTCCTCCTTTCATATTGACAGCATGTAATGATGACTAGGCTTGCATTTCTTCCTACTTATGTATTTGGAGAGCTTTAGAGTCTTTGCCGAGCGTAGCTGTGAAAGCCGAACTTCTAATAAATAAATCTTGATCTTAATCAACAAGACTTTCTTAATCAATGTCCTTCTAAGCATTACTTTCAAGAGAATAGCTTGTACCTTCAAAATGGACTTAATATCTGTCCTCTTATTACCTAAATTGCATATCCTGTGGTGCAGGGGGTGCTGGATCCTATCCCAGCTCTTAAAGGGAGGACAAATACCCTGGTCAGGTTTTAACACCCTGGACAAAGATTTAATAGGAGCAAAACATCTTATTGGTTCATGTTAGTTTGGAATTTTTTTGGGGGAAAAAAAAAGACACTCAAGGCTGCATAAAAGGCCTAACAAGTGTGTAAATTTGCGAATGCAGTCACATTGATGTACAGCCCAAGAGAAAAACAAGACACTGCTCCATAACACTGACATTACAGTTTCATATGCTGTCATTAGATTTTGCCCATTAAAACACAAAAATGTCATGTTCTCATTAACAGTTATGGTCACGACTGACGCTGCAGGCTTGATGTCATCAGATACTAATTTAAAAACAAGGGAGGATCTTTCATGACACAGCTCCAGACATCAAAGCAAGAAACACAATGAAACGTATGAGATATTTTTTTATCATAGCCATGGAAACATCTCCGCAGCCAAGTACACACTGTAGAGCAGGACCCAAAAACAGCAAGATGAGGGAAAAATGCCCAATATTTATAAAAGCAAACACTTTTAAAGCTTCACTGCTTCAAATGAGCTTTTCCCTGCAACCTGTGATGTTCTCTGAGCCTAGAAAGGAAAAGACAGAGAGCGTAAAAAAAAAAGCATTCACTATTTTCAACTGCCCCATACTGTCCGTATTAAAGAACCCATACCATGTTTCTCATGTGTCCACTTATCCCAGTTTCACGTTACAATTCTAACTTCCTTTAATCCCTTAGAATAAACTGCTTTTATTACTGTACACAATAAATTGAATGCCTCATTTTTTGCATCCTAGCCTAAAACAACAAAAAAAAAACACCTAATAAAATTTTAAAGGCTCATTTGATGATGTTGGGTTGTAGATTTCAGAATAGCCTGTTTTTGAAGATTATTTGAACATTATGGTCCACATACTTTGTCA
>CM029371.1:14588426-14673426 GCA_017165825.1 Hepsetus odoe
TAGCTTTGATTGACCCCCAGAATCCCCATTCACCCTTTTATCATCCTGGTGCTCAGGATTTTGTTTATTGGAATATTCTTTTAATTATTCTCATTAAACAAAAAAAGCCTGAAAGTCCAAAAAGAGCTTTCTTACAAATCAATAAATGTTTTTGAGGCATTACAGGTAAATGTGCTTGACTGCATGTATCAGTTATGCCTAGAAACTAATAAAAAAAATAATCCAGTTGCTCCATCAGTGGTTCATCATTGGTTTTCAAACCACAGCAAGACATGCATTATATACGTCATACCGTTGTACAGAAGCTCAGAGAACTTGATGCCCAGGCCTTGCTTGATGCGTCTGACCTCCCGGTCCATAGTGAATGCCTCAATGTCCAGGTGGGCATGGTAGAGGATGGTGCCTCCAGGGGTTTCGTAGATACCTTGACAGGCCAGAAAAAAATATATAAAAAACTTGGAGGGGAACAGTGGTTTATATCAAGAAGAAAATGCCTTCTTTCAGCTGTTCCCGTTTAGGTCTCCATTTCTTCCTGTACTCTGCATCTTCCTCTTTCAAACCAACTGCGTGCCTAATCTCTCTGACAACAACTATAAACCTCCTGTTTGTCCTTCCTCTTCTCTTTCCTGGCAACTCCATCTTTAATGTCTTTCTCTCGATGTGTGTACAACGAAAGAGGAAAATGTAATACTGATATCAAGACTTTGGGGACACTTAAGTTTTGTAAATTAACTGCATGCAAATAACTCTCTGCATTAGTTTTAGGCACATGTTATGAGTGTAACACAAATTTTTACAAAACCTTTCCATTTAAAGCTGAACTGGTGAGAGACACTGTGAAAAAGCATTGGGGATAATGTTATTTACCACAGATGACCATAATGATTAAGACCGTCTCCCACAAGATGAGGAGCTTGGGCATGAGTTGGGAGAATCTACACATCACTTTCACTCCAAGAAAGAGTACAAAAAAACTATGTTTCATGTTTTAATTTTCTACAATATATGAAGTGAAAGTGACTATCCTTGTCATTGTGAAACGCAACACAGCACAACACAACAAAACCTCTGCGTTTCACCCATGCAGCAGGGAGCAGCTATTGAAAGCGCCCAGGGAGCAGTGACGGGGATGGTACCTTGCTCAAGGGTACCTCAGGGTAACCTACTGGTAAGGGAAACGAACCCACAATCTTCTGATCTAGGGCAACTCTCTAACCACTAGGCCACCGCTGCCCCTGCTGTTATATATTCTGTTGTTCCAAGGGAATGAAGTGTCTCAATAGTGTATCATAGCTGTTACCATTGGAGCCCTACAGCCAATATCCCAGCAAAAAATTAACCATATTATGTCTGTACGTTCAGAGTCATGCAAAGGCGGCAGATATCCATCTATCTATCTATGTACATAGACAGCCGCTTGGTTTGAGCCACAGAGAACACAAGTAAATGCTTCTTTGAGCCTCTATACCTTTGGTTTTCTTTTTGTATACCCGCTTGCACAGGACAGGTATACTCTGGGCTTGTTTCCTACGCTTGTTGAAGAGGTAAAATTGACAGACATGGATGGACTGGACAGGACTAAATTCACTGATAAAGGAAAAAATAATCCCATCAGACTAGGGCTTTAAACATTACAAATTCACATTATGTAATTTTAGATACAATTTTCTTCTGGCCCACAGTTTTTGGAAATCCAAAAACAATCCACTGGTTGGGTGTTCTTTCAGGGCTTGCAATTCAGCTCTCAGTGGACATGTTTAAACTGTTAAAAAATGCTGTCCTGACAGACGTCAAGCAGGTTAAACACTTGGACCTATTAGCGAGTATGGAAGGCCTGTATGGCGAGCTACAGTAAATGAGGGGAAACCTGGACGAGGAACTTATATTCTTATATAACTATAATATGTAGTCAGCACTCAAACCCTTTTTTTTTTACTATAAAGCAATACATAATTATTCTAGAAAAAATAATTAACATACGCTATATATTCTGCATCATTTTGTAGTTAATACTACTATACCATCTTTTGATATTGAGGAATGAGGAAAAAGAAGGCATAAATGCTATAAATGAGGATCGTTCCTTTCTCTAAAGCATTACTATACTCTCAATACACCCAAAACACGAGAGCATCACAATCATAAACTTCTGTCAGTAGAATAGCCCTTGTGTCCAGGCATCATCATTATCATGACGGAGTCTGGTGACCAGCACACTGCCCATCAACTGCCCATCAACTACTTCGGACAGACTGATGAGATAAAATGATAGGGTAAGAGCTCTAGGCTGCCGGGATCTACTGCCCTGGCTCTCTCTAACCTGCAATTTACACCTGTGTATGTGCAAGTGTGTGTGTGTGAGGAGGAGGATATTTAACCTATACAGGAATGAAGCTGTCACTCAGCCCTTTTAAATTTGGAAGAGTTCCTTTCTAACAAAGATGTGATGCCACTCTATGATCATCTCCAACTCTTCATAATTCAGAAGATCCAGAAACACAGAAGGCAAAGTGTTTGCAGGACAAAGGTGATCATTAGGAAAGTTTTGAGACACAGATGTCTTAATCTGCTAGTGACACTCAGGTTATACATCTTGTTTTATGTTTTTGCGTATGTATGTGTATGTATGTTTGAAGGGGGCATATGAAACAGTGTCCAGCTTTTGAAATTGTACAGGGCACTGGTGACCCAGTGGTTAGGCACCAAGCCCCATGACTGAAAGATTATGGGTTTGAGCTATGTGTAATGTTTTTTTTTCTTTTTTTATTGGGTTTTACAGACCCACCTACCATTACAACTGTGCAAATATAATATTATTCATTTCTCCCTTGTTTTATCATTTAAGAACAAAGACATAAAACCAACACATGGTACAGAATTTAAATAAAATACCTAAAAAAGAATGAAAGCCCAGGTGAATATAGTAATTATACACTAAACAAATACATCTTAAACATTATTTTCCATGTTTAGGAAAACAGCTGGAATGTGAGAAGGCACACGACGCAACACCGTTATGTTGGTCTATCTACCAATTCAGAAAAGAGCCCCAAACCTTAAAAAGGATGGGATTTTCCTAGAAGGTTCCTTCCAATTGGATAAAATCTAGCACGTCATGAATCCAATGTTCATGAGATGATGGTGTAGGAGATTTCCGTTGTATTCAGATTAGCTAGTAGAGTGGTAAAAGTGAGATTTTTTTAAGGTAGAGAGTGAGAAGAAACCATCACTGACACCCCCAAAATAAAGACTCGTGTGTAAAGGTAAAAAGCAGTTAATTGATGTTGAGTGTTGTGCTGTGAAGTGTTCACAATGACAAAATATATTATATGGCCCTTTCTGGTATTCCCACATTTAAATAAAATAAACTGTGTTGTACTTTCATACCTTCTTAATGAATGAATTCATACTTGAGTACCCGAAGCAAACTGCCAGGACCTTTGGACAATCAGAATACATCCCTTGAACCACATCTAGCTTTTCATTCAGGTGGTGTAGACGTGTGGATGTGATAAGATTTACTATGAGCTTTAGGAATGACCAAATCTCCAGGGCTACTATTTCAAGTATAAGAAGGAGAGATCTTGGGTTAGATTTATGATGGTCACTGTCACAAAATCTAGATCAAGCCTAACCCATTCCCTAGTCTAGATCAACCCTAACCCCAACACTAGTCTAGATCAATCCTAAACCTAGCCCTAGTCTAGATCAACCCTAACCCCAAAACTAGTCTAGATCAATCTTAAACCTAACCCTAGTCTAGATCCATCCTAACCCTAACCCTAATCCGAGTCTAGGTCAACCTTAACCCTAACCCTAATCCTAGTCTAGGTCAACCTCACAAACTGATGACAATAAGTCATGCTGTGTCCTAAATCATGTCCACAAGCCTGTACCTCCTTTATATAAAACATAATGTCGTCTGAAGTAAGTTTTCTACAAAAGATCTGGGTGACTATTTACTTCAGAAGTAGCCTGGTGCTAAAAAGTTCTAAATTCTTATTTAAGATGTTTTGCCTCAAAGCTGATTCTACATCAGTAGAATTTTGGAGACACGTTTACAGAAATGATTTGGGTGACTATTGATGGACTATTTCTGGTTTAAGTTGAAAAGTGTGTACATCCGATGTTCCACTTTTTTTTATTTTAAGAGCAGTGTTGGAAAAGCAACTCATTATTACTCAATGAGCTGGCTGATCAGCTGTATTGACCAGGTAAATGAGCCGAAGCATGTTAAACGCCTCCTAAACGTTCAAGCCGCTTTAATTAAAAGGGTGAATTAAGAACAAGCCTCAGGCCCATAGAGGGAGCATTCTGGCAGAAAGCTGACTGACCCTGACCACTCACCCTCCTGGCCAAAACAGGACTTAGAAAACGACTGATCTCTTAAGCACTAAAAGTTGGCAATTTGATACATTCAGATTTGTGTGGATTTAAAGTTAAAAGAGCTAAAGTGGTCCAGTTCCGTTAGCAGCATCTGATAACTTTGTCCCTCTCCTTCCCCCCACCAAAAGAAACAGAACAGATTAGCAACACAAAAGCCCCTATGAGCAATAATCTTTTAAACAGTTTGTGAAACAGAGAGAGAGAGAGAGAAGGAGATGGAAAGAGACTAACAGAGAATCTGAGAAAGACAGAAAAGGAGAAAGAGAGGCAAATGAAAAATGAGAAAGTGATAAGAGAACTCAGAGTGTTTGTGTGTGTGTGCACACATGTGTATATTTGTGTTTGTTTGTGTGTGTGTGTGTGTGTGTGTGTGTGTGTGTGTGTGTGTGTGTGTGTGTGTGATTTTGCATGAACTCGCTTGTATGTGTGTGTATTTGTGCTTGTGTGCACGTGTGTGTTTGTGCATGCATTCATTTCTGTATGGGTTTGTGATTGTGTGTGTGCGTGTGTGTTTTTGCATGCACTCGCTTGTATGTGTGTGTATTTGTGCTTGTGTGCACATGTGTGTTTGTGCATGCATTCATTTCTGTGTGGGTTTGTGATTGTGTGTGTGTGTGTGTGTGTGTGTGTGTGTGTGTTTGAGCATGCACTCATTGTGTGTGTGTGTGTTTGTGCATGCACTCGTTTGTGTGTGTGTGCGTATATGTGTGTTTGTGCATGCACTTTTGTTTGTGTATGTGTGTGTTTGTGGTTTGTGCATGCACTCGTCTGTGTGTGTGCACGTGTGTGTTTGAGCATACACTCATTGTGTGTGTGTGTGTTTATGCATGCACTCGTTTGTGTTTGTGTGTGTGTGTGTGTGTGTGTGCGTGTGCGTGTGTGTGTATGTGTGTATTTAAAGGTTAAACTGATCCTGTTCAGGGGCCTGTGGCCCTTTGGGCATCCCGCTTTGCCAACACATGCTTAGCTTAGCAGCTTAGCATTCCTACTGCAATCTGAGGCAATATGCCTTAAATAAAGGCAAGCTTTAACACTTCAAAGCCACTGCCACACACACACACAAACACACACACACATACACACACACCTTTATTCTGTTTCAGTTTGTCCCTTGCTTTGTTCTGTTTGCAAAGGTCAGAACACAGTTATCCTGTACAGTTCAGCACCAAAATGATGAACAATTTAATAAGTAAATAATTTGAATAATTTAATAACGGCACATGTCCGGTTTATCAAACAAATACTAAAAAACTAATGACCTAATAACCCAGTTTATATAAACTAATCACCAAGCTGATTTTATTAGTCAGTTAATTTTCAAGTTGATACAGTTTTACTGAATATATATTTAAGTCAATATTTGTAGCCAATAAATTCACTAATTATTTATTCATTTTTTATATAGACTATTTTTCACAGTGAAGACACAGCACACAGTGAACCCCAATCAAATTCTTTCTCTGCATTTAACCTACACACATCTAAGCAGAGCAGCGGGCAGCCATTTCCAGCACATGGAAAGCAGTGTTGGGGACGGTACCTTGCTCAAGGATTCCTCAGGGCTCTTTCAATAGGTTCCTTTCAATACAGAAATGAAAATGTGTTTTTTTTAATGAAATGTTACACAAAAGCATATTTTCCTGGCAAATAAAAACACTAGAAAAACTTACTGGGAGCTTTTTGTCCCTTATTCATGCTCTGAGAAGGCTCTCTTGCATTATTCTCCCTAACTTTCCACATGTTTAGCTGCAGTGGCTGGATTATCCCATTTAAAGGCATTCTGATTTCGTTTGTTGCCTCCTTAAATGCTGATTGTTTAAGCCGCCACAGTTACTGGAGAACACAGTGAGTTCACAGCAGGACCATGTGTTCATGAGGATTTGAAAGGACCTGAATGGATTGCCAGAGTAAGAGCTATTTAGCTGTTTCTGAATGTGCATACTGTGGATACTGATCACTAAGGCAGCCATGGGCAGTCAGTGTTCTCCAGGCAGACTGTCCAATCCACATCCTGAGCAACAGAGTGACAGCTGAGGGGTCGCTCAGAGATGACAAGTAAACACGACACAAAGCTAATGGTCAGAAAGCGAAGTCCACTGTGAGTCTATTTGGTATTATTGTGTTGACAACTGTCACCTGACAAGCCATTTCCAATCTGCCACTCAGGTGACCCTCGGTGTTGCTACCTCATCAGGGACCTGCGCTCCATCTCTCACTGCACTTCATTTCCCCAGAGTTTGTTATAAACACAGGCTGTCAGTGCAGCTTCCACAACAGCATGCCTTTCTTTCCCCACCTCTTCCGAATGCTCTGCGGATGAAAAGGCTGATCTTTTGCGTGTGAACGATTGTGACAAAAGAGTAAATAAATAAATAAAAATCAAATAAAACACAAAACGTTTTTGGGTTTTCCAATTTCTGCCTGCCATTCTGCAGAGCTCTGGGTGGAGAGTCAATTTGCCAGTCAGAGCTTTGTGATGGAGAAGATTACTCTGACAAACTGAGGGTTAGCCAGGTCCAGAACATGTGCACCAAAAAAGGGTGAAAGCAAAAGTTCAGCTAAAAATTAGCAACAAAAAAAATTATAATAATTCTTAGACTAGGAAAGCAAATCACCTCACTCCTGCCTCAAACAGATTTAGGTGGTTTCTGACATTGCATGATACGGTGATCTCTAAAAATGGACAGAGATACACCATGTAGCACCATGTAGGTTGGTTCTGACCTTCATCCATTTCTGTAGAAGCAGCCTCGGAAACTCCATGAGCAACTCTATTTACAGTTAAAAGAATAGTCCACAAGTCTGGACATCTCTTTGGACACCCAGTAGCCCTAGTGGTATTGATGG
This sequence comes from Hepsetus odoe, assembly GCA_017165825.1. Classification (NCBI taxonomy): domain Eukaryota; kingdom Metazoa; phylum Chordata; class Actinopteri; order Characiformes; family Hepsetidae; genus Hepsetus; species Hepsetus odoe. The sequence continues at coordinate 14,595,660 of CM029371.1, forward strand.
ATTTGGTGAGGAAGGAAAATAAGTAAATGCGTGCATACATCCACTGTGGGAGACACTTATTCTAATCAGGGACATGGGAATGCTGGAGCCTATCCAGGGCGAAATAAAGAGAAAACCCAGGACAGGTCAGCAGTCCAACACATTGCAAAAACTCACACTCACAGAGTCACAGTAAAGAAGTATCTGCAGTTCATGGAGTCACTGTGATTTTTGGATTGAAAGCCAAACAGTAAAGAAAGAAATAAGGACCTATGAGAAGTTAGAAAGTGAACGGTAGACAGTACCTCTGGACTTCATTCCGATGAAACGGTTTTCAACAATGTCGATTCGGCCAACTCCATGCTTTGCCCTACAAGAAAAAAATGATTGTCGTCAACTTTCTGACAATTTTCAGATTGACGTCTTTAAGTATGCCTTGGTGCAAAGTTCTGTTCAGGAACTGCAGCATGGATGATCTATACCATTCTGTAACTTAGTACATTTTCATTTTTCAGTTACCTGATACAGTACAGAAAAAAGAGTGAAAAAAAGAGAGAGCAAGGTACTTTGATTTCTGTCTTTTCTTTTTCTTTTTCTGTTTAAATACAGACATTTCTGACAAAGATTGTTTATACTGTTGAAAATACTGATCATTTCTTTTTTTTATATCCTTCTGTTGCCTTCATTTATTCTTTCCTTTTATTTCTTCTTGTTCCCATATATCTCTTCCATAATTATTCTCTTTCATTCTTTCTGACTTTCCATCTTCAGTATAGAAGATGATATATTGACAGAGAGAGAGAGAGAGAGAGAGAGAGAGAGAGAGAGAGAGAGAAAAGTTAGTATATTTTCTATGTTAAAAACATATGAATTTGTTTAATGTAATTTTAAGCTTTAAACTGGTCTGGTTTTATCAGTCAGTTGTTAAACCAACCAGAACAGACATTAATCCAGCGCTGCTACTGTAACACACCCCACTCTGTTGAGGTAACTGAAGATCTCCAGGGGGGTGTCTTTGATCATTTCCTCCTTTGGGTGAATCACCTTGACCGGCACACCTGTAGGAGAGAAAAGGACGAATACTTCAACACCATTTCTCAGTGACCCAAATTCTAATTCAGTATGGCTAGTGCTAGAAGAGTTCTGACGTGCTCCATGAGCTAGGTTTAATAAAAGTGTCAGAATTCTTTTTCCTGGTCTTCACTTGTTTGCTGGGTTCATATGAAGTTGGACCCTCTTACTGTTCACACAAAAGTGCAAAACCCAATTATTTATCAGTTTTCTACTGAAGTTCAATCTAACCTGGGCAGACCAGTTGTTTGGGAAGGAAAGTGGCCACGGAGAGAGATTTAGAGTGTGATTTAGAAGGAGTGGTGGGAAGAAGGGAATGGCAGTGAGAGTAAAACTACCTCAATGGATGGGGAAGAAAAAGCACTTATAAATTCAAAGCTTTACTACTGTGAAGCCTGTGAAATCGAGAGCAGCCCCTTCGTAATTTAATTACACACCCCAGCCATTGTGTCACCATGTCCTCTTTACCCACAGACCTCAATGAGAGAGAGAGAGAGAGAGAGAGAGAGAATGAAATGAGGAATACCAAAAGAGTAGTGAAAGAATGAAAGAAAGAAAGAAAGAAAGAAAGAAGTAGGGAGGAAAACAAATAAGCAATAAAGAAAGAAAAAAAGAAAATGAAAAAAGGGAGATGCAGAGAACAAGTAAAATAAGAGTAAGAAAAGAGGAACAAGAATGATAGAAAGTGGGATATAAAAGAGAAAGAAAAAGAGAGAGAGAAAGAGAGAAAGTAATGAGGAATACACAAAAAGAGGTAGGGAAAGAAAGAAAGTAAGAAAGAAAAAAAGAAAGAAAGAAAGAAAGAATAAGAAATAAAGAGGAAGAGTGAGGCCTGCTTTAGGAAACTGAAGTGCCTGGAGTGAATGAAAGGGAGCAGTCTGTAAAAGAGGAATGAAATGAGGAAATGAAAGTGAATAATGTGAATAAGTAAAGTGCGGATGAACGACTTGATGGCTGAGATCCGACCGTTACACTGGAACCGAACCGAGAGTCTAAATCAACTGAAAGGCCACGGTCCACAGCTTCTCTCGGATACAGACAGAAACAGAGCGCTGCTGCCACGCCTCGTCCAGCTCCCTCCTTTCAGCCCACAGGCGCTGGACCCCCATAAATAAATCACTGTCAATGGGCGACTTATTCATAGCATGAAATGAGCAACTTAGAGGCCAAAGGTGGAAGAGATGCAATAGACCAGGCTTAGGGTTTGGGGGGGGATTGGGGAGGGAGGTAGCTGAGCGAGGGATGGAAGAAAGAAGAGGACTCTTTTGAAGGAGAGACAAGAGGGGAAAAAAAAGTGCTGATAGTTTTCTACCCCTTACACCCCTTTTCTATGCATCTGGGTGCCTCATTAGAATTTAGCATGCTTGCAGTTGCCAATCATGGCCGAATGGAGCGTTTTCTGCTTGCCCTTTCTAGGCCGTGGGCTGTAAAGCCCTGTTAGAATGACACATAAAAAAAAGAAGAAAAAAAAAAAAAAAAAAGAGTAGGCTTGACAAAATATTTTCAGACAAGGGCTTTTGTCACACATCCCATTCCCATATCCCGCAAACGCCCGGGGCCAGAAGGGCGCCCCGAAAGAGCAGGCCTCGCCCAACTAATAAAGCAGGGGATCACCCCAAATAGTTAATAATTAGATTAAAAGTTCAAATAAATTAAACCACGGTGTGAACGCGGGCGTCTCTGGATCGCCCCTCCCCTGCTTCCCTCACTCTCGCCCTGCGGTCCGTCACCGTGGAGTGCATTCACGCGCCCCTTCGCTCCTTTCTCTCCCCTCCTGCCTCCTGGTTCGAATAGCACTGCTCGACAGAACAATGGCTCTGCAGACACAGTTGTAGGAAAAATTAAAGCTTTACATTTTTCCTCTCTCTTTTCTCTTCCTTGGGTCCTATCTCTCCTTTTCAGAGTGCAGGAGAAGACGTGGTAAAGGAAAGGAGTGGGTGGGGGTTGTAAAATGACATGAGGAAAAAGGTTTGGTGGTTATTCATTTTAATCAATGAGAAAAAGCGCTGAGAAAGTGAGGGGGGGGCAGAATAAGGCCCTTAAAAGTTTTTTGGAAGGGGGGTCTTTTGTAAGTGTCAGTAAACCAGCTTTTCTCATGGACACTAAATGGAGGTGGCTAAAATATCTATGAATACTGATTGCGCATCAGAGAGCGGATCATAGACTGACTGGCTTAAAGAGCACAATGACATCACTGTCTGATCCAATCAAGTTAGCACTTCGCCCGAATCCCATTTAACCAAACTGCTTGGGAAAATATACACCCGCTTAGGTTCCCTGGTGTTGCTGCGTGAATGTTTTGCCATTTCACAAATGGGTCGTTTCAAATACTATGCCTGAGTCTTTAATGAAAATTCCAGTCTATATGACACCTAATCTGCCAAACCTGGATCATACAAGCAATTACCACAGATAATAATGTTACGCGCTTCCCTGTCGACCAGAAAATCGTTAGAATTATAATGGAACGGTCACAGGGCAGGACCAGACGATGCATAGATGCTCCATCATAGATGCTTTGTAAATCAACTAACATTCAGCTAAATGTAGCTGAACTTCAAGTCAGATATTCAAAGATTTTATTTTGACCAACTTTATAAAAACTGATCAAAAGTAAACCATCACATGTATTAAACCCTTCTTCTTCTCCTTCCAGCTTTTCCCGTTTAGGGGTCGCCACAGCGGATCATCCGTTTCCATTTCTTCCTGTCTTCTGCATCTTCCTTCCTCCTTCAACACATATTAAACCCTAAATAGCTTAAATGCCCATTTTTGCAACACAATTTTGAAAACCGGTATAATGGTATAATGTCTTGAAAGCAATATTAACGTCAAATTCTACACAGTGTCAAACAAAGTTTGGTGTTCTATCTGTAGGCTTGACCTGAGTTGTTTTTTGTAACTATGGTGATACAGTTTTCTTATCTTTGAGATATCAAATGTAAACCTAAGCCTAACCTTGATCAAAAATGTTTGTTAGTTTGTTGATGACTACAAAATGTGTTAATTATCTAAAGAAGACCATCAAATTAAAGTGTGGCCCAAAATTCTTTGCAAAATAATGAATTTTACAGCAATCATCGAGTTTAAAGTGAAAGTGACTATTCTTGTCATTGTGAAACATGGCATAGGACACAGTGAACGACAACGAAATTCAATCTCTGCTTTTATCCAATACACACCGTGCAGCAGGGCCACGGTTTTATTTAAACAGCCTGGGGAGCAGTGATGGGGGCAATACCTTGCTCAAGGGTACCTCAGTGCAACCAACTGGACTGAGATTCGAACCCACAACCTTCCCATTCTGGGGCGAACTTCCTAAACACTAAAGCCACATGGTGAAAAAAGGTCAATGTAACATCTGAAGCAAAGAGCATTGCCATTTGCTCCAAATACGTCCATATAACACCTGAATCTTGAAGTGCCATTAAAAATCAGATTTAAATATTTTCTATATTACCCCAAAAACAGATGATTGGGAAAGATGTGTGATGTCTGATGGTTTCTCCTTGACTTTCTGAAATCTATATGATTTATTGATATGATTTAATGGGACCTGGAATTGAATTCTGAAGAATACAAGGCCAACAGCCAGCGTTGGAACGTCTGTGTCTTTTGGGGCAGTGTGTTTGGGGCTTAAAGCAAAAAAGAGTGTGTAACATCAAGAGGGTGTGTGTTGTGTGGAGATGAGGAACGAGGCCAGTAAAGCTGAAGATGAAGCTGGTTTCTTCATAAAGCAGCAATATCACACCACCCAGCAGGAGGCCTGACTCCAATCACACAGAGTGTGTGAGGCCAACCAGTACACACACACACACAAACACAAATGTTTGTTTTTATACAATGTCAGTGAATTTTTCATGTACATCTGTTTTATATTTTTCATATATTCATATATGGTACTTCTTTTCACCGTTTTTGGTAGTTACTACAGCACTGGACCGCAAAAACCTGCCATTTTGGAGACACTCTTACCTTCAGGTCATCAAAATGTGACCCTTGTCAGTGTCGTTCCAATTCATATGGTCAGCCTGTTCACAAATATTTGGTCCCGAAAATGTATGAAAACAAACACACACACACCACTCATACACACACACCTTTTTTAAACTCTATCTCCAGCGTGTCTGGTGTATTAGGTGATTCTTTTGGGTCCTTGGTCATCAGATAGAGATCAGAAGGAGCATGATTCTGCAAAAGATGAGAAAACAGTAATGAGAAATTGTTATTTTGGCAATATTCTAAAAAAGGCTATACTGGGTATATACTACAACTAGCTGTCCCATCTAGATGGAAGATAAGCTTCTTCTGAAGGAGAGTGGCGATGATGAAAGATGTTGAAAAGTCGCAAGATGCTAAGTGCAATGCCTATTCTCCAGAAAAAGAAAAAAAAAATCAATGTGCCATTTTTCTCCTCTGTTTGGTTTCATTTTCCCCTCGGGCTGCCCTCCCAGCAGGGGGCCTAGGGCTACATCCATGCAGGTAAAGAAAAAAAAGGAAAAATGTAGTATGTACAACCACCCAGCCCAAAATAAAGTCTGTAAACCTAAAGGCCTGCACTGTGGTCAGACGAATCAGCATTGTAGTATTTCTTTTTAAGAAATGGATGCTGTGCTCTCTGGACCACAGACAAAAAAAAAACTAAACAAAACAAAAAACATATTTTCCAGACTGTATTTGCAAACAAGTAAAAAACAAAGGTCCGTCACAGTAAATGGTTGTGTCAGAGCCCTTGGTAAAGATCATATAAACTCTGTGATTGCAGAATTAGTATAATATGTGTATATATATATATATATATGAAAGAAAATAATAATAATTTTTATTTATGTGAAAGTGACTATTCTTGTCATTGCGAGGTCACAGCACAGCACACAGTGAACCACAACGAAATTGGACCTCTGAATTTAACCCATGCAAACACCGTGCAGCAGGGGGCAGCTATGAAAGCACCCGGGGAGCAGTGATGGGGATGGTACCTTGCTCAAGTGTACTTCAGGGCAACCTACTGGTAATGGGCTTGAACCCACAATCTTCCTATCCTGTGGCCAACTCCCTAACCACTAGGCCGCCGCTGCCTATATATATATATATATATATATATATATATATATATATATATATATATATCACATTTTGGAACATATGCTGCCTTCAGGACAACATCTTATACAGAAACTTGCATTCATTTTTCAACAAGACAGTGCAAAACCACATTGTGCACACATTACAAAGCCATGGCTGTGGAGGAAGAGGGTACAGGTACGGGACTGGCCTGCCTGCAGTCTTAACCCGTCCCCAAGAGAATGTTGTGAGAAATAAAAAATAAAAAATGCAACAATAATGTCCCTGTACTATCACACACCTTAAGATGTGTTTGAGGGTTGTTAGAAGAAATGGCAACTTTACAAAGTAGCAAATACTTTTCCCAACTTTTTTGGAATGTTTTTTGAGAGTTTAGTAACCAGTGAAATAAAGTAAACCAGACAAATCAAATATCTTAGGTTCACACTGTCATCAATGAATGAAATTTTAAGAATCACTGCATTCAATTTTACTTGCATTGTACTGCAATGTAATTGAGATTGTATACTATATCAACTACACAGTATTAAAAAGATTTACTATATTGTTATAACTCACTTTTTTTATGCAAAGTTCTTTATTATAAAAGACTGTTGTAATCTATGGTACACTATACTCTGCACTGTAATACAGTACCATGTACTAATATACTAAAATATAGTATAAAGTAATACACTCTATTGTAGTACAAAGTACTGTAGGTTTACACAGCAATCATATCTTCAGATAAACTCACAAAATGTCATTCTGTTGATACAATCCAGCCCTACAGCATCGATGAACTGCCTCTGATCTTACGTGTAAAGATTATATATACAAAATGGATGAGCATAGAATCACATAGAGAGTGATATTTTATAGTAAAAGCCACAAAGAAGACCATGGCCTATAAAAGACTAAAAAGTGTCTTTAATCTTAATATTTTCTATAATTAATATCAAATGTCTGTTTAAAAATGTGCTTTACTGACATTCATTATCTTACAAATCTTAAGTTTTAATTGTTTTTAATTGGACTCTGTGGCTCTTCGGTCAGCATCTGTTGTTCGAAATGTCTCGACGTGCATTTCCACTTGGCAGCGCCAGGCATCTCTCTTCGTGTGTGTGTGTGTGTGTGTGTGTGTGTGTGCGTGTGCGCTTATTTGCACAGGGGGTGTCAGAACAACGTTGTGTCAGCCGGTGGCACCCCCTGCCAATTACCCGACATTACTGCGAGATGGCAGTCGTTGCGTCCTCAACTGAAACAAATTGCAGGGGGACTATGCAAAATAACCACTGGGTGCATTTAAATGGAAACCTTTACCAGACAAACATCATCACCCGATAACTAATCTCCACCAACCGACAGCACACACACACACACACACACACACACACACACAGTGGTGGGTGCTTTTTTTTTCCTTCCTTTTAACTAAACGCCATTTCAAACTGCACTTTTTATTTTCTGCTTGGGCACACTGTGTGACAAGATAAGACAATAAACGAGTCAGGGAGGAAAAAATTGTCATCCTAAAAGCCACCAGATGCACCATTTTCCAGGATAAAATTCAGGCCCTGTGAATTTTTTGACTAAGCGGAATAAGTTCCTGGCTCCTGAGCACCATTGCAGAAGTTTCAAACACTTGTGACGGACACAAGCACTAATCCACACTTCTCACATGATTCACCTGCAAAAAAGTCAACCCGGTGCCCCAGTTCTTTACAAGTTCAAATACTTTGTAATTAGAGTTTAAGTACAGGTATTTTTGAAGTGAAACACAACCAGATGCAACCTCTGCTTTTCACCCACACACTGTGCAGCAGGGGGCAGCTATTTAAAGCGCCCAGTGCTCTAAATGCTTTTAAGTGCTTTCACTTTTATTTTACTTTTAGAAACAGCAGCACATATCTCATCTCAATATTTTTTGTATATGTGCACACCAGAGAGCTCTCTCATCCTATTGGCCAACATCAGAGAACATATGGTAGGTGAACAAGCAGGAAAGTAAAAAGTTGGGGTGCCACAAAGACCCTGCTTTGCTGTTTTCGTCACACTACAAGGTGCCCTTTTGCAAAGTTCATATACAGCTCTGGATGTCTGCCCATGATGGTAAAATGCATGAATCAGGCTTTTTTTTTTTTTTTTGTAAAATGAGCCTAGAATAAAGTTTTAGTCTAGTCTTTTGCCTCTCACAAAAGTAGGCATTAATGTCCCCAAGTCAACAATGTCCTAAACACTTTATACAGTATATAGTATAAAGTGGTTTTATACAGTATAAAAAAAAGGCCAAAAAAAGGGAAAACCACTGAAACATATGTTTTAATTTGCATTATCAGCCAGTAACCACTGACATTCATTCTTTGTTAGTCATGTTAGCCTTATTGGCTATTCTTTTAAACTAATTTAGACTTGCTCATGTGGTTTCTGACACTGATCCACATTGCTTGACACAAGAATGAACCAAAGTATGTGACCAAAACTGGTAATGATATGCAATTTTATGTCTTAATTACACACTTTTGTCCAAAATCCTGAACAGGCTGGAATAAATTAGCCTATAAGGATCAACAACCCTGAACGAAGCATTTTAGCACATATGTAGAGTGACCGTCGCCTAGGCCTGGGACCAACTTTAATAATATGGACAAAGCTCAGCAGACAATATAGAGGGTGTCTATAGAAGTGGAAAAAGAGGAGAGGAGAAAAAGGAGGGATGGATAGAATGTGACCAGATCAATGCATTTCAATTCCAACCCCCTGCAGGTGGACCACGGCCCTGAAAGAGAGGCCGAAGCAGGTAGAAGAGAAAGAGAGAGAGAGAGAGAGAGAGAGAGAGAGAGAGAGAGAGAGAGAGAGGGCAAGAGAGGGGGGAGCATTGGTGGCAAATGGTCCGTGAACTGCGCCATCATGTCTGCGCTAAGGCGGCCCGCTCGGTGGCTCTTTATCCGGCCCGGCCCATATTGTTGTCCTCTGAGGCGCCTGAATGCCCACCCCCCGAAAAGAGGGCCACGGCATGAACTTAGAGCAAGTAAATTTCTCGCTTTCCACACGTTAGCTGCCTCATTGCCTTTCAATCAAAGCCCCTGGAGCTGAAAGTGAGGGAGAAAGGTAGAGAGCAAAGGAGAAGGGGAGAAAAAGGGATTGGGAGGGCCAGAAAAGGAGGGAGGAAAAGATGGAGGGATGCGAATGAGAGGTAAAGCGTAGAAATCTGGGCACTGGATTGGAAGTGACGTTTAAATCGCCCTGTCTTTTGACTATCGCTCTCTATTTTGGGACGAGCTGCTGGTAAATCGAGAAGGAGGGTGGTGGTGGTGGTGGGGGAACCAACGAGGGTGCGTTTTGCATTTTAGTGAGAAGAAATGTTCAGCATGGTCTCTGCTCATGCACACGAGTGTCATTGCCATCAAGTAGCCTTTGGTTAAAGGCATAGTTTGGTCAGAAGAGGCAATGTTGCCATGACAAAAGATTCATCATCCTTATGCAAATGATATCTTATTAATTGGCAGCTAATAACTTTCATTCCCCCATCATGATGAAATTCACAAGTCAAAGAACATTTGTTTAAAGCTGGTCCCAGGACTGTACACTAGGCAATGGTTAGAAGATTTAAAAGATTTGGTCAAGAGTGATAGTAGTAATGTAACTAATATTACACACACACACACTCACACACACACAGTAATTATAATTTGTTAATTTGTTCTAGTGGGTGAGAACCTATTCCAGAAATTGGGCAAAAAATATTTTTTAAAGTGTTTCCGTCACATACTTTTGTTCATTTTGTTCATTTGTCTTCTTTAAAACCATCACACAACTCAAAAACATTCATTTTCTTTTACATCACTCCTTAAAACGCCAACCAATAAAAATGTTAACCTTGTGAAAATGTAGAAAACTATGGGTCTGTCTCAAGGCTGCCAAAAGTTAGAGTTTGAGCTGGTTTAGAATTGTCCAGAGAGAACATAGCCCTTACCCCATCCCTCTTCAAACACTGCACTTTAGCCCCCCCTCCAGACAAAAAGGGTTCATATAGAGCACCCCGTACCAACAAAGATCATGAAAACCTGCAAAATCAAACAATCCAGCAACCAACTTACTGACGATAAAATACTGTTTCACACGGTTAATAGGACAGCTTGTTCTAAAACAAACAAAGGCTCAGGAGTGATCAGAAGGTGCTCAGTTGGAATCCCTACTTAACAGGAAATAGTATACAATCAGAAATAAATGCACTTTTTTCAGGTAAAACACTGTCAGTGGGGTGGCAACATTAAAAGTCAATCTTTAAATCTTTAAAAGGGAACCTAAAATATCCAATTCCAGTTGTTTTTAGTGTCACCACCTCCAAACATGGTCTGTTTTTATATATTACCCCCTAAACAAGGTTTGATTTAATATGTTAAAACTTATATGAAAGTTATTTCATTTAGTAAGGTGAATGTAGTGCACATTTATGATGCTTGTAGCCCGGGGGACATAAACTTTTGTATGTAAATGCAATGTTTGGACTGCTGTTTGTTGGTATATTAACTACATTTCCTCTTGATTATCAATTGATCAATCTAAATGGCACAATGTAGAGAACATAATCCTCGTTTAAACTCATCACAGCCCTCACAGGCCAGATGCTGATTGGCTAAATTTGGCTAAACTCTCAACCAGCCTGGAGACACGTTTCTTATAATTGCAGTAACACTTCAGGGTTCCACGTCACACCAAAGGTCTCTTTGTATTTACCAAACAACAACGTCTCCCTTTCATTCGTGTCCCTCAAGACACTCTCGGTCAGGCCAAGGGATAAAGGATGGGCAAAGGGTCCTTAACGTAGTCATTTACTATTGGTTTGTCCAAACTATGGCCTAAGAAAAGGAGGAAGCGCTTCCTGTATGGAATACATTAGATCAGAAAATGACAAAATCAATATCAATCAGAATAATCATCAAATGTGTCGAGACAACACAAACAAAAGCGGTCTACAGCCACTCAAAATAGCAAATCATACCATGGCAGGGAGGAAGTGAGAAGTACCTTGATAAAAGCTATATTTTGACTGATAAAACTAATAAAGACTAATTATTACCCCATTTTATTTTTATCTGGACGATTTGAAGGCATCACCTAATGGTGATTTTTTTTTTTATTGCAATTTGAATGCAATAATTTTCCTTGTAAATGGTGTAAATGTAATACATAGTTTTATCATTATTAAACTACCCCACCTAGAACTGGTCAGTGCTGTATTATCCAAATTATAATTGTGATTCAAAAACGGCACCTTTTATCCTGCAGTGCGCACAAATGAATTGGCTCATTTTTATCATTTGATTGGTAAATTTATGGAATTAAAGGATAAATATGTGATTCCAAACTTCTCAACTGGAGTGAGCATTGAAGTGAGTGTGAGTAGCTTTCACATGAGCTGACCCTCCTCTGGCAGTGCCCATTCCTGCACTCTCTACAGGAATGAGCAGACAGATCAGCCCTTCTTACAGACGGACCATGAACTAACTCTCTCTCTCTCTCCCTCACGTCTGTGTGACGGAGCTCTTTGTACTTTACTGTTAACGGTGACATCTCGGTGTCACGGTGTCACCCTGAAATGGGTCCCCTCCCACGTTGAAGCCCGAGGCAGACAATGGCCGCCCCCGAAGTGCTGGGCAGCCCGGAGGCCCAGCTGGGCCGCACATTCCCATGAAATCAGAAATTATCCCGGGCCGCTGTGAGGACAGGTCACTGTCTGTCTGTCCCAGACTCCTCCGCGGGCCAGTGCAACCCGCCGTGAGAGCAAAGACAAAGGGAAAATGAGACTGAAGGGAAAGTGTGTGTGTGTGTGTGTGTGTTGGTTGTATGTGTGTGTGTTTTGGCCTGAGGTCACCTGAGTTCTTATGGAAGCTCACACTGTGCTGAGACACAGGCTCAAGCTTGGACTTATGACAAATATGCTCAGATTTGTACATTTATGGAGGAAAAATGTTCTTCAGTGTACATAGAAGATTTTTTTTTCACTATATATTGTATAGTTGTATATTGTGTATGTACTGTATATATTAGGCCTGTTATTATGAAATGCATAGGCTGTGACAATTATTTTTAAAAAATGGATGTGAGGTTTTTACATGAGCAATCAATGTAGGGTAGCATTCTTGAAGCTACAGAACATCTACATAAACCTCGTACAAGAATGTCACACTCATAGATCATAGTTGTCACACTTTTTATGGTTCACTTGATGAAGTCTTCACAAGGCTTTAGTGATGAATTTCAAAGTTGACTACTATGAAAATAAATGTAGCGGTTATGTCGATTATAAAAGGCACCATACTGTAATGCATTTCATTCATACAGCTTATATATCTCATGTAGGGCTGTAAATTTTATACGTTTTTTTCTTGGGGTTTAAAATTAAATTTCATACATTTCTCAAAATCTCACAATTCAGTGTTCAAGTCATTCTCAATGACACAAAATCATTCTTTGTTTAAAATCTTAAAGGTTTCTTTGCAATTTTATTTTATTTGTGGTCTAATCCCACCAGGCTATGACTATGACAGTATTTATCCATATCAATATGAAATCATATATCAGTTTGATTAATATGATCACTTTATTCCTGAACATATCAGAATATATTTAGTAACAAAATTTAGATACAAGGAAAAATAACATTTCTGGAAGTATGTTGATCCCAATATGATTTTTCCCCCCACATATCAACCAGGTCCAATTTTATACGGTTATGCAAAAATGTGAGAACCTATCCTGTTTAAAAGCACATTATATTAAGTATTATTTTCCAGAATGCTAAATTCAGCAATAAATAAATAGAGGTTTTGCCCTGCCATTTGTAAAAGAAAAATCAGGCTTTATTTATGTTCTCTCTGAAGGATATGTTCTTATTCTCAATGTGTGCACAATTATTAGGCAAGTGAGTATTTTGACCATTTCATTGTTTTCATGCACATATTCCAACTCCAAGCTGCATAAAATGGTGATTTGAATGGAAATGAACAAGCATTTGTATATAATTCTTTCTTTCTTTGCATGCAGTCTGAAAAACTTGTCTTACAGAAGCATGAGAGCAGAGGTCTTTAAATGTAATTTAATTTAAATTTAAATTAAAAGGTCTTTACCTTAGGATTCTCCAGAACTCCAGATTCGTAGCTGCAAGAAAATAAAATCCCACAGGTGTCAAAGAGCTGAACCACTGCATTGCGTTAATTAATGAGTCCAGCTTATGAAATTTTAAAGGTATACGCATCATTATTCACCGTCGGCCAGATCTGCGTCATACGGTCAATTGCTAAAATCACTCAAATGTGTTTTTCTGCACACCAGTGAAAGATCTTCAGCCTCAATGACTGGAAACATATAACAGAATCCAATGTGCAGATACAGATACAAGTGCCTTTTGGCTCCTATTATAAGGATGGATTTTGTCGGTGGGTTTGGCATTGTTTCTCTATAGGAAAAGACATTAAAATAGTGGTCTGTGGAAATTGACGGCACAATACAGACATGGCAGACAGAGATGAAGTTAAAATGCAGCCGTGTTCATCTGAAGCATTGATTTCTAGGCAATTTTTCAGTCTCTGCAGAGTGAAATCTTACCTGATGTGCATGAGGTTTGCATCCATACTCCAGGGGGCCTTTGGTGTAACAGGAACAGGAATACCATGTTTCTGAAAGTGGATTCATGTGCACATCTTTTAGGTGGCTTTAGATAATGGCCTTATGTTAATGTAGCCTTACTATTCAGCTATGAATTTGATATTGCTCTTCAAAAACGATAAAACTGAACACTCCTGGTCTAATGATTTTCTAAGTGGAAAAAAGTACAAAAGGTTAGAATAAAGATTATGAAAATTAGTAAAACATGGCTCTGGCTGATGAACACCTTTGCATGTTCTCAGAGCTTAACTGGTTGAATAAAGAGAAACCATTTGGATAATGCAAACCTTTAATGAAGAGATATTATAGTAAAGTGCACCCAAAGGATTTTGCTAAGAGAGCTATAAAGGTCATCCAGAAATGTAAAAATCGGTTAATACCTCTGCATACTCCATGAGGTCCTTTCGGCCACGGAATCGGTTGTAAAACTCTGGGATTCTCCACGGGGCGATGATCTGAGGTTTGAAAAACATTTGAACATGTGCGTAAGAGGGCGCAAAAGATTTTAAAGACTTTTGAGAGAAATGAGGCATCCCACCTTCACTTCAGGGTAGAGTGCGTAGCAGGTCAGCTCAAATCGAATTTGGTCATTTCCCTAAAAAAAAAAAAAAAAAAAAAAAAGACACCAAAAGTTCATTAATAAAGCATTTCATTGTGATTACTACATGAATATACTAAAACCCTGTTTACACTGGGTTCTTTCATATGATCTGGACTGAAGTACCAGTGGCTCTTCCTCAATAGTGGGAGATATATTGAATATGCAGCTTTAATAACACCTTAAGTGATCAGATTTAAATCTGATTTCTAATCCTAATAGATGCATGAGCAGGTGTAAACAGGGTCTAAAGATTTTACTTTCAGGGATCATTTTTGTAGTTTGTCAAATTTGAGACAAAAGTGTTACATAATTGGGACAGCAGTGACCTTGATTTAAGAGACTAGACCCCATAATCAGAAGGTTGTGGGTTTAAGTCCCAGGCCAGTAGGTTTCCCTGAAGTACCCTTGAGCAAGGTTTTGTCCCCAACACTGCTTCCTGGGAACTGAGAACATTTTCACTACTTCACATATGCATTCCTTTAGGAGCTCAGTCAGATGACATCTGTCTCCATCTAGTGACCAGAATAAGCAATTTCATAACACAACACACATGATAAATGATAAACACAGACCACAGTCAATAATATCAGTCATTGGATTTAATAACTAAATAAGGATTTGATGGAATAAACTCCATGCACAATTATTAGGCAAGTGAGTATTTAAACATTATAATGTTTATGCATATATTCCAACACCAAGCTGTATAAACTTGAATGCTAGTTGGATTTAAGCCTATCAGGTGATGTATTTGTGTAACGAGGGAGGGTGTGGCCTAAGGAGATCAACTCCCTATATCAAGGTGTGCAGAATTATTAGGAGTTTATTTCTTCCTCAGGGAAAATGAGCCAAAAAAGAGGTAGAACTGACTCTGACAAGTCAAAAACTGTAAAATGCCTTTCAGAGGGATGTACGTGTTGAGAAAAAAAACAAAACAAAACAAAAAAAAGACACAAATGAACTCCCAAAGGTTTGAGAAGAATCAAACATGATGCTACCAGGAACCCATGATCCTCCAGTGCTGTCAAATTCCAGAACTGAACCTACCTGGAGTGTCCAAAAGTACATGATGCTCAGTGCTCAGAGACATGGACAAGGTAAGGAAGGCTGAAACCCCACCACCACTGAACAAGACTCATAAGCTGAGATATCAAGACTGGGCAAGAAATATCTCAGGACAGATTTTTCAAAGGTTTCATGGAGATGAGATCAGAGGGACTCTTCTTGGACCAGGTGGATGGGCCCATGGCTGGATCAGTAACAGGCACAGAGCTCCACTTCCACTCAGACGCTAGCAAGGTGGAGGTGGGGTACCAGTATGTGCTGGTATTATAAAAGATGAGCTAGTTGGACCTTTTCGGGTTGAAGATGGACTCAAAGTCAACTTCAAAACCTACTACCAGTTTTTAGAAGACACTTTCTTCAAGCAGTGGTTCTGCATCTTTCAAGAAGACCATGACTGTTCTGCAGAACGATGCTCCATTACATGCACAGAAGTTCTCCACTATGTGTCTCGTCAGTAAATACCTTAAAGATGAAAGAAACAGGAGATTTATGGAGAAGGGCAACAGTCCACCTCTCTGAACAGAGTCTGGGAGGCTGTGGTTGCTACTGCCATAAAAGTTAATCACCAACAGATCAAGAAACTGACCGACTATATGAATGGAAGGATTATGACTGTTATTGAAAAGAAGGGCGGCTATATTTGTTTATTATAGATTATTTGAAATGTCAAATGTTTTTGTCTTGCATTTATTATTCTGACTTTAACAGATGAACCAGTGAAATGTTAAAATATTACTTTTTCCATTTAGTTGCATAATAATTCTATACATGTGTATCCCCTGAGAAAGTTCACACTCACATTTCCTTTGTACAACATTCAGGTTTCAGGGTTTTTATAATCTTGGATTGACTGATGGCACTGGATTTGTTCCAGATTAAGATTAATCCTCAGAGTACTCACTTGTCTAATAACTATTCAAAGTGTAGTAGTCTACTGTAAGACTACATTCACAAAAAATGTTTATGGATGAATGACTCGAAACAAGGTTAACCAATATAAGGTGACAAGAAAAAAAAAAAAAACTAAAAAACTGATATTAATTAATATCAATTCAACCCAGAGCATCACTAACACAGGACAGTGCTCACCATCCCTGCAACATGGAGATCTGCCTTCTATCTTAGTTCAGCTCCAACTCAAACCTAACTGCTTCCAAATTAAATTATCCGAATCACATGTGCTCAGTAAGGATGTGAATTGAGGATGTGATATGAATGACCTCTAGTGGCACAAAGTACTAATCGCAGAGGACTCTCTGCTTTACAGAATTATTGTTTATGTCCCACGTCCATCCTGTCTACTTACTTGCAATGACCCTGGCATTGTGGGTCACTGCTACCAGCCCTTTCATGGAGTCCACCCTCCAACAATCTATTATTTTAATCTAGTAGAGCCATGTTCAAAAGTTTTGAGAATGACTCAAGTGCTGGTTTTCACAAAGTTTGCTGCTTCCATGTTTTTAGATCTTTGTCAGATGTTTCTATGGTAACTGAAGTAGAATATCAAGCATTTCATAAGTTTGAAAGGCTTTTATTGACAATTGCGTCAATATTTGCTGTGTTGGTTCTTCTTTTCAAGACCTCTGCAATTCACCTGGTATGCTGTCAATCAACCTTTGGGACAAACCTTGACTGAAGGTGTCCATTCTTGCAGAGACCCCCTCCCTGCTGCCATTCCTGAACAAGCTCTGCACTGGTGGTGCCCAAAATCAACTTTAGGAGAGCATGTCCTTTTTGTGCATGTCTTTGCCTGACGTTCAGCACCAGGACCATCAGGTGAATTGTAGATGCTAAATTGCCCCCTATTTGGGAGTGTGTTTGTCTGTGTGTCTGCCCAGCAATGGACTGGTGGTTTTGCACTGTGAGAACTGGGATAGACTGTGATACTCTAAGTGGCTAAAAAAAAATGACTGAGTGAGTGTTTCCAGAAGAAGGGTTAGGACAACAATCTACTGTGAACCAACTATCATTTGCACCAGATTCCTTCACTACTATGAAGCTCCCACTAGAGTCAGATTTGTCTATAACTACCTTCTAGCAACCCCTACTGGATGAAAACTTTATGGGCAACTTTTAGTAATTGCAAGGTGCTTCATTTCAGCTGGCCCCATATCAGTACATTCAGGTTGCACATATAGGTGATGTTGTCACTACTAACCTTCCCAGTGGCTCCGTGGGAGACATACTGGGCTCCCTCCTGTTTGGCAATCAGGACCTGCCTCCGAGCGATGCAAGGCCGTGCGACAGAGGTGCCCAGCAGGTAACGGTCCTCATATATGGCATTGGCCTGCACTGAAGGCCAGATGAACTCTTCCACAAACTCAGCACGCAAGTCCTCAATGAACACCTTTCAAAACAGAAGGATATCATTGCAAATAAAATGCATCGGTTTATCTACATTTTCCTACATCTTTTCAGCACAGTAGCTGTGAACATTTCATAAGAAATTTAATTTAGGAAAGAATGGTTGGCACAGTCGCAGTGGTACTATTTGTAATGAAAAGTAATAATGAAGTAATGAAATTTGCAATGAAAAAATCTACTTAAATAAAATACACAATAAAGTGTATAAACTGATTTGAAGATAAAGGTATTTACATTGAAAATTATTTCCTAGTCCCTAAATGGAAACTTTGGACATCTAGACGAAATCATTGCTCATGCACCTCAGACCATGTTGAGGTGTTCAATAATCTTGCTTGCTGAGAAGAAATGTGGTTTCTTACACTGTATGACTCATTAAGTGATTCGTGCATCTTTTTGTCATATGAGGATGAGTTGATTTTCAGAGGCTCTTTATTCATCTACATTATGAAAGTATTACAGTGTTTTTCACTTTTTTGCCCCCAGATTTCATCATTACCTTTTTTGCTCCAAGCATCTCTGCTTTCTTCCTGGCTGCCTGAAAGTCCTCATCTTGTCCAATATTGGCCTGCAGAGAAAAAAAAAACTAATTTAGCACTTGAACCAATGAGACTGGCCCATTACTATTTTTGATCGACCACAGCAAATGTTTAACGTGCATGGCCTGGTTGACAGCAGACCCAACTTTTTCACAAGAGAACATTGTTCACTTAAAGACAGAAGAACAGAGTGTTCTTGAGTCACAGTTTCCACACACTTTTTTGGGGTTTAGGTCTGGAGACAAGCTTGGCCAGTCCAGCACTTTTACCCTCAGTTTCTTGAGCAAGCCAGTGGTCTTCTTGGAGGTTTGTTTGGGGTCGTTATTATGTTGGAATACTGCCCTGTGGCCCAGTTTCCGAAGGGAGGGAATCATGCTCTGCTTCAGTTGGTCACAGTACATGTTGGCATTCATGGTTCCCTCAATGAACTGTAGTTCTCCAGCACCAGCAGCACTCATGCAGTCCCAAACCATGACACTCCCACCACCATGCTTGACTGTAGGCAAGACACACTTGTCTTTGTACTCCTCACCTGGTTGCCGCCACGCATGCTTGACACCATGTAAACCAAATAAGTTCATCTTGGTCTCATCAGACCACAGGACATGGTTCCAGTAATCCATGTCCTTAGTCTGCTTGTCTTCAGCAAACTGTTTGCAGGCTCTCTTGTGCATCATCTTTAGAAAAGGCTTCCTTCTGGGACGACAGCCATGAAGACCAATTTGATGCAGTGTGCAGCGTATGGTCTGAGCACTGACAGGCTGACCCCCCACCCCTTCAACCTCAGCAGCAATGCTGGCAGCACCCATACATCCATTTTCAAAAGACAATTGCATATGCCGCTGAGCACGTGCACTCAGCTTCTTTAGTCAACCATGGCGAGGCCTGTTCTGAGTGGAACCTGTCTTGTTAAACCACTGTATGGTCTTGGCCACCGCACTGCAGCTCAGTTTCAGGGTGTTGGCAATCTTCTTATAGCTGTGCTTATCTGTTATATAAGCTGCACACTGACTACTTTATATTATATCAAAGTGTCATATCTTCAGTGTTGTCCCATGAAAAAATATTATAAAATATTTACAAAAATATTAGGGGTGTAATATAAATGTAATTCTCTGATCTGATCTGTCACCTAAATCAGCCAATGTGAAACCTTACTTATAACTTCAGAATGAAGGGTGGGACTTAACCGCTGTATGCTGAATAAGTGCATATATGTGACCTTGATTTTTGAGACGATTCAAAAGGCAATTTCTGCTGCTTAGTTTCCATATGTGCAATAAACGATTTATGTGCAACAATGTCAATGATTCCATTCATCCATGCTGGAGCCTTTGTATCTTACAGGTCTTCTTATCTTATCGTTCTTATGGTGAAAGGCAGGAAAACACCCTTGAAACAACCTTGTTTTTCCATGAGCAGACAGTTTTAGCCTTCCTTTTCTTCATATTAATGAAATGCAGGTGTCTCTTGTCCTGAAGAACCAGTGCCTGAATGCATGTCTACGCATGAGTCCTCTTAAATGACATCCTTGTTGTTAACAGGTTTAACAGAAATGCACCCTTTTTAGGAAAGAATGAAAACAGTACAGGAAGATGGTAATTTACAGGAATGCAACTCAAGAAGGTAAATAAAACCAGTTGCCGCAAAAGTGGTTCAACGACTTCTAAAGTTTTGTGTTGGATTGTTTCATTTCAAACTTAGACACTGGGCGTGCTGTAGCATGTAGATGTTTTTGCTTGCTTTGTGTTTTCTGATTGGACCGTTTATGCCTTATGAAACATGACCGATGGACTGTTAATAAAAATCCACCCATAAAAACCACTGGCACAGAAGAAGGCATGAGGAAGGCAAATGTCAAGCTAATGCAGTGTTATTTAATTCAGAGGTTTGGATGCCAGCCATTTATAATAATTATGTGAAACGGTTGATCGCAGAGAAACTTCAGATCTCAGTAGTGGTGAGAAATCTCGGGGTGTGATACAAAAATAAGGCCATTTTTACGATCCAACCCCACCTGCAAACACACTTCACAATACTTTATGTAATGTTAATGATTGCGAAATAGCTGTAGATAATTGTAATCTTTTGTATCACAAGGCTTTGCATGTCTGGTTCCATTTACCAGCACTTGAGGTACAATTCTTGGTAAGGTTCTCTAGAATCAAGAGTTTGAACCCAATATGAAAAGTTTCTGTTTACGCCTTCACCATTCAGATATGGAACAATGAAGGGTGCTGGTGGTCTAGTGGTAGGATACTTGCCTACAGACCAAGAGATTGCAGTTTCAAATCCCACCTTTGGGGTCGGCAAAGCCCTTAACCCCAGGTAGCTCCAGAGAGACTCTCTGTAGCTAAGAAATGGAAGTGGTTCTGGGTAAGAGTGTCTGCAAAATGTTGTAAAAAGTGTAGCTCTTTAAAGGACTTATTCAGCTAAAACAACTGACGTGGATGACCTATTCTTTTCTTTTTTTCGCCAATATTAAGCTTCAGGCAAGTTACTCTTTAGCAGAGACTTTTTCTGATGAGGTTGGACTTCAGTACATTCCACATGGCATACAGTCAGGATTTAGGAAAGGAAAACACTGCAAGAACGTGTGTCGATTTCTCTGTCCTCTAAAGCCAAAAGCCCCTAAATCTGCAACGGATGTAAAACCCCCCCATCCCGATTCCGGCCTTTTATAAGTTACTCTGTGTGCAGTCAGGCAAAAGGAGATGAAGTGCTTTGTAAGCAGATCTTTGCTGGCCAGGGATTAAAGTTGGTCCTACTCTGGGATATGTGCTCAGTTCAGGCATTGATCTGGAGGGACATGATTCAACTGCATACATCTGGGAATCAATTATATTACACATGCAGTTCTTTTTTGGCCAATTTTCTAACATAAAAATGCCTTTATCCGTGTTGCACTACTGCATTAACAGCTGTTCCAGGTGATTCTGGGATTAATTTAAAATTTTCAGTTTGATTTCAGTGTGGTGAAGGTGAGATTTTAGACTTTCCTTTATAACTTTATTTAAATCATGTTGACATCTAATGAAACAACAAGTGTTTATCTAAAACGTCATAGTCCACAGTCAACAGGGGTTTCAGGAGCACTAACCATGTATGTGATGACATCATAGCCCTGCTCCTTCAGCCACATCAAAATGCAGGATGTGTCCAGTCCACCACTGTAGGCCAGAACCACGGTGCCCTTCGACATGTTCTCCGATCTTAAAGGATTTAAAAAATAAAAGATGTGACATTGAGGAAACCGATGCTTCATCGAGGGTTTAGATTATCATGCTAGATATCTGCCCTATCTGGACTCATAAAAAATAAAACTCTTCATTTCTAGAAGCTTCAAATGACACAAAATAAGAAAAATAATAGCTTTTAGCCTGGCATGCCGCTGTCAGCTAAAAACTCAAAACTCAAAAGTGCAGGAAAAGTCATTTTCTGTTGTATATTCTAAGCATAGGCCAAAAAAAAAAAAAAAACATCTGTAATGCATGCCTTCAAATATTTCCAAAATGGCCTTGATCAACTTTATTTTATTAATCTTTCTGTTTATCTATGTATCTGTCCGTCTGTCTAACAATCTCTTTATTTTTCATCTATCTATCCATATGTCTGTCTACCCATCTATCTATCTATCTATCTATCTATCTATCTATCCATCCATCCATCCATCCGTCCAGGCTGCTCAGCAGTCAAATCCATGCTCATCCTGCAGCCTTTTTTCAGTTTTATTTAGGATAAAATATAAAAATGGTTAAAATCAGGAATAACTGGGTGGAGGATCAATCACCGGTTGTGATTTGGCTTCTCCAGTTTGAAGTTTTCTTTTAAGCTTGTTTTTCAAAAAGTGCTTTTCAATCAACAGGTTTGTAAACTTTCTTGACAGTCTTTCTGGATCTGTTCTTCCCTACAGCCCTCTCTCTCTCCCCCTCAGTCATCCCTCTCTCCCTTTCTCTTGCTCTTCTGTTCTTCTTCTTCTAAATCTGGAGCAAATGTTGTTAAAAACCATATCAGCCCTGAGCTCTGACACCAGGCAGCAACGTGAAACAAAACACATCAGATCATCATGTTCAGGATCATTGAGCTACACATACCTGTGTCCCACTCCAGATAGCACACTTCCTGAACTCTGTCTCCGCGCAAACCTTTTAGACTCCAGATGTCATGGGCAAACTTTAAATCTATTTTTAGAGACAAGCCCACTTTTTCACCCACACAGTGAGCCAATCACAGAAGGCTTCTCAGCCCAGGAGGAGTGGTTTCAATATATTGTAGCAATGATGTAATGAACTGTGGAATTGCATTGATGTTCTCTCTTTCTCTTTCTGTATATATATATATGTTGGCCCTACTACAATATTTACAGTACTGTGCAAAATTTTTAGGCAGGTGTGAAAAAATGCTGTAAACAAAGAACGCTTTCAGAAATGGAAGTGTTAATCATTTATTTTCATCAATCAACAAAATGCAGTGAATGAACAAAAGAGAAATCTAAATCAAATCAATATTTGGTGTGACCACCCTTTGCCTTCAAAACAGCATCAGTTCTTCTAGGTATACTTGCACACAGTTTTTGAAGGAACTCGGCTGGTGGGTTGTTCCAAACATGACTGTGTTTCAACCTCCGTGTGACATTGATGATCATCAGCACCTGTTTGGTAAAACTGGTTGATCATACACCGACTATAATCCTACAGAATCCCTGACTTTGTGCAAGTGTACCTAGAAGAACTGATGCTGGTTTGAAGGCAAAAGGTAGTAACACCAGATATTGATTTGATGTAGATTTTTCTTTTGTTCGCTCACTTTGCATTTTGTAAATTGATAAAAATAAACAATCATTATTTATATTTCTGAAAGCATTCATTGTTTACAGCATTTTTTCACACCTGCCTAAAACTTTTGCACAGTACTGTAAATACTTTTCTTTCAATTACTCAATTACTTGAATAAACAAAGGAACCTATTAACTCCAAAATGTAAAAAATCTATTTTTCACTAATCATACTTTTTCACTGATTTTCGCCAAGTACCTAGTATTTATGATATAAATCATTCGAGACTGCTTGGATCAGTAATGTATTTTTAAGAAATAAATAAAAGTCCTGTGATCACACACACACTGTGAAAGGTGATTCATAAATGTATCCATGTATTTCCAAGTATTTACTTATGTTTGGGGCAGCGGATGGTCTAGTGGTTAGGGACCAGGCCCCAGGATCAGGAGGTCAGGGGTTCAAATTCCAGACCAGTAAGTGTCGTGGAAACTTGAAGTGTTAGAAAAAGTTTCTGACTTAGGCTAAGTCAGAAGTCAAATAAATGCAGCAAAAATCTTTACTGAAGAGTTTCAGCAGGCGTGGTCCAGTGGGACCAGCTCCAAATGCTCATCCCAACCTCAGACTTTAAATACACCTCAAACACCTCTGTCCTCCTTCAAAATACATCTATCCCATTAATAGTTTTCCACCATTAATATCCAAGGCTGTCATGATTAACACCTCTGTTTCCATGTCTTTACCACGTCGCCAACAATAGACAAAGGTCTTTTCACTAGTTGCTCCCCGTCTTATCCGCTACCAGCATTTCAAGGTTGCTTCCCATCCAGTTTCCCATCGATTTCTCAATTATAAACGCAGCTGTTTGATTAAAAATCTTCTGGGAACTCATAAGACAGCGTAAGACACTGGACAAAATATAACTGTTTGCAGGTGCAACTGCTTGCTTTCTCATGGGAACTCAGTGGTGTGAGACACTGTTGGACAAGGATAAAAGTAAAGAGATTTTTACTATACAAGTTGCCCTGAGATACCCTTGAGCAAGGTACAGTCTCCATCACTACTCACCGGGAGCTTTAAATAGCTGCCCCCTGCTGGACATGAGTGTAAAAAAGAGCTTTCGTTTGGTTTTCACTGGGTGCTCAATCACAAATAGTAACTTTCACTTCACCCCTCCTAGACATACAGCATACAGGTAGTGAACACAGACCTGGAGCTGCGTGCTGTTCCTTTTAAATTTAAAGGGAAAAAAATCTACCAAGTGGTTCAGGGTAAAGAATCTACTCTGTGTGCGCTGACTTGGACTGGTAACTGGTCTATCTTCTTCTTTCAGCTGCTCCCATTTAGGGGTCACCACAGCAGATCATCTGTTGCTTCCTGTCCTCTGCATCTTCCTCCTTCAACCACCTGCATGTCCTCTCCCACCACGTCCATAAACCTCCTCTTTTCCTCGTAAGGTCCAAAATACAAGTATACCTTATATCCAGTCCCACCAGGGAACACGTGTCCTTTTTAGATGGAGTGATGTGAAATAGTTGTTAATCTGGGGAAGAAATTCTTCTTTCTGCTTTGCGTCAGGCCATCATGAATGCATTATAACGTCATGTAATCTTTAAATCAAAGCCTTTAAATCTTTAAAACATCAACCTATCAGGTTATAATTTTTGGTAACAGCTGTTAGAGGCATGGAACTCCTAAGACAGCTGCCAAAAATGTAAAGGCTGTAAAGTCAGAATTCATCCTTAAGCATCTTTGCAGCCGATGCTTCACATATTTGTTCTTTTAAAATATGCGCCCTAAAAATGAATCATCAGTACATGTAAGCAAATAAAGGCATCTTTTATTTTTTCTTCCTTTTACCCATTCAGTTCATTTTGGTGAAAACTGTTCAGAGAGCGAGACCGATTTCTTTCTTTTTTGCATTTATTTTTCTCCGCCATGATCTGAAAACAAACATAAATCAAAAATACAATATAAACTTCTGTAAATCAATATAATGAGTTATTCTGCATTGACACAAAAAAAAACAAAAAAAAAAAAAAACAGCAAGACAAGGTTCAGGTGCAAAAACAGACCTTTTCTGGTCTGTCCCACCCGTGCAGGTGTGTCAAATATGGCGTTTCTCAAACGGTAAACCCGTCTACGGCCTTGTTCAGAGATAAATGACTAGCGTGACTCCCCCAGACGTATACAGTACAGTCCAACAGAGGGCACTGATGTGATACAGAAGTATCTGAAGGGTTAATCTACTGCGTCACTTCACCCCTTTTTTGCGTATGGCAGGTAATACAAAGAACGTCCCCCATTTTAACCACAGTTTTATTCACAGAAAGACCCTGTGCACGCTAAACACAAGGGCCACTGACTTGATATGAGGACTGATATGAGGGTGGAACAAGGAAACCAATAGGAGAGACGTACCACCATCAGACAGGTGCGAATTCGGTTATTCAGTCAATCAGTCGTGCTTGTAAACTGCTGGACACCCTTCATCCTCAACCAAAGCACTAAATCACTGTCAATTCACAGAATCTATATGCAAACACATTCACAGCTATTTCTCCAAATATCTTAAAACCAACAACCCTTTAACCATGCACATCAGCATTTTAGGTTTTAAAGATGGCATTGTTGTTAACAGTGAGGTCTGTGAAAAGAGAAAGGCAAACCTATTTCACGATTAGGGGGGAAATCAACAGTCCCTCTTATTCAGGCTGCATTTTCTTTAGTTGTGTGAGCGGAAGGGGACAAACATACATAAAACTCAAGAATGTTGCCATTCTTAGGTTATAAAAACAAAAAAGAAGTGGGAGAAATAAAAAAAAAAAAAAAGAAAAAAAATGATGAGGATCAAGGTGGCTTTGAGCTGTTGCACTACGATGTTGCTGATGAAGATTCTGGGTCCTTATGTCCTGGGCAGTGGATTTGTTTATGTTTCTTTTTTTGTTGTTGTTTTTTTTCTGAAAAGGGGACCCTGGCATCTCCTCACCACTCCTTCTTCTTCTCATCCATGGAAACACCCCCTGGACCCAAAGCAACCACCAACAGCAAGCCTCCAACAACTGATGTGGTCTGGAAGAAGTCGTACTTGAGGAAGTCGTGCATGGGCTTATAGGCAGGCACCGTCCAGAAGGCATTGAAGTAGACGTTGATGGCCATGAGCCACACCACCAAGGTGAGCGCAGCCAGTTTGGTCTTGAAGCCAATGGCCACTAGGATGATGAGGGCTGTACCAACCATGTTCTGGAGGATCTACAAGTGGAAGGAGAATTGCATTAAGAACTTGTCGTTTGTTTGGTCACAGTTTGCATGTACATATACACAGTTAAGTCTTGAGCCACCCCTCATTCCTTCATACTTGGCTTCCTGAAGGACAGTGTTTTTGTCTCTCATTTTCAGTACAGTTTCTGTATCTGAGCAGTTTTATTGTTGTTTGCTGGTTAATCCACACAGTGATCTACATCTGAACCTTCAAGCAGAACAAAGTCTAACTTAAGATATGAAGCAGTGAAAAAACAGGTTTAGATGATTCCAGATGATCAGGTGATTCGTTTACTGCTGATTTTAAACACTGGTTGGAACCACTTTATCTAGAACCTTGTATCTTTACACACTTTGCAGCAGCAGTAAAAAATTAGTTTCACGTTTATTTAATTCAATCGACTCAATATGCCAAAGATGATAGTTTGACAGTAATAAATACTGTTTTTGCACCAATAAGGTAATTATCAGTCAAAATATAAAGAAATGAAGATTGGTTCAAGACACGAGACACTATTTTTCTTCTTGTTCATTAAAACCATTAATTAAAAACAGACACATCCGCCTTGAAGAACACAGTATGCGAAGGTCCTCACCGAGAAAAAGCTGGAGTCGAAGTGCAACAGGGTCATGAACATAAGCACCAGCAGCACACGGCCACCCAGCTGCATGTACTGCTTAGGAGAGCTCTCGCCCATCGACGGCACGCCTGCAAACATGCTCTTCCCTTCTGAACGCGACTCAGCCAACAGCAGCAGCAGACCACCTCCCAGAGCCAGGTTCCTATAGAGAGTACATGCAGCAGGGGAGCATAGTGCATGAAAACGACAGGAACACAGAACTATTTTACGATCACCCATACATGATGTGGTGCTGTTACATGGACTGTCACACACGTGACATACACTGCTCACAACTGCAACACTATTGGTCATACATTTAAATAATAATAATACTGTCACATACACACTCCTGGACTAGCTGTTGTTTACACCACAACGCACATGAATGTGTACATAACTAGATTGTAGCTTTATACATCTTACTTGTATCCTGTTTAACACCTGCAATTTAAGTAAGGCCACTTTTGTGTGTGTATACGGTGTGAATTGTTGAAGACTGATTCTTATTAAAACTCAGCAAGCATCAGCTGGCACATATCAACTGATACTGACAACCTGAGGTTAGAAAAGTTACTGATTTGCTGCAGCTTTACTTACCTCATCAAAAACTTAAGGTCCCACAGGATACTGTAGGCTACCGTCTAATAAAAGAAGAGAAAACTAATTAAACATCAGATTTACTGAACATGTAAAACAAGTTTTGCTCATAATTAGGTATTAGCCCCTAATTCAATAGTTGGTTTTTCCATTACCTGTAGCGCAATAATGCCAAATAATCCAAAGCAAGCATACTGTACGAAATTTCTACTGAGAACAAGGACACAGCCACCTGTAAGAGATAAGCATTTTCAATTACATTATGAGCAGATGAATATAAAGCATTAACCATTTTGTTGTTACGCTGCTAATAAGTCATTGGTCTTTAATAAATGCTTGCAGGAAGGTTCGAATTAAATGTTTATATGGTGTTAAACAAGAGCTCTGCCCGCGTCTCCTAAGATTGCAGGCCGATTTTGTAAATGGGGGATACAGTGATCTGCTCAGATCGCACAGTAGCACAACGATTCAATGTCATGCCAGCAGGTTAACTGACAGCCACTGATCTGAGAAAATGATGCAAACCACAATGAAACGCAGTCTCTGCATTTAACCCACACACACTGTGCAGCATGATGGCGACAGTACCTTGCTCAAAAGGTACCTCAGGGCAACCTACTGGTCTGGGATTCGAACACACGACCTTCTGATCCTGGGGCCGACTCCCTAACAATAGTTCATTGCAGTTCATTGGAGAGGAGTCAGCAGTTTGCAGTACAGTAATGAACAGAACAGTTTGCAGAACCGTCTTTTGTTCTTACAAACATTAAAAACAACATTTATTTATTAATTATATTTTCTGTATTTCCCTTTTGCCAGCTACGAAGGACTTTTGTTGATTTGTTGTTAGAAAACATTGATTATCTAATTAATCGCTAATACAATTATAACTGATTAGCAACGGTAGCCTCCAGCACTGTAGCTGAATTTGGGTCAGACTTCTTAATGTGCATTTTACCCAATGAAAACTACACAGGGAAGGAAACCTGAAAACCAGGCCGTTACTACAGCTCACCCAGCTGTCCTATTAGGTTAAGCAGCACGAAGCATGTGGCCAGGAAGTAGCCGCAGCTCCAGGTGGCCTCAATGTAGTCCCTCTGTTCGTTCCACTGGAACCACATGCGGATGCCGTCCTCCAGGAAGGTGCTGATCAAACACAGACGGGCCAGGTGAGGCAGGTACTGCTTCGTCACTCTGAGGAACTGCCAAGGAACCAAAGGACACATTTTAATCAAAAGGTTTTATTATTATATTCCCAATAATTTTTTACTTATTTTTTACTTTTTGCCTTTCATTTTAGAAAGGAGATGAACAGTCAAGAGATCTTGTCAGATCTACCCAGTTATTTGCATCACATTAACAACACAAACGTCTCCACTTTGTTGGCTGGTGACAACCGCTGATTGTCCAAATGTGTTTATATATAAACAATAAATAAATAAAAACATGTAAATGACAATGCCACACTAAGGCATTACTATCTATAACAACAAGTAGTCTTGGAGAAAAGCTGGATTATTGTGCCACTGTTGAGAAAATGTCTCAAGCTCAGCAAACTAAATACCAAAGGAACATGGGACCAAATATAGAAGTATAGTTGTAAAGTCAGCTATAAATATGCTGCCAGTTTACACCCACGTGATCCTCAACATAAGGAACCATGCAGCTAGATGAGCTCTAACCTGCCCATCTGTCCAAAAGTAATTTGCACAAGTTTGCACTTGTCCCAGATGACACTCCTTAGCCAATCTGCAAAAACTGATGCAAGAAAATGGCATATTGTCGAGTAACATTCGAAGGAGCTTTTTTTCCTTTTAAGACGGAAGCTCTCAATCTCTTTTTGAACGAATATCCGTTCCTCTAAAACCGTATGCTTTTAAATGTTCACCCATCATTGTAAAAAAATGTTACACATCTCATGTTTCACAGAGGCGTTCAATATCCGGGCAGAACAAGGAGCATTACAATCAAGACTAATTTCAAACTGTGCAATTTTCTAAACAGCAAGAGGTTTAGGATTAACTGCACTGGCAGTTTGGGATATTATAGCATTCAGCATAAACTCAAACATAAAAAGTGCTTATCTTACTGATAAATAGACCTGAAACAAACTGAAAAATAAACCCATTAATTATATTGAAATCCAAAAAAGGACTGTGGACTAAAATATGTACAGCCTTAAAATAACCTGCAATATATGAAAACACTATACACCACACATTTTGCCTACAAAATAAATCTACACTCTAATAATAAAGCATACCATCACCATCAAGAGCTACCAAATACAGTGACATGAAATACCTGAAACTGCTCATGTCTTTCACCCAGCTTTTGAAATAACCAGGGCTCAAGGGGCAGAAATGCTCCCATATTTGACTTTTTTTTTCCTTTCAGACAAATACAACTTCTAAATAGCATCTAAATGTAAGCCAGTAAAATATGAACCATAACATTACCTGAAAAAACATTCATTAAATATTTTAATCACATTTTTATTTAGTTTCCATGCAACTGTGGGATATAAACTTCAGCTTGAACTGAAGTCTCTTAAATGGCTCAAGCTCTCCTGTCCAGATATACCCACACTATTAAAGCAGCCCAACATGACACAGTTTCATGGTCACTTTTTAACAAGCTTTTTCCGGTCGCTGAGGCACAAGCTGATTGGCTGCCGCACATGTCCATCTCACGTGACCTAGAATTTTCATGGAAGCTGTTGAGCTAGGATTGGCTGTCTGGCTTTCGCATGTGCTGATGTGGACCGTGTGGTGTGCTATTAAAACGCTTCTCTTTAAAAGCGAACAGCAATGCTAGAAGAAAAGACGTGTGGATGCTTTTGTCAGAGTGTTTCTTTAAATCAAAGTTCTAAATCAAAGGCCAAAACAATTATTAAATTATTGAAATCATTCAATGAAATTTGACAAATTAAATGTCAAAATGCCATGTTGACTTGGAAGTACTCTGAATTATTTAAACTGTTCTTAAACTATCACTATATGCTTGTAAACTACAATTTAAATTTTTTATTTACTGTGTTACTGTTACAGGATAAATCCTGTACAGCTGAATGTTCTCACCAAGCCAAGTAACTGCATATGATAACATGCAAGGTTATTTTCATTATTGCCATCAGAAAGGTTCCATTTAAATAGTGAGACTAGATTTGAATAGTAAAATGAATTTGCCAGAGACATGTCAAAATGAGATAGAGAAAGGGTACTTTGCAAATAAAGCACTGCAAACAAAAGGTGAATGTCCTTGCTTGACTCAAACCAAAAGACATAATCAGGAAATTTTTACTAGTAATGCCTGGGCTTTACAACATTCACACAGGCAATTTATCACTAACCGTGTGTGCCATGAAGTTTCTAGTTAGCAATATTCCTCCGCATGAAGACCCAAAAGATACTTCAAAATTAAAATCATCATATCAATCATACTCATCACAATTATGTTTGATTATATGATATTATGGTTTCAATCTGGGTTTTTAAAAATGTTATTGTGGCTTTTGTTATTTTATTTAAGTGAAAGTGACTATTTTTGTCATCGTGAAACAGTGAGCCACAACGAAATTCAACCTCTGCTTTTCACCCACACATACCGTGCAGCAGGGGGCAGCTATTTAAAGCTCCCAGGAGCAGTGATGGGGACAGTACTTTGCTCAAGGGTACCTCAGGGCAACCTACTGGTCTGGGATTTGAACCCATGACCTTCTGATCCTGGGGTATTAGATAAAGTCAAATTCTTTGTTTGACAGGAGTTGCTCATCTGAGGCAGCCTCAAATAATGTAACTGAGAAAACAGAGTTACCCTGAACATCACTTGACGGTGTTTTGCTCAAAAGTGGACACTGATCTCCGCATTAAACCTTAAAATCAAATAAGACAAGACAACTCAGACAATTCAGAATCATTTTTAAAGCAAATGTGTTGTTCAAGTGTTTATATAAGTAGCAGATGTTTGTCTGAAATTGTGACCAGCTGTGACTGTGCTTGCTTGGTTTGCATTACAATCCGTTATCTCGGAAAAATGAACAAAAGTCTGTTTCATTGCTCAAATCAGCTTGAGCCTGAATTTTGACTGCACTTTAGTCCAAGTTTACAGATAAAGCCATTCAATCACAAGGAGGTTCAGAAAGCACAAGGCTTTGACATTATGCAACAGCTGTACACAGACTGAAGCAAGACTGTGATGGATTATGTACGTCGTATGCTTGTGCTGTATTAGAAGCCAATTTTTGTTCAAATTTATGGGAACCAAACATGAAAATGTTTTGTAAAAGTGCATAAATGGAGTTTTTTGGTTGAAAAGTCCTTTTACCTGCTATTAGGTCAAACCTTTAGGTGCCCTTAAGGCTACAGACCATGAGGTCACATTCATTCACAACTACTGCCTGGAAAAGTCCCATGGGCTCTTATGCTGAGCCACACAATATCGTTCTTAACGGGCTGAGCTTGAAACCTGAGCCACATTTAGATGCAAAATTTCTGTTACACCTCATTCCAGAAACCTTCACAATACTCTATGCTATAATAATAGTTTTTTTAACGCAGCTCTGTTTTGGTACAGGATACACTGGATACTGATACAGTCCAGTGCAGTCTCATGAGGCACAAGAACTATTCAGAACATCGTTTATACTCGTTCCCCAGAAACAAAGCCACAACCTCTGCAGTTCATCTACATCATGCAGGGACCCACTTTGAAAGGCGCTTTACTAGCCTTAGCTAATAGCCGTTGGGCAATAGCTGCCATTTCACAACCAGACTGAAGTCTGTGTTAAAGGGGAATTTCACTGAGTTTTAAATGGAGGTGCAGCAAAATTAAATGGTTAAAATACAAAACAAGATCATTCAAGAGTGGTTTGGTGAGAAATGCTTCCGTGATAAGAAACTAACAGGGTCAGAATTATTTACAGTGATGGTGAACTGAACCAGATGTCTGTCTACAAAAGCTCTAACACAGAGAGTTATTCCATGACCTGGATGCAAATACACTGACAGACACCGTTTCATGACATCAATGAGATGTTTTTTTGCCTAAAAAGACTTTAAAATGAAGAGGGAGACATGCAAAATATAATCCCCAAAGAAAACATTTTTGCTGCCCCCCCCCCCAATTTTTACAGAAAGTAATATAATAATTGGAGTAATGAAGTTCATGCTTGCCTCTCCTGGTGTTTAACAATTCTTACGCTAAACTTTACAGTTTAAGAGTAAATTTCATTTTAGAACCATGCAAAGTACCAGTGCACAAAAATTCTGGGTCAACAAACACAATAGCAAAGTGTTTATTTTTACTGTACTCATCCTCTATGCATCTTTGCCTTTCAGAAACAACATCTAGCCACCTAACTAGGTAATAGCAGCTGTAAAATACTGAAATTGTTGAGCAACTCACTGCTAATCTAACCCACCCTCCTTCACCCACATTGCAACTTTCCTCTGGAAAACCTGTGCTCAATTAATCAAGGAATGCATAATAATTACTAGGAGGAGACAAGAAACTGTTGTTTATTTGTAATACAGGTTTCTGAAACCCTGCAGCAACAAAAGTGAAGTGACAGCTTGTCATTGTGAAACACAGCACACAGTGAACCACAACAGAATACAGCCACTGCATTTACCCCACACACACTGTGTAGCAGGGGGCAGCTATTTAAAGCCCCCAGGGAACAGCAATGTGGTTGGTACCTTGCTTAAGGGTACCTCATGAAATCCTACTGACCTGGGATTTTAACCCATGGCTTTCCAATCCTGGGGCCAACTCCCCAATATATGCTCATATATGGAGCAGGTCATCCTGCTCGCAATTCTGCTGAACGCTGTGGACGCTCTGACAGAAAGTGAGCAGGAACAGAAAAGTCTGTTTTGAATGCTCTTAAATGGGGCCATAAAGCAAACACTGTAGCCTAGGTTTGCGCCACTAATTGCTAAACTCGTTACTGCTTCTAGTCAGTGAATTGCATTCTTGATTAAAGACAAGCCCCATGGACCCGAAATTGTATATAAATGAGGTCAGATCTCTCTTAAAATGAATCTTACTAATATGCATAAGCAACAGGTAACTGCCTTTGGCACTGCATTCATTTTCCAACAGTGAAAATGTCAGAATTTGCAGTAGATTAATTAGATTCAAACAGGGACAGATGTGCTTTGGAACTGATTTTGGATTACACAAAGCTGGCTTGTGAACTCACTAGAGCACATCATTCTGATTGACTACCACCAAACTTCATCGCTCATTATCAGAAAGTTAACAAGAGCGCTGGTGTTTTTTTTTTGTTTTTTTTAAAGTCCCCATCATTGCATAGCAAAGGAATGGATTCTATTCAGGTCGGCGTCCTCACCACTCGTGGTGTGAGGTTGCAGAAGAGTGAAATTGAAGATTTGCTGGGTTCAGTCCCCAGGAGTGGCAGGAACTACGTGGGCAAGTGTTTCGGAAGAGGGCGGATGCTGTACAACAGTTTCCCTCTTCCAGGATGAAGTACCCTAGTACAACACACTTACCCTCACACCTGCCCCCAGGGGCAAATACTGCAGACCACTGCTCCTGGTGTGTATGGATAGGTCAAATGCACTGGACGTATTTCCAGTTTACTGTGTGTGTGTGTGTGTGTGTGTGTGTGTGTGTGTGAGTGAGAGAGAGAGAAAAAGAGAGTACAAGTGCAGAAATACAGTCATGGCACATCATTCAGCATACTCTTAAGGCAATGAATATGATCTAACAAGAAGAACCAGTGTAGTATATTTGGCTTTTTAAAATCCTCGGACCAGGTAATAAACCAAGGTAATAAATCAGTTACTCAGGATCCCAATCAGCCAAGTTGGCCAAAAGTTTTAAGATACAGTTTGGCCCCCATTCTCATTTCACACTGAAAACGAACACGTTTGACTTTAGTGTCTCAAAGCTCCCAATAAGAGCTTCATCAACGACTGAGACATTTTATATTACAGTCCAGGTCCGAATATTTTCTGCATTCACCGAGAAAACCTACCCCAAACCCCAGCTCTTTCACTGACATCTCTGCTAGCCTGTTAGCCTAGCCGGGGTTTTTGTTTTTGTGTGGAAAGAAATGGACATTCACCTGGTCTGCCACATCCTCCGCCGTGCTCATGAGATCCTCCTGCCCCATGGCTCAAAGCTGGAAGCTTCTTGTAGACACGGCCCCGGTGGGAAATGTTATTCTGGTTGATTAGTCAGAAACACTTCTCCGCCTCTGTCTGTCCCTGCAGACTAGGCCTCCGCCGTCCCACAATCCTCCTGTGCTGAAGCCCCGCCCACTCGAAGAGCGCCCTGCCACGTGGACTGATCAGGTCTGTGAGCGCTCGTCCCTTCATCTCCACGCTGCTTTAATAAAGGATAAATTGCGGGAGGAGGGCTGTTGAGATCCATCAGACCCGTTCAGTTTGTGTCCTGAACCTCAGTGTCTCGAACAAGGACATATTTCAACAAATATAATGCCATGACGGAAGAGAAAACCCGGCCACATGTCCAGCTCTGCCCTTCCCAATTAGATTCCAATATATCATTAAGATATCATCTATCAGAAAATTATCCAACATTTTTTCACTTATCCAGTGTGCATATCCAAATACCATAAGAATGGCCCACATACTGTGAAATATCCAATTTACCATAAAACAATAATGAAAAGATTCAATATATTATAAAATCCAATATAACACTAAAATATGTAATATATTAATAAAACTCGTGGTAAATATTAAATATATTCTAAATTGTCTAATTTATTATTTTTAAAAAAATCATTACAAAATCCAGTATGTTATTAAAAATATCCAATGTTTTTTTATCAATAAACAGGACAGCACCGGATCTGCAGGGGGGAAATATTGCAAGCGCCCTGGGAGCAGAGACGGGGACGGTACCTTGCTCAAGGGTACCTCAGGGCAACCTACTGGTCTGCGATTTGAACCCACAATATTCTGTGGCCTAGTGGTTTGGGAGTTGCCCAGGATCAGAAGATTGTGGGTTCAATTCCCTCACCAGCAGGTTGCCTTGAGATACCCTTGGGCAAGGTACCGTCCCTGTCACTGCTCCCTGGGCGCTTTCAATAGATGCCCCTTGCTGCACGTGTGTATGGGTGAAACACAGAGGTTTAATTTCGTTGTGCTGTGCTGCGCTGCACTGTTGTGCTGTCCTGGGACCAACTCCCTAACCACTAGGCCACCGCTGCCCATAAATACTCTTGTTGACGAAGGTGGGATATAACTGTATGGCACTGAGTCACATCCAGACAGATTAGTTGTATGCTCACAAATCAGCTCCCTTTAACCTGGTAGTGGGGCTGTTTGATTAATTACATTTCAATAGCTTGTAAACATAATTCCAATCTTATTTGTTTTTGAGGATTTTTTTTATTGTAATTTATTTAATAAAAATGAAATGAGGGAAAGTGAAAGTGACTGTTTGATTTTGTGAACACAGCCCACCACACAGAGAATCTCAACAAATTACCCCATGCACATTACCTATACACGCAAAGCAGCAGGCATCCATATCCAGTGCCCAGGTAGCAGCGATGGGGACCTTACCCTGTGAATCAAACTTTCCAGCAAGCTTAAGTCTTTAAGTTACAGGGGTGTAATTTAAAAGCACCATCATGTGGTTTCAATGAAAGCAAGTAGTCTTCCCTTCAAATTTTATCCTTTTGGATCATATAGATACTTGGTTTGCCTATTATGCGTAATATCGAGAGATGTTTTCTGAACTGTGCACAAATCTTACAAACAAGGAGATGAAAAGATGCTCTAAACCTTTAATGTATTGCAGTGATATTCTTTCTGGCCAAGCCTTTCCAGAGGTCCATTTTTCATCACACTTTGACACTGTAAAGGCCAACAAATATTTAAAAATGATCTGACAAACAGGATTAACTCATTTTGAGGATGTGAGAAAAGTGCTATATAAATGAAACATGTTATGTTTCAATATTTCAAAGCAGGAGAGATATTAAGAAACTTTTTCCTGCAACAGCAAATCATAAAAACACATAGTAGCTGATGCAACTGTACCATTTATTTAGTGCAAGCATACAGAGATGTACGCAAGTGTTTAGCCTTTGGGAAGGCATGGTACATCTACACTCACAAGCAAAAATCACACCTGATTCATTCAAAACAAGATGTGTTTGCAGGCCCAGTTTTAAAAAAAGGAAAGAAAGAAAAATCAGGCAAAATGACTGATTTCACACAGGTTGAGGTTTTCAATTGGGTCAATTAAAAATGCACTTTAAAAATTTGGCCAAAGTGGGACCAAATATGGATTACAGCTAGTGGTGTAGTAAACTGGGGGGGGGTTTCTGCACAGGAGTTAAGCCTAGTGTAGGGCAAAATTGTAATAATGGTTTGATGGTTATTTCAAATTGAAAAGCCTTTTAAGTCTAGGATTAATTTTAATACAGGGCTGGGAAACCATTAGTGTTTTATGTGGAGGCTAATTCTGCATTTGGAAACTGGCCATAGAGAGGTTTACTTGGTTGCTCTGCTAGATACATACACACACACACACACACACACACATTATATATATATAAAAAAAAATATACAGATTATATATCACCAGGTTAAAACAACAGACCATAAACAGAAATAGAAACAAACAAAATTGCTACAAAAGCTAGTTTGCTCATTTAAATCAGGCTTTTTGACAACTGATGTGACACCTTAGTTGTCCCTGATGACCTTAATTAAAAATTACTATGTAAAAATATTCTGAAGGACATGAGGAGACATCAAAACTAACAAGAATAACAGTCACCAAATCTCTAAATCACAGCGGAAATATCCATAGTTGGAGGACAAAAACCTTGTGTCTCTTCAAATTGCATCACCTGAGCTAGAAGCAGTGTTTTCGCCAGTCGAATGGCCAACGACAAACGGAAGATCAGCAACTGTTGCTTTCAGGGAATCGGTGTAGTTGGTCTTGGCCATCCACACCTGGCGTCTGACAGCAACAGATGCGGCCATGATCCTTCCAGAAAGTTCTGCCTGGTGCGAGGAAAGCTGAAGTGAAAACTGTCCAATTAGCTTCAGCTCACTGAGAACCACTGAAAGCCTTTGAGAAGGCAGTTCTTCTGAGATCTCGGCCAAAAGACACTTTTGATAGTCAGACAGGTACCGCAAATAGTTTGCCGTCTTGGCCAGCATGCCTGCAGTCTGATAGGCCTTTTCCACAAGGGCTTCAGTGAACTTCCAGTGCTCAGCAGGAATGGAGCTTTCCTTTTTTTCTGTAGGTCTGACCGCTTGGAAGATTGCTGACATGAAGCTGTTGACCTGGGGCATATGGTCATATGCCGGAGATTGGCATTCATGAAGCTTGTACAAGTCAGAGAAGACTGCCCTGAAGGGTTTTGAACTCGCTGGGTTGGACCATGTGATTTGCACTAAATCTTCGAACTCTGGCACCATGGTTGGAAGAGGTGGATAAGAGCTGTTTGATAATTTAGGAAAACTGACCCCCAAACATCTGGCCGCACGGCCTATGAGATTCTGCAACTCATTGGCTGCAAGAACCTCTTGCATTGGCCCTTCATTTGCTGACGCCTGGGAATCGGTCTCTCCTTCACACTCAGGCAAACCTGACGTTGAACCACATGAGATACCTACTGGCTTTTCTTCTTGCTTTACCACAACTAATGGGTCAATGGATCCAGTTACCATAGAATCAACATTTGAACCATTCTTTTCAGCCTGATCCACCTGGGACAAGCTGAAAGCCTGGGAGATCTCTACAACATTTGAGCAAACTGAAACAGGAACTGCAACCATAGCTGAGGAACCTTTCTTCTCCAGGGTGGTCATCCTTCGCTCCAGCATGCTCCACTGCATTTGCATGGCCCTCTGCTGAGCTTCCAGCTTCTGCTGCACCATCTCTAGGAGCCGCTCATTATGTCTCTCCAGCTTGGCTTTCCTCGATTCCCGTCGCGCTCTCTTGGCTTTGACGGATTCGCAAGAGGATTCGGATGAGCTCCAAGACAAAGATGAAGATGAAGACATGGAACGTTTCCTTCTGTGTCTGCAGCCCCTGCTTGCATGCCTTGTGCAGCATGAGTGGCACCTGGACGAATGGTGTCTCTTGTGGGAAACTGAAGGCATCGGTGGAGGATTTGCATGCTCCACAGACGAAGCTGGTTCTTGCGTATGCTGCAAGGCTAATCGCGATACATATGTGCCTTTAACAATGTTGGTGTTTGGCTCAGAGAGGCCTGGAGAAGGGGAGAGAATAGTGAACATCACAGGTACAGTTGAAGATGATGGAGCTGGTGCTGCCATTTCAGCCTGCGGTGTTGTCTGTGTGGCAGGCGCCACCTTCATCAGGTTAGATTCTGAAACCACTGTGGGAGGAGTCACCGTCTCAAACTTGGGCTGAACTCCAGTCAGAGCAGCTTCTTTTTTTTTCTGCTGGGTTTCTAGGTGGATCACCTCTTGTACCTTCGTGAGACGCTTGATGCAGGTGCTCCAGTCCATCTTGGCACAGTGGGGGCACTTTCCATACTCCAGAACAGCCTCCTTGGCATGCTGAATACCCATGCAAAGCAAACACTTGTCATGGGTGTCCTTGGATTGGATTTTATAATTCCGGCAAGCACACCATGTAAATTTCACAGTTGAGCTTGCCATGATGAACAGCCAAGTTCGACAAAGACTGGGTTTGGGATTTGGTGTAGGATTTCAAAGCGATGCCCGGCCAATCATACACACATTCCTGAAAGGAAATAAAATTCTGAGTACATTTCTGCATTTAACAAGAAACTTTCTCCAATGTCTGTCTCAGGCCAAGCTGTCATGCAAGTTTTGTATTAGAATAGGTTAGACTACATAGCCAGATTGTTTTAAAAATAAAAATTAAAAAAAAAACATAAAAATAAAAATATGATCAATTGTTGATCACAATTATTTGACAGTTATTTAAGAGGATCCCAGGTTTCTGTAGCTATTATAATTGCAACAAAGCTGGCACTGTGTTTTGATGCAGTAACACACCCAGTTCAAGTGAGGAGCAGCTTCTATCCAAATAAACACTAAATATATGTTACTGGGCCAGCTATGGAAGCCAATGAGACAAACGGTATCCTGGGGAGCAGTGATGGGGGCGGTACCTTGCTGAAGGGAACCTCACACCAACTAGGGTGGCGGTGGTTAATTGCCTATGGACCTTTGGCTCAAGAGGTCCCAGGTTTGAATCCACTACCACCACTGGGTCCCTGAGCAAGACCCTTAACTCTGAATTGCTTCAGGGTCCAGGTCTGACATGTGCACCCCACTCCACAGAAATATGGTCTTTTGTAATTCATACCATTAATTTTTTTCCCAAATCAGATCAGAAATCATGTTTTTTTTATTGTTTTGTGAATCAGCAGTGCCATATAAACATGTAAACCTTACATAAGAATATAAACTTTCTAACCATGTGCAGTGAAGGGTGGGTGAATGAGGTTTGCATACAGACCCAAAGTACACATATTTCAAATATACATCTAAACATCATCAAACCTGACTGATGGAAACCCTCAGATCACTGATAATTATTGACGATCGCTTAATAAACAGTAAGAAACTCTCCTGCACACGCCTGTCCAGCAGCTGCTCCAATTCATACCCAATGTTTCACCTTTTGCAGGTTTATGTTCGTTTTTGAGCTCTGAATCTGCAGTGCCGCGTTATAATCGTGCAAGCGCTTCGCCTGAGTCTGAAAAACGCCACAAAGACGGAGTTTACCTTTAAAAAGCTGAAGATTTAGACGACGAACCCCGGCCTCGAACCTGCAGCAACAAAAACAGCCGGCGCACTCAGCGGCGATGACGTCATCAGCCAGCGACGAAACGGCTCTAGCGCAGCGGCAGTGAACAAATTTAATATTTACAAAAAACAACACTCTTCTCGTTCTTATGATTAGGATTAAGGTTATTATTGTGGGGTTTATAAAAATACCTTTAAAATGTATATTTAAACTACTTTTCATTGCATTCATCAGAATAGTGTTTATTGAGTTTATTGTGTTTTATTGAGTTTTTATTGAGTTTATTAAGTATTATTATGATGATGACCTGGAGCCACGCTGCAGCAGTAGTCTAGTGTTCATGGACTAGGCTCCAGGATCAGAAGGTCATGGGTTTAAATCACAGACTGGCAGTTTGCCAAGGTACCCTTGAGCAAGGTACCATCCCCGTCACTGCTTCCCAGACGCTTTAAATAGCTGCAGTGTGTGTAGGGTAAATACAGAGGAAGCATTATGTTTTGACTTACTGTGTGCAGTGTTTCACAATGACAATTAATCACGTTCACTTTAATTGGGCACAGAAGCTCTGGTTCAGTTTCTCTGCCGATTCAGAATTTCAGCAGCTGAGCATTCAGGATTAAAATTCTGACTCTTACATTTTTAGCATTTAGCAGACGCTCTTATCCAGAGTGACTTCCACATCCTAATTACAGGGACAGTCCCCCCTGGAGCAACTCAGGGTTAAGGGTCTTGGATCCAGTGCTTTGAACCTCTTGAGCTTTAGGCAAGTATCCTACCACTAGACCACTCTTACACCCAAATACTGAATTATATGTCTAATACAAACCCATCTGGGATTCAGTCACATGTGTATAATTCCACACTGGACACTGGTCAAGATGCCAGTGTCACCTAATTTACAGAGCAGGGATTAAAGAGCAACTTGAGATGTAGCCATAGATTTGTATCTTGATTGGCCCTTGAACTGCAGCAATGTTTCATGTTAAATTTTTAGTATCGTAATCATGATTGTTGAATTAAGGTAGTTATTAGTAAGCAATTATAAAGCTTGCAACTATAAGTAAAAGTAGTTAAAAGCTCATGACCATTACTGTGTTTTTTGCAAATCAAGCATTCACAAGGAACACACGGTTTTCTTTACTTGTGAATCAGTTGTATGTTGCTGAGTATTAAATTGATACCAACGATCAGACCCACATTCCCTGTGTGTTACTGTACAAAAAAACGGACCAATTATGAGCTCATGAAACAGATTGACATGGTAAACAAAAAAAAAAAAAAAAAAAAAAACAGTGGAGGCACAGTTAATGAAGAAAGCACAATTTATTTCCCATTTTTTACTTTGCTGACAGGCCTAAAGCCTCTTCTTTTTCTGTTTTTCTTCAATTTCTTGTCAAAACTTGCATACTGGACCTGCAAAAATAAGGAGTGACATTATCAGAAGGTATAATCATGGCACTCATGAACACAAAGGACTTCAATTTAAAAATATATTATTTAACATGAGCCTCTAACCCTGTATCCTTTTCTCCCCCAAAATAGTTGCTGACCTTTTTACGTTTCTGTGGAGCTTGTTTCTCATCTTCCATTCCAGACACCTCCATGTCATCTTCATCAGTTTGGAAGTCATCTTCTTCTTTTTCCATTTCTTCTTCTTGTTCTGCCTTTTTTAAAGTGAACATTGACTCTGTAGGGAGATCATGGAGAATGTCTTACACTATAAAGGGACAGGAAAAGCTAAAAAAGTTGAGCTGAGCAAATCTCTAAAGTTGCTCCTAAATCCATAACACCAAACTGTGGAGAAATTGAGGTCATCACTCACTGCAAATGAACGAAAGATTGCCACACTCACGTGGATAGAGGTCTGACATGCTGTCCTCGGAGTCGCTGTCCTCTTCTCCGCTGGAGCTGGGTGCCCAGATGCCATTATCCTGCTTCTTTTTGTGTCTCTCCTCACGTGCACTCTCCATGCCATCATCTGTGTCTTTGGGTCGGTTTCTCTGTCTGAGCCTGGCTGGAACAAACTTCAAACCTTGTTTCACACATTCCTCATCTGAAATGAAAGCGGAGAATTGTGAAACTACTGCAGCTGATTTAAAGATGAAACAAATGTATTCAAAACAGACAAATGCTTGTATCTGTCCATTGCTCCCTCTGAAATTTCTGTGCATTCAGGAAGGCTTTAGGCAAGCTGTTGGAACTTGCTTGATTTAGGATTTAATTGTGCTCAGCCATTAGCGAGCATGAATTGAAGGATTGTTGGAGATGCTGGAGGATTTATCCTGAATCGTAAACTTCCAACTCATCCGAAAGTTCTGGATGGAGCTCCATCACTTCAGAGAACACAGTTCCACCTCTTCACAGCTTGATTCCTTATAGCCTAGGATCAAGCTCCTGGCAGGGTGGCCTTGTGGTAATGTGCACCTTAATGTATCCGCAATTACTAGGAATCAAACTGCCAACCACTGCGGCAATAAACCCCACTGAATACATTTGAAAGTCATTAGGAATTAATTATTTTATTACTGTGAAGTGCTACTTACATTGTGCTAGGGCTTTCTTGAACCGTTTTCCGTTAACATGCCGCAAGACATGTTGAGGCACACGATTGATGTGTCTCAGGGTCAGCTTGCAAAAAAGGTGATTTCTAAAGAGAAAAAATGTTGAAATGTTACCACATACATTAAAATGGTTCATTTCCCCAACTGTATCCCCAATTTAGTCACCGCCTCCAGCTAGTCCTCCCCCGTGGCCTACTGATTAGGGAGTTGGATCAAAAGCTTGTGGGTTTGATTCCCAGATTGTTAGTTGCCCTGAAATACTCTTGAGCAAGGTATCATCCCCATTACTGCTCCCCGGGCGCTGCCCCCTGCTGTACATGTGTGTGTATGGGTGAAACGCAGAGGTTGGATTTTGTTGTGTTATGCTGCACTATGTTTCACAATGACAAGAATAATCACTTTTACTTAGTCCTCCCTGGTGGCCTAGTGGTTAGGGACTAGGCCCCAGGATTGGAATATTGTGGGTTTGAATCCCTTACCAGTAGGTTGCCCTGAGGTACCCTTGAGCAAGGTAACTCTTCAGGTGCTTTCAATAGCTGCCCCCCGCTGCACATGTGAGTGTATAGGTTAAATGCGGAGGTGTAATTTCCTTTTGTTTTACTGTGTGCTGTGCCGTGGTTCACAATGACAAGAATGGTCACTTTCACTTTGCTTCACTTTCAAACAATGACTGACAATGACAATGAATGAATAGTGGTGTGCAGAACATGCAAACTGCAAAAAACATCATGTTGGGAAGATTAACTGTGATAGAAATCTCTAAACTCACGGTTCCTTTGTGCTCAGGACGATATGAGGCTCATACTGGCTGTAACTGAATTCAGCATTGGCACACAGTTTCTTGAATTTACTCCCTGATGTGAATTTCTGCAGCTCGGTAAGGTTGCAAGGAAACTCATGGCCATTCAGTGTGCACTTAATCTGAAAAGGAGAGCACAGAATAGCTCACAATGATCAGGTTACTTCTTTTCCCCACTTTCTAAAAATAAAAGAGTAGCAGTAGTGAGAGATAACTTTAGATGCTTATTAGCTTGCACTAGTGCACATAATTAATCTTTTTAAAAGGTAATTTATATAAATCAGTTATATAAATGTATATTAGTTTTTTGTTGTTGTTTTAACAGTTGTTTCAATGTAAAGATTAAATAAAAAAGGAAACGACAAGTTTAATAAATACACAATATTTTCTAAAGTTAGTGAATAATCATGATCTCAATATTGACGAAAATAATTGGGACTGTGATTTTTATAATAATTAAACAGCTTCAAACCAGCAACCTAGAAAGCCAATCAAAACAAATGTCATGAAAAGGCATATGAAAAACCCAGGCTGTTTCATTCACATGGATAACAGTGGTCAAGTCTTAGGCAAAGAAAATTTAGACACGTGGGTGATGAGCCTTTAAAGAGGCCAATCATCCAAGTGAATCAGCCTAAACTGCATCATGAGCACTTCGCTCATTTAATAAAGGTAATGAACACAAATCTAAACCTGATCAGAGCTAAACAAGCACCTTTTTGTCCTCGGTGAGCTGCAGGAAAGGCTGATTGTGTAGAAAGTCTCTGAGCTCTGCTGGGAGCTCCTCCATCACTTGGGCTTCACTGTTCCACGTGTTTTTTACAAAGAGGAGAACTAAACACAAAACATCTCCTCTGAATCACCTCCCCACTCAGACACACATCAAATACACCAAACTGAGAGAAGAGAGAATCCACGGACAGAAAGAGAGGACACTTCACATAAAAACTCAGCTGCAGCTACTGTTTACATCTCCACACTTTCCCCTTGGGGGCCTTCAATCAGAGAGGTGACCTCCGC
Organism: Hepsetus odoe; assembly: GCA_017165825.1. NCBI lineage: Eukaryota > Metazoa > Chordata > Actinopteri > Characiformes > Hepsetidae > Hepsetus > Hepsetus odoe. The sequence goes on from CM029371.1 coordinate 14,640,421, forward strand.
ACTGCCTGCAAGAAAAACAGCCTTGATTTTTACAGAACAAACTTTTCTGGGGACTTTTTTTTTTTAAATATGTTTTTAGTGTATAGATTAACCATGAAGTTCAGAATTATCTGATAGGAATGTTTCTCAGCTTGTCCAGAAATCTTGTTTGTGAAACACTTCCCAGGTCAGTCACAACAGACTGTTAAATGAAAAAAAGTGAACGTGACTACCCTTGTCATTGGGAAACGCAGCACAGCACAACACAGTGAAATTCAACCTCTGCGTTGCACCCATACAGGGGGCAGCAGTGAGGGGGACAGTATCTTGCTCAAGGGCACCTCAGGGCAACCTACTGGTGAGGGAATTGAACCCACAATCTTCACCTAACCACTAGGCCACAGAAGATTACAGGTTCAAATCCCAGACCAGTAGGTTGCGCAGTAGGTTGCTCCCCTTGAGCAAGGTACCGTCCCCGTCTCTGCTCCCTGGGCGCTTTCAATATTTCACCCCTGCTGCACGTGTTTTTGTGTGGGTAAATGCAGAGGTCTAATTTCAGGCGTTAAAATGAACCTTGAATTTTGTTCAGGCACTGATGAGGACGACCCCAATCTGGTCCTGTCCGATAGTCAGCTGATGTTTGCCTTTCATTGCAGCGATTTAAACCGGTGTTAACTTTAAAACTGTTTTTAAAGTGTGCCGCCGTTTGTTGATGTGAGACTGGGCACCAGGGTGTGATTATCAGTTAGCGCTGGTTGTTGTATATATTGTTGTTTATTTGGTTGGTGGTGTGTGTGCGCGCGCGCGCGATGAAAATGTCTGGACCGAACGGAGACCCAAATGTAACAACAGAAGATGAAATTATTCACGACGAGGACGAATTCAATGAGGAGGGTGAGTCAGACAAACGCAGTTGACATTTATTAAAGGTCAGTCAGCCTGAATGAGTCTCAGACCCTCTCATGCGTTCATCCATCCTGTGGATTTCATGAGGGATTTCACACCGCAGGATTTTCAGTTTAGCCAGATAACTTGAGCCGGAAGTCAAACCGGTCCAATAGGAAAAGAGCTGAGGGACGGTCCTATTGGACAATCTTCAGTTTTTGTTTTATCTGGCTAACTCAGAAATCCTTCCACCAAGAAGGACTTTCGGTTTAGTCAGATACCTTAAGCCTAAGTGCATGTCTGACATGTAAAGAAAACAGCTGAGGGATGTTGCTGTTGGACGATCCTCAGTTCTGAACTCAAGTGATCTGGATAAACGGAATAATTCTGCGTGGTGAAGTACCACCATGATTTTCTCCTTATAGTTATTTCTCAACTCTTCTCCCTGCTGATCTCTCACATTTTTGCAGTTTAACTGGTTTCACTTCAGCTGATGGAAAGTTTATTTAAATGTAACACTGATTCTGCTCATAAACCAACTGGAGGTCTGAGTGAGCCTGCTTATCTGATTCAGGCTCAGTCTCAGGCTGATTGTAAGGTGATGTGTTCGCTGTAGGGAACCTTCAGTATTGGATACACTGGAAGGAATGCGAGTCGTGGTTTTATGCAGTACTGCTAGTAAAATAGTGCTAAAGAAATGGCAAGAAATTACTGTTTTTGTGAGACATTTACAGGAAAGTAAACACATTCATAAACCTTTCAGGCAGTAATTTTGTGAGCTTTTAGTGGAATACTCTCTATGTCCAGTTACATTGATCACTGATGTGTTTTTGGGTCCCTGTGATCTTGTTTTCCTATTAACTCCAGAGTACGCAGCAATCAACTCCATGCTAGACCAGATCAACTCGTGTCTGGATGACCTGGAGGAGCGCAACGATGCTCTGAACGGGAAACTTCACGAACTGCTGGAGTCCAACAGGCAGGCCCGGCAGGAATTTCAAGCCCAGCTTAATGAGAGAGACCAGAAACGGCCTCAACCTCCTCCATCTGATGAAGATTCATCGCCCCAGTCATGACTGAGTAGAAATACAGCTGAGTGTTGTAGAGCTGCGATGGAGTTGGCCTGGTCTCAGTCTTCAGTTACTCGTTCTTTAGTGTCTCAGCTCCAGTCTTGCAGTCCAGCAACACTGCAGTTTGTTTTCTTGTGCTTGTCATTTGTCTTGAATTATGGATCACCATTGTACAGACTGAAGGGCAAGTTTTTGCACTTGCATGATATAGCTAAGTTATGCATCTTCAGGAATGAACTAAATTATTGTAAAATTATTTTAAGAACACATGATCAGAACGTTGCTGTCAAAGTCCAGGGATGTTTCTATTTTATTTCATCCATTCCAGGTGAATCTCACCCTGTGAAGACTATGTACAATTTACTGTGGAGCATTTGTTATCTATAATTTATCCCTCAGGGCTCTCTGATTTTAACATTATATAAAAGCCCAAAGCGAGATAATCATCAAATATTTTAATAGACATTAAAATGACCCGAATGCAGGAAAAAAAAGGGAAAAAAAAAAATACATGGTACTTTGAGCTGCTAAAAAAAACACTTTTTTTTTGTTGATCTGTTACTTTTGTCACTTGTAGAATAAAAATAGATTATGAAACACACAATTTCCATTCTGATGTCTTGAATGTTTACACATTGGTGTGGTCCTGGAGGTAGGACTCGTAACTCCACAGCACAATGCCTTAATCCTGCAGTTTGTCCCCCCTCCCGATCTGCAGCGGCACAAAACACTATGTTTGAATTTTCCTGAACGACAAGAAAGTAATAGACAGCATTTAAGGTGTAAATTTATTGGTGATGCATCTTCTGCTACAGCTCCAGCTGACATGACCTCTGAAAACTGGCCTGACAATACTGGAGGAGAGGCTGTTGGCTTGTACCAAAGGAAACAGAAAGAAGAAGTTAAACAGACTTTTAGACCAGACATACTCATGAGCCTCGAGTGACTAATACCGTGTACGGCTCTTGACTGAGGAAATCAGCTTCTGCAGTTGCCATGGAGAAGTAACACCATGATTGACTAACTTCCCTACAAACCTACAACTTAAACGGTAAGTAGTGACGTGGCGTTTGACGGACGCTAGACTAAGATTTAAATGAACAATCTACCTTCAGCAGGCAGACACGCGGGTAAGCTTTTTTGGATGTTTAATTGTTGCCTTTTTCCACATCAGTGATCTCCAACCTCCATAAAACAAACTCCTGCAGAGTAAAAGACCTGGCTCCACCCACAACCGCCTAACAACTGTGGTGAAGTTGGACAAGCTTTGCAGAATCACAGAAAAACACCCACTCGTCCGATCACGGATCAGTTCAGCTCAACAGACAATAACGGGCTCACAAAGGAGTTTTAAACAAAACCTGAATTCGAACATTTAATGAGACACTAAACTGCCAGATATCAGCTCTCTGGGACCAGAACTCTCCATGAACTGCATTGCAATATGATTCTGCTGATCATTAAAATGTTTTATTAACTCATTGCTGTCCAAAAATTAAAGGGAAATGCACTGCACTGCAGTTCTGACTTTTTTCCAAACGTCTCCTTTTAACCTGGGCACATGCAGTGAGGTCATGATTACTTGATCAATTTAAAACATGATTAAATATCTCTGTAATAAACAGGGTATCAGCTCATCCTAATAAAGCTGTGTTGTGCAGGCTGGAGATGATCAATAAGAGGGAGCTTTGTCAACTATAGGAAAAAGTAAACTAGAAATCTGCAAGAGTTTGGCGTTATTTACGAATCTGTTACGAATGTGGTTGAAAAGATTTTAATTAACTACATCTAAGCTGGACAGAAACAGGTTACAGACAGGGTTTGGAATCACTGGAGGACCCGTTATTCCTAAAAGAAAGGACTTTACATCGTTCACACAAGCTTGAAGAAAGTTCACAAAGACAATAAAAGTTTCTTTCCAATGACTTTACAACAAAATAACAGGATCATTTGCCCATGTTTTGGTAGTATAGCATTTAAAACTAGACACTCAATCTGCTGTAGTGAAACACCAACCCAGATTAATTAGGTCAAAAAGATTTTCTACCAAAATCTGTAACGCCTGTCCAACCTCACAGCAAGTGTTACAAACTAAACAGTAATAGATGTGAATTAAAAACTGGATGGAGCGTTGATAGTTCAATTTATTCCTAATTAAATATGCTTTCAGAAGTCCTAATCATTCAGATCAGGTTCGTTAGACACTGGGAAGAAATCCCCTGGAGGAAAGCATGTACAAGAGGAAGAGGAGGGTTAAAGACCACTGCTGTTCAGAACATCACAGTAAAAGACTTCCACAAACACAGTAAGGTCATGGTAAAATTAATTCTAAAGAATGCTGCACTAAACTCGCCATGTACACGGTGTCCTGATCCCTGAAGCTACTCAATCCCTCAGGAAATATTCCACTACAGCCAATTCTTTAGTGTAGTTTATTAAAAAATGTGCCCCTGAATGCCTTTCACTCATCAACCATTCATTCCCCCCCACAGCCAAATTTACTACATGATGCTCTTCCATGCAAGTTGCTTTGCTATGCTTCAGCCGTTGTTGGTTATTTTATAGCTACATTTACAGCTAGTTTCAGAGATCCAGATTAAGCTTTAGACTAAACAGATTCTTGAATGATGATTCGCCATTGCCCAATACTAGGTTTAATCCATGCCCAGGCCCTTAATGATAAAGCCGTAGGATATCAATTTAGTCTGGGCGCTCATCATTAAAGGCTTTGTGGACATGATTAAGACTAGTCTTGGGACAAACCATAGCAACACTGACCTTCTGCAGTTTAGGCTTAATCTGGGGACTGAGCAGCTGGCCCTAAATGTGCTATTAATATTAATTTTTTTGAATGAGGCAATGAAAAATAACCAAGATATTCATTAAAGGCTTTGCACGGAACAGCACAGCAAATTTAGTCAAACATCATCAGGAGACATTCAAACAAAGATACTCAGGCTAAGCCTAAACCATCCATGGTGATTGTACACTGAAAGTACTAATCTTAATCTGCCTGCTTAAATATTTATGTACATATTTTCCAAGTTTCCAGACTGTTTGGTGCCAGAGCCAGGCTAAGCATACATCTATACATATGCTCCTTCAGTTTTTCCAGTGTACGGTTTAAAATGCAAATTTAAAACAAAATTATATAAAACAAAGCACAACACAAAATGACAAAACGAAAGAAAAAGATCAAATAAAATCTACACAGCTAATGCCACTGAGAAAGCTGCTCCAGAGCCTCTGTATAAAACCGCACTAAAACTTAGGGTTTCACCTCTACGTAGCTATGAAACAAGTCAAATCTATGTTTTTTCAGCTCAAAGAGTGACGGGACTCCTCCTGTCAAAGGACTTTGTCTTAAATTTGCACAGCTGGGCAAAAGAGACCATCAATGGTCAGAAGAAATACACTGAAAAACAGCTGACGCAAAGCGAGTTAGAAGAGCGGGACAACCTGCGTAGAATCAACAATACAAACGAAAAGAAACATCTGTGTAATTTCTCTTCAAGCTTACTCCTGCGCCCTCTGTAAAGGATCAAGGATCTCTATTTTGTTCCACTTTTGAAATGAAGGGGAAAAAAAAAAACAAAACACTGAAGGGAAGTGTAAATGTTTCCTATTCATTCCTCTCCCCAAGCATATCTGGCATTGATCTTCAAAATGTTGTAGGCCAGCTTACGACAAGTGATACTTTCCATTCCTAAACTTCCTCATGCTAGAGCTGAACATAACCGATTATAACTACATGATTCTACTCCTACAAAACACAACTGGTTTTAGAATGTGGATGTTTTTCCTTGTAGTTTCTTTGTTGTGCAGCCAAACTATAGTTTACAAACTGCCTAGATTGATGTTTAAGGATGCATGGCTAAAGGAAACTAACAGTCCCCTCGGACACCTACTTTTACAGTGCAGCACAGTGATACAGCTGAAGGATATGAAGAGCATGAAGATGTGATCAGCTAAGCTAACACGAACACCAGGACTAAGATGGGCCCTGAACAATGGTCAAGAAACCTGTAACTGGCTTCGAAGGGATAAAACCTTTACAAAGGGTTTAAGAGTTCTTAGGCCATGCCCTAAATTTTGGTCACTGGAACAGCATGCGTAGAAAAAGCTCATTAAAGAGTGCTGGCTTTGTGTGATCCTGCTAGAACTAACCTGAATGTACAGTCTCATCTGTTTGACCCCAGAAAACACTGATGCAGCCGTTCCTCCGACCTGAACCTGTCCACGGGCTTTATAAAGAGTGACACGAGGTCCTTTCCGGTAAAACCAAGTCTTGTCGCCCCTTTTCCCACTGTTGTTTACCTCCACAAAGTAAAATAGCGAGTGATAAACACCTCAACAGCAAATATGAACACAGTAGTCCCAGACAAGTTATTTTGAAACTGGTGACAATTTCACCTTGTGCAGCAATGCTGAAACCGGAGGCATCTCACCCTCAAGTCACTGACAGTGAACAGCATCCCCACATCTAGCTGATCATGAATTGCCTGAGTACTCTGAAACTAAAGCCAAGCGAAACGATTCTCCGAGCCATTAGACAAAAAGGAGACAAGCACTTCAAACTTACACAAACAACAAAGCTTTGGGGCAAAAAGGGCACCTTTGTTGAAATCTGACCTCCCAGCTCACAGCGTCTGAACACAAGATGAATTTTCCTGGGAGAGAGCACGATTAAGACATCAATGTCCAAAATATAGTACCTTAATTTTTTTTTTGTTTTTTTTTCCTTACAAAGCCACCTTAAAAAAAAAAAAATGTTAAAGTGTTGCTACATTCTATGTCACTAAAAGCTCGTGAAGAAATAAAAAAAAGAGGGAAACTTTTTGTGTAACTTCTTTTGACAAAATTACTGTTACACATCTACACCTTATCCCACCATCTGAAGCCCAGGGGAAAATAATAATAATAATAAACAAAACAGTTATGACCTACATGCTTTGTGGTCTGAAAATCTGGGGCAACAAAAAAGACTGAGTGAAAGAAAGAAATCTATTCTCTATTGGGATGTTCTGGCTTTCTGCCGTTTTAACTGGAGAGGTACACAGCAAGGGATGAATAGGGCTTAAATGAAAATCGAAGTTCCCTCATTCTCACACTAAGTAGCAGCTCAGTCCTACACATTTCTCTCTCGCTCTCTCTTTCTGTTCGTGAGCCCACAGAGACTCAACGTCTTCTTCCTCCCCTCCCTCTTTTCTTTGCGGATGCTCTACCACGCCCTCTGCTGACTTTTTCTTCTGGCATGCTGCTTGGAGCGTCTTCTTCCTCAGGCTCCTCCACAACCGTCTCCTCCTCTGCTTCTTCGGGCTGGCTGGGGGGCAGGGATACTGCCTGCTGAATGGGGGAAGATGGTCCACTGCTGTTGTTTGCACTGCTGGTAGTGGTGGTGCTGCTTCCCTGACAAGTAGCAGCTGGTTCAGTGGTGCTCACCGGGGCAAGTCTACTGTTGTTGACAGCAGGGTCGCTTAAAGGTGAGCTGTTGGGAGCGTGTCTGGCCTGGGAATCTGCGCTCTTAGCTGGATGGTCCCCTGAACTACTGCAGGCTGACTCTGCTGCTGAGTCTTCCTGGAGCTTTAAGGCCTTATATCGCTGTAATAAAGACATTAACAAAAATACATAACAAATCAAACACATTTGTGATATACTTGCTTTTTTTATTAATACATTTGTAAGATTACAGGAATATCTTGATTCTTGCAAACGCCCAAGACAGCTATGATTGGTCAGGATGCTCAAAAATACACAAGGTGTTAGGGGCAAAATGTTTTTGAGACAGACTGCATACAGATCTCTTATTGGATTACTATAAACAAATAAGATGTGGATAGACAGTAATGATGGATGGAATGATGATGATTCTTTATTGCAGACAACTAGCACAAGTAGTGATCTGAAACTAAATATCTGACTGATTTAATGATTAACACAACACTTTTACACATTTAAAGTATAGAATGATTACCTTGGAGAACATTAAACAAAAAAAAACCTTTATGATGGGTTAAGTCAAGTCTCAGACTTACCTTCATACTCTGAAAGTGCTGGAGTGTCTTGCAATGAGTATGTCTTGCTGATGTCTCAAAGTGATAAAACTGGTTACAGAGTCGGCACAGAAACCCAGCCACAGGAATTACGAAGCTAGAACCTTGGAAGACGATTTACAAGATTTATACTATAGTACACAAAACTGCAAATACAACTGTTTTCATGCTATTAACAATCCACAAAACATAAAACTGAGGATCAGGCTCCTTACCATATAATGTGTCAGGGTCATACTCCTCCTCTTCAGTCAGGTCTTCCATTGTGATTTCCATCTGTACAGGAAGTCCTTCCTGCTGGTGTGAGAATGAACAGGGCTTATTTAAGCTAGCGCACGTTTGCTTTTTATGTTGCATTTTTTCCATTTTTCTTCATTCAAACATTTTTTGACCTGTTCAAATTAAAATGTGAGAAAAGTTTATTTCCACAGATTCCTGAATAATTGAAATTTAGCTCTTCTTCCAAAAATTGACACTTGGCCAGCCAAAACACAATTAGCAGGATTGCAAATGCATTAAAGAAAGGTATTTTGCTAGCAGAATTTCTTTTTTCAGTGCAAGAGAGATTTAACAAAAAAACATTAGTTCTCTCAATAACTTGGAAAACAGAGGGTGCAATGATTTCATTACAAAAAAAACAAAACAAAAAAAAACCCTTATTGCTGATGCGCCCCATGATTTATTCTACCGACCTATCTTGGCATCTTTCAATGAAAATGTAAAAAACGAAAACATGGATCATTTAACTGTGCTTGAAAATGAAGACTACATATGCTATACAGTTCTACACAAGGCAGTGTTCGGTTTTTATTTTATTATACAGTACTGTGCAAAAGTTTTAGGCAGGTGTGGAAAAAATGCTGTAAACAAAGAATGCTTTCAGAAATATCAATAATGATTGTTTATTTTTATCAATTTACAAAATGCAAAGTGAGCGAACAAACAAAAAATCTAAATCACATCAATATTTGGTGTTTCTACCTTTTGCCTTCAAACCAGCATCAGTTCTTCTGGCTCCCACAGAGCCCTGATCTCAACATCATCCAGTGTGTCTGGATTACATGAAGAGACAGAAGGATGTGAGGAAGCCTACATCCACAGAAGATCTGTGGTTAGTTCTCCAAGATGTTTGGAAAAACTACCAGCCGAGTTCCTTCAAAAACTGTGTGCAAGTGTACCTAGAAGAATTGATGCTGTTCTGAAGGCAAAGGGTGGTCACACCAGATATTGATTTGATTTAAATTTCTCTTTTGTTCATTCACTGCATTTTGTTGATTGATGAAAATAAATGATGAACACTTCCATTTTTGAAAGCATTTTGTTTAGAGCATTTTTTCCACACCTGCCTAAGACTTTTGCACAGCACTGTAGATATATTATTTTAAATTTTTGAGAACCAATTTGGACCGTATTCTTTTTTCTACAACTGCAGGACATGAGGAAAGGATAAGTAAGTGCACATACTTCCCCTACCTGCCCATTTTCTTCATCAGGCCTCTCCTCATCACTCTCAACACCCTCTTCTTCTGGTCCCACTGTAAAAGCCTCCAAACTTGACTCATCCACATTGCCTTTTCCAGTTTCTCTCCACAACTATGCCAAAAAAAAAAAAGTCGGGAAAAAAAACACTATTATTCAATCGACACAGATATTGTTCTATCATTTTCTAGTCTCGTGACCCGGATACTCAGCTGTGGACTGAGAGGCTGAGGGTTAATTAAAAAAAATTAAAAAAAACAAGCTGGACTGATTATCGGGGTAATCAACTACATTAAATGCAAACATTCCCTTTTGCTTTACTGAGTGTACCTGCTCCATGCGCTGTTTATGCTCAGTGGACTGCATGTGCTCTACAAATTCTCTAGATGTTCTGAACTGCTGCTTACAGACACTGCAGGTGGGGTTAGAGGATCGGCTACAAATCTATAGCAAGAAAGATTAAAAAGGAGAGAAGCACTCCATCACTGATGTGGCTGATTTACTTTGAATTTTTTATGTAAACAGTGATCTAAGGGAAAAAATTATTAGGATGACTACTTTTCTCTATAAATGCTTGCCAACAGATCAAACTTCACCTTGTGCTCTTTTGTCTTGCGATGGTCTATGACATTAGTAGTGAAGTGGGTTTGGCAGGTGGCACACCATCTCTGTAGACCTGGTCTCTTCTCTCTGCAAGTTTAACACATTAACCATAAGAGGGCTTTTCCTGCTTTTCAATATGAGACTGTGTCAGCTTTTTAGGACTCAGCAATACTGTTTCAGCAAAGAAACTAGCATAGAAAGAAAGAGAAAGGCAAAACAAACAAAGTGTTTTTTTAGGCGTTCAACAAACCCATCCTTGCGGGCTCCCTGCAGAGACTCCTGTACACGAGGCAGCAGTGTGACGAGGCAGGCATTACTCATGTGCTGAATCTCCATCATCCTCTGCTGGTGGGCCAGTCCATTCATATGGCTCTGAAAATTCTGTGCGCACAAATATAAAATATGGTCAATTCTTTAAAAGCAGTCAATAATTCAACTTATTAACTCACAAGTAATGTTGCTACAGTTTTGTGATTAAAATCACTTACTCGCATTAAAAACAATGATAACTGATTTAAGCAGACTTAAACAAGAATTCTTAATGAAGAATCAGTTTTGTACCTAGTTTGCTTTTTGAATAATAATCACGGTAACTGCATTAGCCACATTTTGCAGGCTTTACACTAGGTGAATTATCACTCCAGTTGATGGGCTAAGTAGAATTAAACCCTGTGTGTGAAATTAACGTTTACCACAGCTGGTACCATACCATATTATTATTGTTATATATAATTATTATACCATATAAACATACATTTCTAAAGCACTACGTGGAGAGTCTTTTTAATATTGTGAAAGGCTCAATAAGATAATTTTTTACTGTCTAGCCTTAAAAAATGACTTCGCTAATCAACCGATTAATAGCTACAAAATCATTCCACAATTTTGAGGCTTCACAGCCGTCATTCAATGAATGTTCAATCCATCAATATTTAGTTTGTATTATAGAATTGTATTTTTTTTTCCCCCCAAAAATGGAAGGAAGCAGACCTATGTCCCCAGTGAAAAGCAAACCTGTTGGTTATGACAGGTGATGTTGCAAATGTAGCAGTAGAATTTGTTAGAGGCTTCCCCTTCTGATTCTCTTGACTTCTCATCTCTTCTGACACCACCTGACATGTCCGTGTCATCCTTGCCATCATCAGCAACAGCAGTCTCTGAGCCTGCAGGTTCAGACTGACCCGAACTGTTCTGCTGGTTTGCATCTTTGAGGGACGATTCAGGGTCCTCCACCTGCCGCGGCAAGAGGATGAGTCAGGAGCTGATCAGTACCAAACAGAGATCTGCCTCAATAGCATCTTGCAAATTTTACTTTGATGCCAACCTCAGCTGCCCTGCTTGGCTCCACTGCCTCAGCTGCTTCCGATCCTGCCATTGTCCCGTCTTCTTCTATTATACCATCTGTAAAAAACAAGTTTCATATGTTCATATAATCAGATACAAGATAAAAATGATAGACCCTGATGAATGCAAAGTGCAGGTGGTGATTCAAATGATCATTGAAGTCTGCCCTATTTTTGTGGACTAAAATAAAATAGAGCTATTTTCAAGAGTAACAATGGCCCTAAAAAGTAACAGCTATAGGTTGGTCAAGCTGTCTAAAGCCTTCATGCACACTCAGTTAGAATGAAAAAAGCAGCGTTAAAAACTGCAGGAAGGATACTATCAGGACTTGCCCCACAGTGAAAATTATGCCACTTCTTATTCATCATATTTTTAAGTGTTCACAAAATAATTTATACAGCAATATCCTCCTTCTGGGCTAAAGATAAGAAAAGGCCACTGAATATGATGAAATAACCCACAACTTTAACCACTTCAAATATGTAGTTAGAACCACATCTACATTTCTACAACAGAACAATTTTAGACCAGAAAAATAATCTTAATGAAGGTGTTATATAAGCTGCTAGATAATAAATAAAACTAAACACTGGGTGTTTGGAAGAACATTAGTTCCTCCTTTGTTAGCAGAATAGGCAGCCAATCTGGAACCCATAGTCACCTGCAGGATCAAGATCTTCAGCAGGACGTTCATATTCAGTACTATGGGAAGCTTCTGTCTCCTCTAGATCGTCTTGGCTGTAAAACACAAATGGCAAAGTCAATGGTTAAATACGAAACCGCAGTGATTTTTCATTATTTCAGACAGTTACTGAATAACAGTGTAAATCATGAGGAAATAAAAAAAGAAAAAATGTGGCACATCTTTTAATTTGGTCTTGTATCAATGTTCAGACCTCCCGAATAAAAAAACACTACATGCTACAAAAGAGAATAAAATGCCATTTTTAAACTTGGTCTCTTTAATGAGTCTTCTTTAACAATCATGTAATTGAAAGAACTAATTATACTTTGTTTTTAGTCATTTTACTGATGATCTTTAACACTATTAAGAGATTAAACCTGGCATGCACGTTTCCCCAAAGAACAGCAAATAATGGGGTGCGGGAAAATATGAAAGCAAAGTAAATATAATTTGTCACGTTCTGAAGGTTTTTACGGTATTAAACAAACAGTAAGTATTTTAAGCATTGTGAAAAAGTGTCATTTACCCTTCTGTTCTCGGTTTCTTTGCAGTTGGCTCATCTAACTGCTGTGCAGATGACTGGTTGCTCGCATCTGCTGCTGCATCATCTGCAGCCAAATATTTATAAGTGCTCAAGAAACAGATCATAAAGATGAAACTCCGTTTACACCAAGTATTAAAAGGTAAATGATTAGTACAGCAATGTTGATTAAAAGTGACATGATTTGTCCCTGTGAGTAGGACCAAGTGAACCCACCTCGGCTGGTGCTTGTCCCTGCCTGGCATTCTGTAACCCCCGCCGGTTTCTGTTCATTCTCCCTCTTCCTGTCAGGCTGTCGTGATTGAAAGTCCTGTGTACACACAGCTTATCAAATCACCGCCAACTACACTAATTATCAGCAAAGGCAAAAATACAAATACTAGGCAACAAGTCATTTTAATTGTGATCATTTTTGGCTTCTACAACTATTTAGACAATAGATTTAAAAAAAAAACAAAAAACAAAAAAAAAAACCCATGAACAGCAATTACTGCAAAAAAAATATATAAAATTGCAGGACAAATATAAAGAAATACAGGACACAGCCTTAAAAATTAGAGACAAGATGCTGAGAAGTCTTACGCTGTTAAAATAGCGAGCATGAGGGTGGAAGTGTCGTGGCGGAAATCCCATGTGTGGTGTTTTAATGGCAACCCCCAGTGGGACAGGTCCCAAGATAGAGGACCTCGACCCCGCAGTGAAAAACTGCTGGAACTGCTGTCCACCCATGGCAAAGCTCCTCATGTTCCCTGAAAAGCATAGTTTAACAATCAACGTTTAATCACATATTCTCACAAATATGCGTTCCATAATGACCCATGCTGATAAGAATCCTTTGGCCGCTTGCCTACGCAAACATTCTTAAATCACACTTGTAAGTAAACCGACTTCATACAGATTGTTTTATGGTGCAAATAAAATGTTTTTATTTTTGTGGCAATGGACTTTATCATGTACTCTCATTAAACTTCCTCATATTCACATACTGACTATTAAGCTGACTATATGGCTTATAACAGGTGTTTCTCCTTTTAATTTTTTTTAAGATGAAACTGAACATCTTTTAATTAATAATGAATAAATCATTTCTGTCCCTCCTCCAAAGTAAACAGAAATCAAAGTTCTTTACAACTAAGATGAATATGAATTTACTTTATAAATAAAAGTTTATACTGCTGTGCAGAATGAACTATGCAGCAGCCATCATATCAGAGTTCACTTGAAAAGCAGTGTTCAAAAACAAAAAACACAAGGCATAAAAAACCTTCTTGGGTATATTTTTGGGATTTTTCTTTAAATACAAAGAGGTTGTGGCAAGTAGGTGATACATATCCAATCGACAAGTATAAGAATTTTTAACCTGCTGATTACCCCTTATTAAAAAAAAAAACATGCACAAACTGAGTTCACTGTTCACAGAGTAAAGGTAAAATAATTTTTATGCCGCCACACCATAGTGAGCTAAAAATAAAGAATGCAATGCCTGAGACGGACTCAGTTTACCTTGCATCTGTTGCATCAGTAGTGCCCCTTGCAACATAGGGTTTGGGGCGATGATAGTTTGAGTGGCTGAGCAGAGGTTGACCATTCGGGCAGAAGGTGGTCCAGGAGCCGGGACCGCCATAGGCCTGATACAGGTTAAAAAAAAAGAATAAAAAGGCTTTACACCAGAAGAAACATTTAACTTTTCTCACAAAAAAAATACATCCAGAAAAGAAAGTTTAGGCCCTGCTGAGGCATTTTAGTGTGACGTGATCATAAATGGACATTGCACGGTAGAAGTGTGAAAGGGGTCTAATCTTAATCTTAGAGACAAACACTGCAATTCAATTCAAATAAAGTTAGTAATTAAATAAAGTAAATAGCTAGTAAATAAAGTTACTTTGATTCTGTAACTGGCTACACAGCTGGTGGCTACACAGAATCTGAAATCTCATAGTGCCTTACCGTCCACCTCCATGGTGATGTGGGATGTGATGGCTGGGTGGAGGCTGAGGAGGTGGTGGAGGAGGCGGAGGAGGCGGTGGCGTCTGCTGCTGGAAAAGCTGCTGCAACTGCCGCAGGTGCTGATGGAACTGCTGCTGCTGCTGTTGCTGGTGATGGTGATGGGGGTTAAACATCTCGACTGACCGTGAGGCGGCAGTGGTGGGGGTAACCTCGCACACTTCGACCCCAACAGTTAAGCCTAGAGGATTTCTAAACCAGCAGAACAGCAGCAGCGTGAGTTGTGCTCAATGATAAGGAGTGCCATTTGATCATTCATATAATAATATGCCACGCATAAGAAAAAAAGAACTGAAATCATTTTAGTTTCTTTACATAGAAATAATTACAATTACACTGAAATCTGTGTGTGAAACAACGAAATGCAACATCTGCATTTAAACCACACACTCCATGCAGCAGGCAGCAGCTATTTAAAGCTGCTTGGGAAGCAGTGATGGGACGCTACCTTGCTCAAGTGTAACTTAAGGCAACCTACTGGTCTGTGATTCAAATCCACGACCTAATTGCTAACCACTGGACCACCACTGCCCTGTTATATGCATACACACACACACACACACATACACACACACACAGTGCAAGTCTTTGGAAAGCCTGGAGAATTATTCCCGAATACGACTTAAGGACATCGCAACAGTTGCTGTTCAGGCTGTTGAAGAATAACCATGGCCAAATATTGATTTTAAGCTGGTTACAAAATCTCACAGAAACGTTAAACCTTTTGATTTTATTCATTATGGACAAACGGTTTTCTCCATCCATAAAAGGAGACTTAATAAACCATTTTTTAATGCTTTTTACAGGAAGGTCATGTAATACATAATAATAATATAGAACAGCTGAAGGTTCAGACTCTTCTACAACTCTCCATTCTTCAATCACTCACCAGTACGAAAAGGTTTTTCTCTCTCCCCTTAGATTTCCTCCTAGCACATCTTTCTACCACAGATACGTGTGACAACCTGTTTGCTGCTGCTTATATATTGTATATTATATTTAATATTTTATCATGAGATTAATTTAGGCTCAGTGAGTACTTCCAATATTTCCCCTGCAAGGTTCATCACTCCCCTATAAAGAAGTGTTTACACAGCAGATAGTGATAGTTTAAATAGAGCCTAGTGTAAAAAGAACTGAATCCTCACCATCAAACCAGAAAATACATTTAGCGCTTAACCAGCCTGATTATCAAAGACACAGAGCTTTTACAGCCAACAAAATAATAAGCCCTTGTATAAACACCACAGCCTGCATTCCTCCTTCTCATTAGGCGGAGAGAATGTTTAAGGTAGTGTTTGTTGAATTAACGCCTGGGGAAGAGAGCTTTGATTGAAATTTCCAAAAATAAATGGCCAAAAATACAAAGTGAAAAGGGCGCTAGCTTAGCGGCTCCGGTGCAATTTTCCATTTCTAAATCAAGGTTATTTCATTTGTGAAGAGTTCAAACAAGCGGAAACCCAGAATTGAGCACTTTAAACTCTAGAAATAGATCAATTATTAAAAAACACGAAACAAATAACGCCTAGCTCAGCTAAGGTTAGCTCGCCTGCTAACGGCGCCGTTTTTTCTATGGCGGAGGCTAGCCGAAATTAGCCCCGCTGAAGAAGGAAAGCGGCTAGCTTAGCAAAAGACAACACATTAGCTATTAAAGGCGGCGTTTAAGTGGCGGCTAACGCGGGTTTTTTGGGGATTAAATGTTTCTCCACACGCCGTCACCTACTTGGGAACTGAGTTCGGGTCTGAATGTGGAGAAAAAACTGCCGTAACTGCTCCCTCTGAATCTCCTCCGTTTAAGCGACTGCGCACCTGCTAACGCTAAACACACCGGCTCGGGAGAGGCGCTGCGCCTCGGCTGTGCGCCGCCTGGCGGAGCGGAGGATGAACTGCGGCTCAGTTTTCGACATCTTTCGACTTAAAGTAAAAGAAAGAGAATCAGAGTCAGAATCAGAGTCAAGGCCAGGGAGTCAGAGTCAGGGCCAGAGTGTCAGAGTGGGAGTCAGACAGTAAGCGAGTCAGGGAGGGAGGGAGGGAGGGAGAGAGAGAGAGAGAGAGAGAGAGAGAGAGTAAGAGTCAAACAGGCAGGGAGAGAGTCAGAATCAGAGTCAGAGTCTAGAAGAGAGAGTCAGAGAGTGAGGGAATCAGAGTCAGAGAATCAGAACGAAAGAGACAGAGAGTGAGAGAATGAGAGTCAGAGTCAAACAGTCAGAAAGGGAGAGTCAGATTCAGAATCAGGGTCAGAGTTTCAGGGCGAAAGGCGAGAGAGAGTCATATTCACATTCAGAGACGGAGAGAAGGTCAGAGTAAGAGTGAGAGAGTCAGAACCAGAGAGTCAAAGATTCACAGTCAAAGAAAAAGAGTCAAACAGTCGGTGAGAGAGGTTCAGAATGAGAGTGAAAGAGTCAGAGTCATTGAGTCAGAGTGAACTTTGTTTCTCAGCTGTTCACAGTGTAAAGGAAGGCATTTAAAAAAACAACAAAAATAAATAAACCATGAATAATACAGACATGATAAAGTGTGTGTGTGAATTAAATTAGGTTATAGTGGAGTTTGCATGTTCTTCCAGGGTTTCCTCCAGGTTCTCCAGTTTCCTCTCCCCATCCAAATGCACATTAGGTAGACTGGAGATGCTAAATTGTCCCATAGGTGTGTGTGTGTGTGTGTGTGTGTGTGTGTGTGTGTGTGTGTGTGTGTGTGTGTGTGTGTGTGTGTGTGTGTGTGTGTGTTTCTGTGCCCTGCGATGGACTGGTAAACTGTCAAGGGTGTTTCCCTGCCTTTTGGCTTGTGAGAGCTGGGCTAGACTTCATTATAGATTATAAGAGGGCGCTGACAGTTGCACGCTCAGCCTACTTATCCACAACAATAGAATCCAATAAAATGAATCCTAGATTCCTATTCAACACAATACCTAGTCTTATGAAGAAGCATAGAGGATCTGAAACTCAGACACCTCTAATGTACAGTTGCAAAAATTTATGGATTTCTTTAGCAATAAAATAAAAACCAGAAGAAATCTAAAACCAAATATCAAACCCACCACATCTGCTGCCCGAGACAGATATAGATACAGATCAAAGCCTAATACCAAGAGAGAGGTTAGCTTACTTTAATCCAGTTCCGCAGATCTCAGACCTCATCTCAGCTATTTTAGCATCCTTGATTCAGTCCCTGCCTGACTACTTAAACAGGTCATGCCAGCGATAATCAGACCATTATTAGAAAGAGTAAACTCATCTCTCAACTTGGCCTTTGTGCCAAAACATTTTAAAAAGCTGCTATTAAGCCTCCACTTAAGGAAACTAATCTTGACCCATTCAGGTTAACAAATTATCGACCGATTTCTAATTTACTGTTTATATCAAAGATTGAGTTGCCTGAGTTGCCCTGAGCACTTTCAATAGTTGCAGAGGTGTAATTTTACTGTGTTTGACAAGAATGGTCACCTTACATTTACATTTACATTTACGGCATTTAGCAGACGCTCTTATCCAGAGCGACTTCCATGTCCTAATTACAGGGACAGTCCCCCTGGAGCAACTCAGGGTTAAGGGTCTTGCTCATGGACCCAGTGGTGGTAGTGCCAGAGGTGGGATTCGAACCTGGGACCTCTTAAGCCATAGGCAAGCATCCTACCACCACCACCTTCTTTCTTTATATTTCCATATGGTTTTCAGCCATACCATAGCACCGAAACAGCAAATAGTAAATGATCGCCTGATGTTATCTGACAGAGGTTTCTGTATCCTTACTAGTCCTCCTCGACCTTTTTGCAGCGTTTGAAACCCTTGACCACAATATCTTACTGCATAGACTAGAAAACCTGGTTGGAATAACAGGAACAGCCCTCTCCTGGATTAATTCATGCTTGACCAACAGCTATTGGTTTTTAAATGTACATGATGAAACGTCGGTTTGTACAAAAGTCCATTATGGAGTCCCGCAAGGCTCTGTATTGGGTCCCCTACTTTTCATATTATACATGTTGCCTCTGGGTTCAGTAATCTGGAAACATGGAATCAGCCTCCACTGTTACACTGCTAACACACAATTATATATTTCAGCTAAACCAGACTTAATTTAAATAAAAAAGACTCAGGACTGTATAAGAGAAATAAAAAGGTGTATGTTCTTTTGCTGAGACAAAGTGTCAGGTTTAATGCTAGCCTTTGCTAATTTTACAGTTAATCCTATACACATGGTCAAAATCCTGGGCATCACAATTGACTCAGATCTCTAGATTCACACATTGGAAATATTACTAAATTAGCTTTCCTTCACCTTAGAAACACTGCTAAACTTAGAAGCTCCCTCACACGACATGATGCAGAAATATTGATACACACCTTTATCACCTCAAGACTAGATTACTGTAATGTTCTGCTGTCAGGATGTTCTAGTAAAAGCCTTCAATAACTCCAGTTAGTCCAGAATGCAGCAGCTTGAGTCCTGACTAGATCTAGAAAATCTGATCACATTAGTCCGATATTATATAGACCTCACTGGCTTCCTGTGAAATTCTTCATTGATTATAAAATTTTACTACTGACTTACAAAGCCCTAAATGGCCTCACTCCCAAGTATCTTTCTGGGCTTATCTCCAGTTATGAACCTTCATGCTTACTTAAATCACAAGGTGCTGGCTTTCTCACAGGTCTCAGAATTTTGTAAACAACAACAGGGGGAAGAGGCTGGAACAGGGGCCAGCAGTGGCCTAAAAAAAAAGATGTTGGGATGTTGGTGCTGCCAGCCGACCACTCCCACGCGATCACTTAGGTTTGTAGATGGTGGAGTGGGAGGACTCCAGACAAGCTAGTCCACCCTTGACTGTCTTCTCGATTGAAATGATCATCAGATTGCTCTCCCCACCTCATCTTCAGATCAGCTACATCATCCTGGAACATCTGCAGGAGGTGCTGCCACAAACTAAGATTAGCAAAGGCTTCACTCACTCAACCAGAACCTCCACTATTAGCTATTTGAACTTCTAATCACAGACTCTAATGGACTCTTATAGTAACTTATACAACAGTCGTGAAAAGGCGCTATAGAAATAAAACTGACTTGACTTGACTTCAGCATGACCCACAACCCTAATCAGAAAATGAATGAGTGAGTTAGTGAGTGAGTGATTTATGGCAAAGAGTCTGTTTCTGAAGAGTCTTCTGTTTCTACAGTGAAGGCAAGTAAGCATAACAGCCTACTTGGTACATTGTTAGAGCAATTAGAAAACAGTTATATTAAATGAATTATGACAAACAGGCCCTTTAATGATGCAGTGTGAAGTAAGATACAGACTTTCAGCACCATGGACAGATCACATATCCACGAGGAACAGAAGGAGCAGACTATCCATCCATCCATCCATTTTCTGCCGCTTGTCCCAAACGGGGTCGCTGGTGTCCAACCCAGCGCACACAGGGCGAGGACAGGGGACGCACCCTGGACAGGTCGCCAGCCCATCGCAGGGAGGAGCGGGACGGGGACGGCACCTTGCTCAAGGGTACCTCAGGGCAACCCACTGGGAAGGGGTTCGAACCCCCGATTCTCCGATCACGAGGCCAACGCCCTAACCACTAACCACTGCCCCCCTAGGAGCAGACTAATCAACGTTAAATAAAACAAACTTTAAACAAAATGAATGAAAGGATGGACATAATGTTCTGCTCATGTCTATCTATTTCAGTATCAGTGTGAAGGGTGTTGATTCAGCTTTAGCTAATATTTTGATTATTTAAGTATTTTAGATTTAAAGTATTTTATTTCAGCTAATTCCAGTTTCCACATTCTTGTCTGCATTATATTTATAGGCAGAGGTGGTCTAGTGTTCAGAGAGTTTGTTCCAGGATCAGAAGGTTATGGGTTCAAATCCCAGACCAGTAGGTTGCCCTGAGTGACCTTTGAGCAAGGTACTGTCCTGTGACTGCTCCCCGGACGCTTTCCACAGCTGCTGCACGGTGTGTGTTTCTTTGTGCTGTGCTGTACTACACAATGACAAGAATAGTCTATCCAACAATTTTCTTGTATTATTTCCTGTATGGTCCACTTTAAATTTTAGGGTGGGCTCATTGCACAAAAAAAGAAACAGATGAAAACCTGACCAAATGCAAACAACCCAATTATATGACAAATTTCTAAATAAAGAACAAGACAAATGAAATCTAATTCCTAAATTCTGATTGTGATTCTAATGCGGCAGAACTACGCCCACTAGCGGCGAGAGAGTAGATGTGCAGGGCTGCCTCTTTCTGAAGGAGGAAAGAAGAGATCATCCTCTGCTGACGGGCTGAGAGCGAGAGAGGGAGGGAAAGAGAGAGGAAGAGAGAGGGCGAGAGAAGAGAAGGAGGGAGAGAATGAAGCGCCATGCAAAACTAAAATAGCCTCAATCTGCGCCGCATCCCGTTCAATCTGGGGGGGTTGAGAGACTGAGGGGTTTTCTTCGCTTTATCGTGGACAGAGGCAGAGAGGAGGGATCCGGACAGCAGCCAGGATGGGGAATCGGGGAATGGAAGACCTGATCCCTCTGGTCAATCGCATGCAAGATGCCTTCTCAGCCATCGGCCAGAATGCCAACCTGGACCTTCCCCAGATCGCCGTGGTTGGCGGGCAGAGCGCAGGGAAGAGCTCAGTACTGGAGAACTTCGTGGGAAAGTAAGTGGTACAAGGGCATGACATTGCGCCTTATAATCTCCTCTTCTGCGCCCTATGTGCACTGTTTACAAAGCCTGGCACTGGCATGAAGGTGGAGGATGGGTCGTGGTGGAGGATGGGTCATGCAAACCCACTGTCCAGGCATGGAGAGATTATTTTATTACATAATCATGACTGCCTACTGCACTGGAACAGGGCTGGTGTAACTGTCCCCATAATAAAGCCCCCAGTTTGTCAAGGTCATAAGCTTAGCCCTCTCATTTAAACCATACTGACAGCGGGGGTGCACCGATGTGAGGATTCTGGGGCCGATGCAAATCTGTCGATGTAGATTCGCAAGATGCTGATACATATTAAGGGTAGCATTGTGTAAAATGTTAATACGGGGATGCAAATGCAGTAGAATCCAATGGCATTTCAGCACACTTGCTTCTTTAACTAATAATGCATGGCATTATGATTCTAGTCATAATGCGATGGCACATCACAAGACTTGTTTCTAAATGTGGGCTTGTATGTTTTTACTCTGCTTATTTTATGTGCACAGTTGGAAATATAAGGCCAATATGCTCACAGCTGTTTGCATTTTGTGGAGCTCTTCTCAATAACTAAATATTGCTTAAGGGCAGTGATAAGTGGAGATACATCAGTGTATGTTTTGGCAATTGGAAAACAACGGCATAGCAGAGATATTGTGCCTGTATATGAGTCTTCAACTTAAAGCACCACGAGCACCGAGGAAGTATCAGTGTTTTTCCATTCAGTTCCAGCTAGTTCTCTTCCATATTATACAACCTTTAATCTATCCAGAGGTCCCAAATCTGACATTTGTCCTGTGTTTTATCCTCCTCTTACACGTTTTCTGCTGGTTCATTGTGGATACAAGGAGCAGATGATCTTTTTAATGGCCATTCCTCCTTTTATCCCCTTACAGTTAAACAGGCTGTTTTAGTTACAGAGCCTTTAAGACTATGTGTAAACACCCTCTGTTCTGATTGGCTGCCCAATATTGGGCCTCTTTCAAAAATCAGTGCATGCTGAAACACTCCTTATATCTTCGGGGGGCCAGCAACTTGCTTTAGGCTCAACATGTTGAGTGGCTGTGACATCACAGGATCAGTGAATTCATAACGGGTCATTTTCGCAGCTCAGTCTGGAGTGAGTGAATTTTTAGCTTTTATGTAAAGCGCTCTTTTCTCCCAGTTAGTCAAGGGTGAGGAAATGCATTTACATGATACAGACGCTTAATTGCACCTGGAAGAAAAGCTCGAGAAGCCATGCTTTTGTGAGCCAAGCGTAAAAAGCATAAATCGATTGCTGTTGCTCATGACTGCGTGCTTTATGGTTGAGGCAAAATGTCATGTCATTTTATTCACTGAGGGTTTGCTTCACTGCACCAGGCCCAAACAGCATGAGGACAAACTCATAGAATTATATCAATTTTACTTGATTTATATTAATATATCTTAAATCTATATATAAATATTAGAGTCCCACAGATGGAGTATTGCAGGTCCTTGCAGGTCATTTAGGTCCTATACAGACACTGTTAAAAAGCCTAAATAAGCCATTCACTTCCTAATCTGTATGATCCATTTGTGCCCAGCAATGAAAGTATGAAAGCAGTTTTCCACATGCCCATTCTGGTAAGCAGTTTTTTGAAAGCAGCCAATTGAACAGAACTCATTTAACAATCTTAAAAGCAGAGGCTGCTTAAATTCATCATTTTTGCACCATAGAAAAAACAAGAACAATATGGGCTGTTTCGCTTTGGCTCTGCCACAAACTGGTGCACCACCATTGCCATGACGCTGCATGATTCAGCAACTATTTGTGCTGAGGCAAGGTCATGCATGCAGCAATGAGAACCAAAGGCTTTATGCAGACAGTGTCCGGCATTTGTTGTGTTGAAAAGAGCTTGAATGCCATCCGATAAAATCGTGCCCACATGTCCTGCAGGGTTTGCCTCCAACCCAAATCTTGCAGCTAATCAAGGATGTCAGAATAGTGAGCTGGATCAGGCATGCTGGATTAGGGTTAGAGGTGAAACTATGAGATTGTCCAACTGCAGGAGAAGATGCACACTGGGGGAATGAGATTTTAAAGGAGTGTTGCTCAACCAGTGCACTGCTGCATGTGTAGCACACAGCTGATCACTCCAACCAATAATTTTAAATTCTCTGTGAAAACTGCACAGTTGGGCAGACACAAGTGTCTGTTGCTGTCAGCAGCTCAGCAGGTTTTTTGGCCTTTCCAATGAGTAAAATCGTTGCCTGTGATAATCAGCCAAACGTTACGGACTCAGCAGATGTACACTGGAGGTGTTGAAAGTACTTCTTTGAGCACCAACTACTAGCACCTGGGCGATTCCCTAAAAAGTGCACCTTTAGGACTTTCATTTAGGGAACAATTCCAATATTTTACTGCAATCTTATTTTTAAGATTGGAAACGGATGATCCGCTGTGGCCACCCCTAAACGGGAGCAGCCAAAAGAAGAAGTCATATTTTTAAGGCGGAATGACACATTCTATCCAGACTATTTTTCTGTTTTACTCATTTAGGGATATAAAAAGTTACTGCTGCTTTTCTCCTGGGAAAAATATTTACAAAGACAAACAATATAAAAAAGGACCTCTGAGGGTTTGTTACATTTTTCAAACCTTGTATGTACCTCTCCTTTATTTTTTTACATTCTGACAGTGTAAGTTGTTGAGTAAGCATGAAAAATATGCCTAATTACATCTTTAAAGGCAGTGTGTGTTTTTCATCCTGGGATAATCACTGGGCATACCCAGTCAGTTCTGCGAGATTGAACATCGAGGGAAAGATTTAGTGCTGAGGTAGCTGTCAATTCCTGGAGGTGCAATTATAGCAGAAAATGCAACAGGAAGCTTTTCCTGCAGCTGTTTTTGCTTATACATCTTCAAACGTGGTTAACATAGCCCGACTGCTAATTTACCCACTGGTGAACCATTAGTAGTTCTGCTTTCTACTAAAAGTCCTTGTTTGATGCACAAGAACAGTGAAGTTGATATAAGGGTGAACCAGCTGATGTCACAACATCTAGTGATTTTTTTTAACCTGCAGTATCTGAACTTTTTTTTTGTACTATGTGAAACTGCAGTGTGGCATTTAAAACGTGAGAACAGTGATTTCTTCCCCTTTTTATGCTTTAAATGGAAAAGACTATCACTGTGGCTTTAATACTGATATGTAGAAATAAACTGCCCTGTACCGGTCCTTTCAAAAAACAGTCCAACAATCTTTCCACATGAATGAACAGATTTGCTGAGGGCTGAACGGGTGGGTTATATAAATTTGTTGGCCTTTGTGACATCACAGAAACCAGAGTTTTTCTGCAGCTGAATATCCACTTGGACTGGGCCAGGAGGTTTTAAAACCACATGCATCATTTGATCCTTTAGATTACAAATTTTTTCAAGACATAGGCCCTTTAATTAAATAAGATGATGCAACAGAACATAGGGGGCCATCACAAACAGCATTATGGCCGTGAACTGATACATGAGCCAGAGGCAGTTTCACCACAATAGCAGCAAAATGTTGTGATATCATCCACTTTTAAGTTAACACATCATCATAGGTAGTCCACAGTAAAGCTGTAGTCAGATGTAGTGATGAAAATGTAGGGAGTAAAACTAAAAAGTCATCAAAAAAATACATTTTCAAGTAACTAACAGATCCTTGTAAACTCTACTTAAGTACGTGTACAGGACTGAGGCAGTGATCTGCTGATAGTGGTTAATCACTCTTTTACTGCTCTCTTCACATTTTAATCTGCTGGTCTTCATTAAGCCGTTTGCTGTTCATCCTTTTTTTGCTTCTAACTGAAATTATCAGTGTCCTTTTAACTCGCTGGTCTATAATTCATTGGGTTGGAACATTTTGAAGTTGCCTACTGATTAAAGGGCACCTCTCTTGAACGACTGCAGGATATTGAAGCACAGTGTTCGTCTGCCTTTGACCCTGTGGGGACTTTATTGGTCTAAATGGATCTGCAGCAGCAAAAGCTTAATGCACAGGGATCTTGTGAGCTCCACATGCTTTAGTTCTGCTTTTGACAGACTAGGGGTGGCACCGGGATCTGTCAAGAGTTGCAATGTTTACAAAAACACGGCCTGTCAAAAGTTTGGGGATGCCCAGTTTTATTTTTTTACTAAACTTGAAATTGGATTTTTTTTAAACTGTTGCCCAGCTCTGTCAAGATCTCTGGAAATCTACCCTTTTTTGCTATACAGATCAGTCAGGTTGTGAATAAAAAAATGAAGATATATGTAATAAAAAAAAAAGGCTGATGTTCATTCATGATCACAGAATAAAAGCTACACCAATCAGGGCAACTTCTGTGAATGAACTACTACATTTAGGCATCAGAGAGGAATTGCTTGAGTAAGGAAAGTACCTGCAAGATGTCCATTTATGTTTATAAAGTAGTTTCTGCCTATATAATGATGTACTGAAACTACTTTGACCCAAATGTAGTTGAAACAGTTGGAAGGTATGAGTGCTGATGAGTTCTGACTAAAGCTGTTTGATAAGTCAAAATATCAATATTGTGATTATCGCAGAGTTCATCCCAGTCATGCCAAAGCAGTGTTTACACCATTCTGAACAAGGCACATTGCCCAACACCCAACCAGAGCAGAGCTAATTTACATATCATAACAGCGGATCAACTGTCTCCATTTCTTCCGGTCCTCTGTATCTTCCTGGTTCAAACCGACCACCTGCATGTCCTCTCTCACCACGTCCATAAACTTCCTCTGTGGTCTTCCTCTTCTCCTCTTTTCTGGCAGCTGCATCTTCAACATCCTCCTTCCAATATAATCCTCATCTCCTCTGCACATGTCCAAACCAACGCAACCTTGCTTCTCTAACTTTGTCTCCAAGACGTCTAACCTGAGCTGTTTCTCTAATATACTCATTTCTAATCCTGTCCATCCTCGTCACACCCAACGAAAATCTCAGCATCTTGAACTCTGACACCTTCAGCTCCGCCTCCTGCATTTTCGTCAGTGCCACCGTCTTCAGCCCATACAACATAGCTGGTCTCACTACTGTCCTGTAAACCTTCCCTTTTACTCTAGCTGGTACGCGTCTGTCACAAATCACTCCCGCCACTCTTCTCCACCCATTCCAGCCTGCCTGCACTCTCTTCTTCACCTCTCTTCCACACTTGCCTTTACTCTGAACTGTTGATACTAAATATTTAAACTCCTCCACCTTTGTTACCTCCACTCCCTGCATCCTAACCACGCCACTTTCCTCCCTTTCATTCACACTCATATATTCTGTCTTTGCCCTACTTACTTTCATTCCTCTCCTCTCAAGAGCATATCTCCACCTCTCCAGGTTCTCCTCAAGCTGCTCCCTACTCTCACTGCAGATCACAATATCATCAGCAAACATCATCGTCCACGGAGACTCCTGTCTAACCTCGTCCGTCAACCTGTCCATTACTATTGCAAACAAGAATAGGCTCAGTGCTGATCCTTGATGTAATCCAACCTCTACCTTAAATGCATCCGTCACTCCCACTGCAGATCTCACTGCTGTTACACTGCCATCATACATATCCTGAACTACTCTCACATACTTCTCTGTAACACCAGACTTCCTCATACAAAACCACAACTCCTCTCCAGGCACCCTGTCATATGCTTTCTCCAAGTCCTCAAAGGCACAATGCAGCTCCTTCTGACCTTCTCTGTACTTCTCCATCAACACCCTCAGAGCAAACATTGCATCTGTAGTGGTCTTTCTCAGCATGAAACCATACTGCTGTTCACTAATCCTCACCTCTTTTCTTAACCTAGCTTCCACTACTCTTTCCCATGACTTCATGGTGTGGCTAATCAACTTTATCCCCCTATAGTTACTGCAGCTCTGTGCATCACCCTTATTCTTGAAGATCGGTACCAGTCTTCAGATCATCCAATTTTCTCTCTCTCTCATTTTCTTCATTCATCAGCCCCTCAGGGTATTCCTTCCATGTGCTCAACATGCTATTTTCACCTGTGAGTACGTTTCCATTTCTATCTTTAATCGCCCTGACCTGCTGCACATCTTTCCTCTGTCTCTGGCTCTGTCTCTTTGTCTAGTCAATTGGCAAAGGTCCTTTTCTCCCTCTTTACTGTCCAACCTCTCATACAATTCACCCAACACCTTATCTTTGGCCTTCGCCACTGCTTTCTTCGCCCTGTGGTTCATCTCCTTGTACACCTGTCTACTTTCTTCATCTCTCTGACTGTCCCATGTCTTCTTTGCAGTCCTCCTCCTTCGGCTTCCACCACTTGATCCTCGACTCTTCCCTCACTTTCCTCCTCTTTTTGAATTCCCAGGTCATCTTATAGACCACCATCCTATGCTGTTTAGCTACACTCTCCCCTGTCACTACTTTGCCCTCCTGCAAAGAATATAATCCACCTGTGAGCATGTTCCTCCACTCTTATACGTCACCCTGTGCTCCTCCCTCTTCTTCAAATAAGTATTAACTACAGCCATTTCCATCCTTTTCGCAAAATCTACAACCATCTGACCTTCAGCATGCCTCTCATTGACACCATGCCTACCCATCACCTCCTCATCACCTCTGTACCCTTCACCAACATGACCATTAAAATCTGCACTAATCATCACTCTCTCTCCCCTGGGTACACTCTCTATCACTTCATCTAACTCACTCCAGAAATTTTCTCTTCCATCTCACAGCCAACTTGTGGAGCATAAGCACTAACAACATTCATCATCACACCTTCAACTTCCAGCTTCAAACTCATCACCCTACCTGACACCCTGTTCACCTCCAAAACACTCTCCACATACTCTTCCTTCAGGATAACACCTACTCCATTCCTCCTTCTATCCACACCATGGTAGAACAGTTTAAACCCTCCTCCAATACACCTGGCCTTACTACCCTTCCATCTAGTCTCTTGCATACACAAAATGTCAGCTTTTCTTCTCTCCATCATATCAGCTAACTCTCTACCTTTACAAGTCATGCTGCCAACATTCAAAGTCCCTACCCTCACTTCCACTCTCCGCCCCTTCTTTCTCTCCTTCTCCATCTGGACATGCCTTCCTCCTCTACTTCTTCTTCTTCTTCTCCTTTGGCCAACAGTAGTCCAGTTTCCACCAGCACCCTTTAGGCTAACAGTACTGGTGGCGGTCATTGTTAACCTGGGCCTCGACCGAGCCGGTATGGAATTCATTGCGAGGTCACAGCACAGCAAGCGTGAACCACAATGAAATTGGACCTCTGCTTTTAACCCATGCACACAAACACCGTGCAGCAGTGGGCAGCTATTGAAAGCGCCCGGGGAGCAGTGATGGGGACGGTACCTTGCTCAGGGGTACCTCAGGGCAACCTACTTGTGAGGGAATTGAACCCACAATCTTCAATCTTGTCAAACCATCTTCCTGGAACCATCTTCCTAAACAGCCCATTGTAATGTCACATATATATATATATATATATATATATACATGAATCTTTTACATGAATACATGAAAACATTTTGAGAAAGATGCAGTGTGTGTTCAGCCGGTAGCTGTGTGATGTGTGTATCAGGCTGGGAGGTAGATACAGTTGTTATATCTAACAGATATACAAGGGCAGCCACCCAAACGCTGCTCTGTTTTCTTACCAGAGCAGTCGTGTCACGCTCTGATTTGCATACACAAGCTTGGGTCGTGCTCTCATTGGATGGTGTCTAGGAAACAATGACAAGCCTCATAGATCACTTTGTTGTGTCTCTCGCTTTTTTTTTTTGCTCTCTCTTTTTTTCTCCTCTTTCTCACACACACTCTCGATTTCTCCTTTTTCGTTCTCTTCCCTTAAAGCTAAGAACATAAGATAACGTGAAGCTGTATTGTTGAGGAACAATTCTCCAGATCTTCCTGAAGGACAGTGGTTTTCTCTCTCATTTTCAGTACAGTCTCTGTACCTGAGCAGTTTGATTATGCTTAGTTGGTTAATCCACACAGTGATCTACATCTGAACCTTCAAGCAGAACAAAGTGTCTAACTGAAGACATGAAGCAGAGAAGAAACAAATGCAGATGATTCCAGATGATCAGGTGATTCGTTTACTGCTGATGCTGAACGCTAAGTGGGTGGAACCCCTTTATCAAGAACTTTGTATCTTTAGACACTTTGCAGCAGCACATTTGTTCTCCTTTCTTTCATTTTATGTACTTACTGTTGCATCAGCAAGATGATTCTTTAGCCAAATATAAAGAAATGAGGGCTGGCTCTTGGACCTTTGAAGTGCTAGTGACTATTTATCATTGTGAGTACAGCACACGGAGAAATACAACAAAATGCAACCTCTGCTTTTTAACCACATGTACTGTGAGGGGGCAGCTATTTAAAGCACCCAGGGAGCAGTGAAGGCGACAAAACCTTCCTCCAGGGAACTTCAGGGCAACCTACTGGTCTAGGATTCAAACCCACAACCTTCTTATCTAAAACAGCTAGACCACCACTGCCCTGTATGTATGTATATAAAAAATGTGTACCTTTGGGTTGAATGGTTCTTAACATATTAAAATATTATAGATAATTTGTTCGTCAGTGGGCATACCAACTTTTATTTATACTGCCTGAACAAAAAGAAGTGATGCAACCTTTATAGAATGTGAGCAAAAATATACTGTTTTTGTTTTTAAACAAAAAGTATATTAATTGTTAACATTTGATGTCGAGCTCAGTTTCAGAAGCTAGGGCTCTTATTGGCCATGACCTTCTTATTATTCCAGTGTCAATTTCATGCTACACTACACACTAAAATCATGCTAATGTAGCTGCTTGCTTATTTGATGCCTAATTCTGCCCAAATATTTGCTGTATTGAAGTGGTGTGAAAGCTGACAGCTGACTGTGTAGATGATTTACTTTCTCTCTTCTGCACTAAAGTGGACAGCTTGAGGTCCTATTGATCTGGAGAGAGATTACCTGTGTAAGAAAAATTATACCAGGTGTGGGGTGACATACACTCCCAACAGCCTTGAGCAAGCCTGTTCATAAACAAGAGGCTTTCAGTAGAGTAATTGTTGCAGAGATGAAAGTGATGATAAAGGACAAACAAAAGATAGATGTGTACAATATGCAGCATGTTAAATCTGATTGGTTGATCTATGCTTGAAGCCAACAGGCTTTCAAAATGCACACATAAACTGATCAACCACCTGTAGGTCTCGTTATTGCCATCAAAACAGCAGATTTTTTGAGGCATGGACATTATAAGGCGTCTTACCATGTGTTGTGGCCCCAAGGCATATCCAGATGGTCATTGAAGTGGTGTAAATTGCAAGGTTAGGCCTGCATGGACTGGACTGGTTTATCCAGCCGATTTCACAGATGCTCGATTGGATTTGGAACTGCCTTGAACTCTTTGTCATGTTCCTCAAACCGTTCCTGAAGGTTTGCAGGACATTATACTGCTTAAAGAGGGTGCTGTCATTTGGGAATACCTCTTTCAAGAATGGGAATAATTGGTCTCCAACAATGTTTTGGAAAATGGTTTCAAAATAACATACACAGGAATGCTATGACCCAAGGTTTCCCAGCAGAACATCGGCCAGGGCATCACGCTGCCTCGGCCGGCAGTCTTCTCTTCCCCAGGCACCAGATAGTCAGCATCATGTAAAAGAATCATAACAAGCGCAATGTACATTTCTATCACGGCAGTTTTCAGCAGTGCTACAGTAGCCCTTTTGTGGGATCAGACCAGATGCAATAGCATTTGCTTCCAGAAAACATCAATAAACTTTGGGCACCTACGCCCAAATCAGCAGCTTCCTCTTAATTTCTTCTTAGACTACTTTAGGTAATGACTAACCCCTACACACAGTGTCTAAAGTTTTAACGTTGCATCTGATCAGTTATGTTTTTTGCCTGACAGTTTATTGTATTGCTTAACAGATGCAGTATGCGATTGATCCCTCTGAGTGTTTCAGCTCTGTTCTTTGAGCATTTTGACTTCTGATGACACATTTTGATTCACCAGCATGTAATACTAGTATTTTACCTTTTTCTTAAAGCCACCCAGAAGGTATATCAGATTCATCCAGATGGCTTACACATGTTTAATTTCCCTTGTAACAGATGCATGGGAACCTTTCTGGTAGTTTAAATGTAACAAGGATGTTGAGCTGTTTCTGGTTGTAAATTAGGCCATGAAGCCTGCTGGGGAAGCTTTCAGCACCAAGGACAGCTCCCAAGGACTGGCTAAATACCAGAAAGCTCTGGTTTTAGGTTCTTAAACTCGGTCACTTTGCTAAAATGTTAAAGTGAAAGTGACTGTTTTTGTCATTGTGAAACAGCAAAGCACACAGTGAGACCCCACAAAATTCAACCTCTGCTTTTCTCCCACACACACCATGCTGCAGGGGGCAGCTATTTAACTCGCCCGGGGAACAGTGATGGGGATCTACTTTGGTCGGATCTAAGCTAACATTCACCATCACCAGTGACTTCTTTGTTTAAGACTAATTACAGAATGCGCTTCATTTTTTTGGAAGTGAGCATTTCACAGCAAGTCCAATAATAAGGGCAGCATGAAGCTTGTTTTATACAGTGATATCAAACACATTAAAAGCTCCACTTCCACACGTCAGTCCATTTCACCATGGTCAATGTGACATGCAAACAAACAGATGTCACATGATGGAACACAGGGTCCATAGTCAGTTCTAATAAATATGAAAAATCCAGCCTGTGATTTTCTGTAATATCAGCTCACAAATTGAGATTTGTGTAACTCAATATGAAAATGAATCACCTAATGTTCCTGGATAATCTAATCCTTCAGTCGTAGGAGAAAACCCTCATAGTCTAATGGTCTTTTTGATGAGATGCATGAGATAAAGCTAAATTCCATTTAAAAACGAAATTCCAGAAACCATTTTAGAGAAGATGCATTATAAACTCAATTCACTTCAAGTATTGAACCAGTTCCCTTCACTTTAATGTATTAGAAACACGTGTGCCTACACTTGCCAACCTACATATATCAGGAACATCTACAACATTGTCGGTTTATATACTTGGAGCAAACTTTTTCAAACCCCCTCCATCATTGCAATGTCAATTGGCAGATGTTATTTGGATGGGGCTCTGTTCTCATCACAGCTCGCAGGGCTGGTATGAGTGTTTCAGATACAGCAGCATCGTCATCACTAGCTTCAGATGGGTAAACAACCCTAAAAAATCTATGGGGTCAGAAACGAGTTACTGATGAAGGGCTAAAGGTGGTGTTACTACTGGTAGGGGACCACCAACCCTTTTAACCCCCTTAAAAACCTCAATATATCCTTTTTTTTTTTTTACCATCGTTTAACTTGAATTCAGATATGATAAATATTGCTGTAAAAGTACATCATATTTAGTCTGAGTTTGTTGATTGGTTCAGTTAAATAGTTCAATATAATAATAGTTCAATGCAGACTAATGTGACACATTCGGTTAAATTTTCTTGTCGGATGCAGAATCTTTTGCAGTCAGTTGGCCGGATGCAAAGTGGAAAAGGTTAGGGAACCCCGGGGCTTAAGGATTGCAAACACAAACTGTGCATCAACAGATGGGCTAGCTGCAAACTGTACAACAAGGGTTTCTATTAAAGTGTCCAGTAATATGCTTTTACCAATGTCACTGCTTTGCTGAGAATAACAAATCTAAATAATACAATTC